>CM062817.1:837598298-838040798 GCA_031772625.1 Pinus tabuliformis | reverse complement strand
GAGGAAGGATGTGGAGGATAAGGAAGTCCTAAAGAGGTATCATATTTTGTTGCAGTTTCAGGATGTGTTTCCTACAGATATTCCAGAGGTACCTCCTCATAGAGAGGTGGATTTCTCTATTGAGTTGGTACCAGAAGCAGCACCAACATCGAAGGCACCTTACAGGATGAGCACTCCAGAGTTAGTGGAATTGAAGTTACAACTTAAAGAAATGCTTGATAAGGGATACATAAGGCCAAGTGTATCACCTTGGGGTGAACTAGTGTTGTTGTAAAGAAGAATGACGGTACTCTCAAATTATGCATTGATTATAGGAATTTGAATGGTGACCATTAAGAACAGGTATCCATTTCCTCATATTGATGACTTGTTTGATTAGTTGAAAGGAGCAACATTGTTTTCAAAGATTGATCTCAGATCTGGATATCATAAGGTGTGCATTAAATAAGAAGACATCTACAAGATTTCACTCCGTACCAAGTATGGGAACTATGAGGTTGTGGTGGTTTCTTTTGGTCTAAGTAATGCTCCAGCCACTTTCATGTGTCTAATGAATAATGTATTTCACCCTTACTTGGACAAGTTTGTGATAGTATGTATTGATGATACATTGACATATTCCAAGAATGAGGAGGAGCATGTAGAGAACTTGGTAGAAGTGTCAAGATTGTTGATCGAACATTAGTTGTATGCCAAGCTCAGCAAGTGCAGTTTGTTTTAGTCTCAGATTCATTACTTGGGATATGTTGTTTCCAAGGAAGGAATAGTAGTGGATCAAGAAAATATTAATGATATCGTGGAGTGGCCAACTCCTAAGCGTGTGGATGAGGTGAGATCATTCATGGGACTAGCAAGATATTACAAGTGTTTCATCGTAAACCTCTCAAGGATTGGTTACCCTATCACATATTTGCAGACGAAAGTAAATAATTTTGAATGGACTAAGGAGTGTGCAACTAGTTTTGAGAAGTTGAAGAATTTTCTTACAAATGCTCCAGTTTTGAAGATTGCAGACCCCGATAAGGAGTTTGTAGTTTTCACATATGCTTACAAGAAAGTACTTAGTGGAGTCATGACACAGGAAGAATAGGTGGTATGCTATGAGTCAAAGAAGTTGAATGAGCATGAGAATAATTATGTGACTCGTGATCTTGAGTTGGAAACAATCATTTATGCATTGAAGATGTGGAGACATTATCTCCTTAGTAGGAGGTTTATTTTGATGATTTATCATAGTGGGTTGAGGTACTTGTTGAATTTCAGGCAAGCTAGATGGTTGGCTATCTTCAGTGAGTTTGACTTTGAGATAAGATACATCAAGGGCAAGGAAAACAGGGTTGTAGATGCTCTTAGTAGGAGAGTGCAGGTGAACCACATTACATCTATGATTTTTTATGGGACAAATTTTCAAGAGTGGATATTACATAAAGGGAAACATGATGAGAAGTACCAGTAGCTAAAGAATAGGTTAAATCATAGGTTGCAGGAGGAGGGTGAAGTGATAGGGATGAGGAGTATCACCTCACAACAAATGGCTTGGTGAGATTCATGAATAAGATTTATGTGCCAGATAGTAGTGAGTTAAAGAAGCTCGTCTTGAGGGAGTTTCATGTCAAGCCATATTCAAGTCTGTTGAAAATGCAACAAGATGATGGAGCTTAGTGGAAAGGAGTCGCCTTCACTAAGTGGGCCCGCAAGCTGTTTTTGGCGCAAAGTCTATTTTTAGACATATGGATCATGGTCTATGAGTTTTAGTATTTTGTTTATGGATGATTGGTCATGTTGGGAAAAATAGATGGACTTCTATTTTGGTTCACAGCGGAGTGATCAGAGTCTATTTTTAGACTACCAGGCTAAAAATAGAAACAGTCAAATATTATTAGCCCTTAGTAATATTTAGACTCTAAACATTATCTTACTCTCTTGGAGCACTTCAATTCGAGCTACAGATGTGGCACATGCAGCTGACAAAAGGAATCACATGGTTTCTTATGTGTTAGTTGAGCTATTGCATGAAGGACTTCAGTTAGAACTCATGCATGTGAGTTCTGTGGAGTTGGATGTGGAGTTGATGGAGTTGTGTTCAATTTGACTTAGTTGAACTAGTTGTATTTAGTCTAACTAAAGAATACACTAGTGATGAGTTGTGTGAATTATATATTAATTAATTCACTAATTATTAACTCATAAAGAAACTAAAGAATACATCAGTTAACTCAGTGCATGGACAGTTCAATGGAGATAGGTGTTAGAGGTAAGTGAAAGGGTGAGTTGTGACTATCAGTTGTGCATGAGATTTTGCACATGCATGGATTGAGTAATGCCAATGAGGATTGCGCAGTGTGGGACAATATCAAGGAAATTGTAGCTTGTGCTCACATGATTCTCTTGCAGGATTGTGCAGTGGAGGCAGGCAAAGCAGCAGAGGAGATTTGAGCTATGATTGATCAGATCTGAGATAGTTTTGTGTGTAACAAGTGGAGATAGTGTTGGATACTTGTGAGGATTATTGTACTATGTATTGTTACATGTTCTCAATCATTATAATATACAGATAATGTGGGGTTTTCAGTTGTATGCTTTCCCCGGGTTACATACTGTGTTAATGTGCACATGTGATTGATGTTTCATTGTTTTTGATGCTGCTAAATTGATGATCAACATAGAGGAGATTATGTATTGTGCATGTATTCCGTAATAGTGTATAATCAGGATAATCTCTGTGAATAAGTGTTTATTATTCAAAATTTCTACATGGTATCAAAGCTGGTTGATTTGTAGAAAAGTTCTACATGGTATCAGAGCAGAGTTGATCATCAGATCTATTATTCAGAAAGTGTTTACATTTTATTTCTTCAAGCAGAGTCTGTAATCGGGCCAGGTAGCCTCTGGATTCATCCTTCTTTTGGAAGGTGAGATATCCGATAAAATCCCATACAGTCAATCTCTGTACAAGAAATACTTTGTTCTCATAAATTTTAGATCAGAAGCAGTTGAGTTTTGAGCTGGTGGAATTCGAATTTGCAGCAGTGCTTTCTTGGTGTCAAAGTTGAAATGTCTTTCAACGGATTTTGATTGGAGTATGCCCTTGAAGGCAGCTCGAACTATATTGCATGGAAAGATAGGATGGAGGCGGTGTTAGATGACAATGGGCTGAAGGAGTTCATAGAGGTTGAGGTCCCGAAGCCTACTGATACTGCTCACGTTGAGGCTTGGCAAAAGAAGACAGCAAAGTGTCAAAGGATTCTGTTGGAGGGCGTGAAGGATCACATTGTGTCTAGCCTGCATGGAAAGGATTCTCCATACTTGATGTGGAAAGCGTTGACATATTTATTCCAAAGCAAGAGCGACCAGAGGAAGTTGGCGCTCAAGGATAAACTCAGAAACATTAAGTGTGAGAATGGAGACAGTATGCCCAAGTATCTCACGAAGTTCACCCAATGCCGGGATGAGCTGGGAAGTGTGGGGGTGACTGTCGATGATGAGGACTTGGTGAGCTTGTCTCTCCTTGGTCTTCTGAAGAGTTGGCATTCCTATCAGGACTTTGTCAATGGTCAGGAGAAATTACCAGGATGGGAGAGACTTTGGTCGGATCTTGTGCAGGAGGAGATCAGACGGAGCACCGGAGACAGTTCTTCATGCATGCATGATGAGGAGAACCGTGCCTTAGCAAGTAAGGCGAATAAGGGGAAGGAGAAGGTTTCTCTTTCTGAGTCCAGTTCTTCCAATGATGGGAAGAAGGTTGACAAATCGAAAGTGCGATGCTTTTGTTGTCATGAGGTGGTCCATTATGCTTCAAATTGTCCACGGAGGAAATCCAAGAAGGGATCCAGGGAAGGATCTGAAGGTGAGGCACTTGCTTCACAGTTTGAGTTGGACTTCACACTCTTCGCATGCATGGTTTCATCCATGGTGGGAAGTGGTTGGTTTCTTGACAATGGAGCTTCTTTCCACATGACCGGTGACAAAAGTTTGTTCAGTACTTTGGAGGAGAAAGATCTCCAGATACTCATAGAGATGGGTAATGATGAGAAGTATAGTGTCTCAGGTATAGGCACAGTTATTTTTCAGAGGGAGCATGGAACTTGTCTTACCTTGACCGATGTCAAGTATATACCGGGACTGAAGAGAAACTTGGTGTCGATCGCGATGCTGGAAGACAAAGGCTATGATGTAGTCTTCAGTAAGGGAAAGGTTTTCCTTAGACACATCATCACTAGACAGGTGAAGCAGATTGGTTCACGGGTCAAGAACCTGTATGCTCTTGAGGTTCAAGATGCATGCAAAGCCTTGAGCAGCGAGGTAACTGATGGAGACTTGGTGGTTGAGAGGGAGCGTATATTACCTCTAAACATGCAGAGGCAGAAGAAGTCTCAGACGATTGTGGAGGAGCCACAATTGGTGCAACAGCTTCAGGAGGTTGTGGAGAAGCCAAAACAAGGGAAGCTGAGAGGAGAACGAGTAGAGACATCTACTCATGCAGAGATCTCCAGTAGTGGGAAACTTTGAGCCAGGTGGGCTGAGGGATCGCATGCAGCCATACCTCCAGGTAGGAGGTGGGGCGATATAGATTGATTGTGCCAAGGAGGAGGGGCAGGATCCTTGAGGTACCCAACCTCTTGGATGATACCTTGCTACGGGACCCCCGATGTGGAGTAGCAGGAACTGATTGATTGGGTAGAGACAAATGCGGATGGAGCGGCAGAGAGAGCGACAGTGTAGGGAATCCCAGGACAGCGCATGGCTAGCAGGCTGCAGCAATGCGAGAGGCACAAGTGTTTTGCACAGTGCCAGGTTGCACAGAGAGGTGTGCAATGGTGCGAGATGCATGGAGATGTTATAGTAGCGCAGATGTCAGAGAGGGAGAACTTGTCAGTAGCAGGTAGAGCTTCAGCATCAGAGTATGTTCCTAGCCCAACAAAGTGGTTAGTTGGGAGTGTTTTTGTTCTAGGTGTTGTTGGAGCAAGTGGACCGGGCAAATGTGTTGCATGCAAAACATTCCAGAGTTGCATGATAGGGGTTTCCGATAATCCATATCTTGTTGAGAGGGAGTGTTGAAAATGCAACAAGATGATGGAGCTTAGCGGAAAGGAGTCGCCTTCACTAAGTGGGCCCGCAGGCTATTTTTGGCGCAAAGTCTATTTTTAGACTATGTCTATTTTTAGACATATGGATAATGGTCTATGAGTTGCAGTATGTTGTTTATGGATGATTGGTAATGTTGGGAAAAATAGATGGACTTCTATTTTTGGTTCACATCGGAGTGATCAGAGTCTATTTTTAGACTGCCAGGCTAAAAATAGAAACAGTCAAATATTATTAGCCCTTAGTAATATTTGGACTCTAAACATTATCTTACTCTCTTGGAGCACTTCAGTTCGAGCTATGGATGTGGCACATGCAGCTGAAAAAAGGAATCACGTGGTTTCTTATGTGTTAGTTGAGCTATTGCATGAAGGAATTCAATTAGAGCTCATGCATGTGAGTTCTGTGGAGTTGATGGAGTTGTGTTCAGTTTGACTTAGTTGAACTAGTTGTATTTAGTCTAACTAAAGAATACACTAGTGATGAGTTGTGTGAATTATATATTAATTAATTCAATAATTATTAACTCATAAAGAAACTAAAGAATACATCAGTTAACTCAGTGCATGGACAGTTCAACGGAGACATGTGTTAGAGGTAAGTGAAAGGGTGAGTTGTGACTATCAGTTGTGCATGAGATTTTGCACATGCATGGATTGAGTAATGTCAATGAGGATTGTGCAGTGTGGGCAAATATCAAGGCAATTGTAGGTTGTTCTCACGTGATTCCCTTGCAGGATTGTGCAGTGGAGGCAGGCAAAGCATCAGAGGAGATTTGAGTTGTGATTGATTAGATCTGAGCTAGTTTTGTGTGTAACAGGTGGAGATAGTGCTGGATACTTGTGAGGAGTATTGTACTATGTATTGTTACATGTTCTCAATCATTATAATATATAGATAGTGTGGGTTTTCAGCTGTATGCTTTCCCCGGGTTACATATTGTGTTAATGTGCGCATGCGATTGATGTTTCATTGTTTTTGATGTTGCTAAATTGATGATCAACGTAGAGGAGATTATGTATTGTGCATGTATTCCGCAATAGTGTATAATCGAGATAATCTCTGTGAACAAGTGTTTATTATTCAAAATTTCTACAAGGTCACCCAAGATATCTGTATACTTTGACAGTTGTTAAGAAATTCTATCATTGGTCAAATTTGAAGAAAGGTGGCTAAGTTTGTTGCAAGATGTTTGCATTGTCAGCAGGTGAAAGAAAAGTGTAACCACCTAGCTAGTTTTTTGCAGCCTATTCGGATTCCAGAATAGAAATGGGAGTTCATTTCCATGGAATTCATTACAGGCTTGCTAAGATTGCAAGCTACCCGCAACTATTAAGGAATCTAGTCAAAAGAAAAAAAAAATATTCAAAGAAGAATTTGGAGAAGAAAATAAAAGCGAGAAAGAGATCAGACTGAAAAAATAGCATATCAGGTTTGGAAGAAGAAGGAATATCAAGAAATGCCAAAGGAAAATTGAGACTAGATCAGCCTTAGGAGGAGCATGTAAAAGAAGGTGCATGAACTCAAGGGTCTCCTCCAGGAAAAGAATATTTACATAGTGTAGATAAAAAGTGTTTCAATGGAAAAAAAAATCTTGTTTCTCATTTGAATTCAATTGTAGTCTACCTTATTTTGATCATATGCACAAGCATGCAACACCATCATCTAATTTAGAATTGGTTCAATAAACACTTATGGTCAAAAGGTATGAAGTAACATGTCACGTAGATAACACTCAGAGACTTGTGGCAGTCCATGGTTAACTTGTGCACCTATAGCAAGTAGATAGTTAAATCTTATAAATATGATCTATGCATGAAGTTATCAATATGAAGTGCACTTCTGTGTAAAAAGTGATGTGCAAGTGTATTGGGTGATCATATCACTAGCAAGAATAGTGATTGAATATATATGTGCATTGAATGTATAATTGTTGAGACTTGTTTGATCATGTCCTGTGCATTTGGAAAAAAAATAGTTGTTGTATATTCCTCAAGTGCGCATGGATTAAGTGATGGTGTGCTTGTACAATGCGATTAGAGGCTATGCGCTTTGGTGTAAGGTTGATCCACTATGCAAATAATGAATGTGCATTGTGTGTAAATTGAAAAGTGTAGGTGACATTCTTGGAGTTAACGTGCACATTTGTCGTTGGTTTGAGGCTAATATGCCAATAATCAAGTGTGCATGGTAGAGACTCATAGCAAATGGATAAATTTTTGTTTTGCAGAAACTAGTGTGCATAGTCAGTTAGTAAACAAGATTGTGGCACCTGTGCATGGAGTGTAACAATACATTGGAAAATATTACATATCATGCATTACTTTTGTGTGTGTGGAGTGAAAACTCGGAAGTTGCGTCGGCTGTGTCAGTGTTGCTTAGTTTTGCACCATCGTTTGCACTTCCTTTTGTATCATCTTCTAAGCTAGATGGGCTTCTTTTACCAAATTCATTTGATCGAATGCATTGTGTTTTTATGTTGGAAGCCAAAGGAATTGATCAAGAATGATTGGGTGTTCTAGACCTCCCAAACCATGGACTAGGGGCATACAACTACCGACATCTAGTTGTTAAATCTAATCATACATTTTTTGAACTTCCTGAGGATGAGGTCATCCTTGAGTCTATGAATGAAGCCTTAAGTGATGAATGTAACACCCATTGCATCGAACAAGAACTTGTGGATCTATATGAAATAGTGAAGTGACAATGTGTTTTGTTGAGGAACATTTAGAATATGAGTGCACATGGAGTCACAAGGACCTAGTGCGATAGGAGGTGCACGAAAAAATGTTGTGCGACCTGTAGCAGAGCATGGAGGCAAAATGCATGAAGTATCCTATGCGTTGAACCAGATTTGATTTTCTAGATGTACAATTAGTGACTTTGGAGTACGAATTAGAGGCCTACTTAAATTTGGAACAAATATGTTTTGACCTCGTGATCGTGTGAAGATCGATTTCTAGATGTAATTATACAGAGGTGTTGAAGCATATGTATGCAGGGTTGCTGAATTTGATAGAGGAAAAACATGATGCCACATTGTGTAGCTACTACATATGGATTTCAAAGACAAACCTAAGGTTGTGGTGGATCATGTGACAGAGAAGTTATATGACTAATTGTGTTCGTAGGATTTTTTCCATATGTTCAAATCTCGTGTATTTTCCAAAATGCTAAAGCTATGTAATGTAAATGAGATGTATGTTGTTATGAGGTCATGTGTGTGAGTTTGAAGTGTTGGTGAATTGATTGATGTATTGAATGAGTTTGCATGTAGCTGTCCCATTATGTGTATGAGTTGTGTATAGATTGCTAGTGTTATTCACATGTACTTTGTACGTTGTTGTAGCAGCTTTTATAAACCATGTATATGTTGTAGCTTTACCTTCTTTATTGTTTTTAGAATCTTGTTGTAGATGTCACATATTTGGCTGAGTCAAAATCATGTTGCCAAGGGCTTTTCATTAGATTGTTGACTTGAGATGTGTATGGCTAAGATAATGAGAGAGGTGTGTTGTTGTCTATTGTATGAGTATGTTATTGCTATGAATTGATGAGGATATTATTGTTGACCAGAGTTTGTTGTCATTGCTTAATCGACTAAAGATTACTTGTTTCCATGTGTGTATTGGGCATATATTATTACATCTGATGTGGAGAGAAAAAGTTTGGCCATGTCATATTTTTCAGAGTTCACATGTGTCCATGGGGAGTATACTGCACATCTTTATCAACTATGTGATGAATGGCAGAGTGTTGGTATCATTGACATTGCTTTCATCCCCTTACCATTGATGTGAAAGGGGGAGAGAGTACTGAACTCAACTTTAGAGAAGATCAAGTTCATGAGAGCAGATCAAGCTTTAGCTGACATCAATGTCAAAGGGGTAGCTTGTTGATAGTATAGTATTGCCATTGATGTCAATAGGTGTTTGGCTTCATTTTCCTTGTATTCATTAAGTTCTATATTTTGTACTAGGTCTTATGCATGTTATTAATGGTCAAATATTATACCTGAAGTTGAGTTGCAAGTGTGGTTGAGAAGGCATACTTAGAAGGAGTAACACAAGTGCCCAGTTGAAGACAAAGCATTGTAACGTTGGTTTTTAACCTTCTCGGGTGTGTTATACGCGCTTGATGAGATCAAGAGGTGTGTTATTGTTGCAGATGGTTTGAATGATGTGATGACACCTTGATACTTATGTTCAACTGGTTGTATATACTTGTCTATGCCATGTTGAAGAGTAGAAAGGAAAACCACAGGAAATTATCAAGGGTTTTCCCATGGTATTTGGCATGAGACCTTAAGTGGTTAATTAATTTATTTTATTTGATATGGTCATCTTGGGTTATGGAATGTAATTAATGTTTTTTATTTGGTCCATTCTAATGAGAAGAAATATTATAAATCGATTATGTTAGTATTGGAGGATTATCAGTGAGAGAGCTACAATGCATAATGATGCCTTTGGTATACCTATAACATTGATCAGCAAAGTTTCTGAGATAGACTTGCAGACTTGAAAAATTGTTGTAGTGTGCATGTTGAGCAGATCATATTGGGCCCAGCCTGAAAAAATTGAAATGAGGTCTACATAAAGGTTGAGGAGGTTGGGGCCTCTAGCAAGTGGTGGATTTCCAAGATAGGAGTATGGATTCTAACTAGTAGTGATTATAAAACAATTGATAGGAAGTTGGGGCTTTCTAGCTAGTATTGGCCAGAAAACTGTAGTTGGGGTCATATCTCCTAGTTGGTAGTGTTTTGGTGATCTATGTAAAGATTTGCTTGACAAATAATAGAAAAATCTGAGCATCGCAATAGCAATAGGGTGGTTTTCTTTCCCTTGAGGGTTTCCACTAGATATTCTTGTGTCTCCTTATGCATGACTTTCTTAATATTTTTTATGGTGTTTATGTCTTAATTTTATTTTGAGCTTACATATTTAGATCTT
Source organism: Pinus tabuliformis (assembly GCA_031772625.1). NCBI lineage: Eukaryota > Viridiplantae > Streptophyta > Pinopsida > Pinales > Pinaceae > Pinus > Pinus tabuliformis. The sequence goes on along the minus strand of CM062817.1, from coordinate 838,030,758 downwards.
TTGAATTATGTTGTGTTACTGATTGTTTACCATTTTGGAGAAAAACTTTAAATTGAATAAACCCTCACTACTAATTCACCCCTCCTCTTAATAGTGATATGATGTCCAGCAACCATTAGAATCAGTGTTGCAAGAAACACCACCCCCATGGATTAAAACCCATAATTGCATCTCGTGAAGACGTGTAGGTGAACCGTGGCTGAAACCACGAGAAAGAATATTGGAACCATAGTTCACCCTCAAAAAAATGCTTCCTAGACTTTCATAACCATGATGGTTTCGTTTCTAGTTTCATAGGTCCAAACTATGGTTCTAGAATGGTTTTGCCATCATTTTGTCATGGTTCCTGAGTAGTCCTAGAACCTACCTGCATGGTTCCGCGGGCGACTTTTTTTAATTTATTTTTTTTATTAACCAGTGGTTTAACCATAGCCTAGGGTGGGTTATGGGAAATGGAGGATGAGGTTAAAATGCCTCTTCCACCTCTCTTTTCCTCATTCTTGCATCTTTCTCTTGGATTTGGAGCAGAGAAGAGAAGAGACCTTGGAGAAGAGAGAACATAACAAGATTTTGAGATCATATTTATGAGAGGCTTGAGGATAGAGCAAAGGAGATCTTGGGGAAGTAAACAAGGAGCTTGGAGGAGTGGAGAAGGGTTTCCATCTACCTCAAGTTATCAACTTCTCAAGAGATAAAGAGGTAAGTGCAAACCCTAATTAACTCCCTCATTTTCTCTTCATTCTTGTTTGTATTTTTTCTCCTCCTCTCCTACTCTTTCCTATTCTTTCTTCTTGCTCATTTATTGCAAGTTTTCCATTTAAAATGGTTTTCTTTTGGTCTATAATTCCACTTTTGGTTTTCATGTTTGGTGGAGGTAGGCATACAAGGGAAGAAATGGAAAAAGAGGATATTCATTTCACTCATAATGACCCAATTTATGATGAGGAAGGGGATGAAGACGACATTGAAATGCAAGGAGGAAAGTTGCAATGAGACCCTTGTGGAATTATGTGACAAAACTTGAGGGAGGCAGAGGTAGTGGAACCTTCAATTTTTTATGCCCTCATGATTGTCATGGATGGAAACCTTGTAGTGGTTTATATCCCTGTGTGAGGAGGAATCTTTGTGGGGTAATGGAAAATGATGAAAAAAGCGTACCATAGGGATATCAATTTAGGAACAAAGGAAAAAAGACATCCAAATAGAGGAGGCTAAACAAAACAAAAACTTTAGTCTGACACAAGTGCCACCTGTATATTTGGTGGCCATACTTCATCTCCTCTTGATACTTCCGGAACCTTTGAATCTAGAAGAAAAATAGCAAATTTCCTAAATATTGGTGGGAGGGATGATGTCGATGCAAAAGTGGTCTAGTTTCTTTGTGTTTGTGGTATACCATTGAATGTGCTTCACTCTCCCTACTGGCATGATTTGGTTAAGGCCATCAATGAAGCCCCAAAAGGATACAAGATCCCCAACTATGATAAAGCTAGAACTTTGTTAATAAATCAAGAAAAATCAAATATTGATAGAGCGTTGGCACAATTTACATAGGAGTGGGCGGATTATAGGGTATCCATTATATCAGATGGTTGGAAAAATGTTGGAAGCCAACATTTGATAGATTTTCTTGGTGTTTCTTCTAGTGGTGTAATGTTTCTTGTAAGTCATGTCTCCTCCTCCATCACTGCATTTGCTCAAAACATTGCAAATCTCCTATTGAAAACAATTAATGATGTTGGTCCTAATAATGTGGTTCAAGTGATCACTGGTAATGCAACAAATTGAAATGGACCAAGAAGAATCATTGAGCAGACTCATCCACACATCTTTTGGTCTGGGTGCTTGTTGCACACATTGAACCTTTTGATGCGTGATATTGTAAAGCATAAATAATGTGGATGGATTGATTAGCTATACAAGAGAGGGAAGCAACTCATTAAATTTCCAATATAAGGGTCAACTAATTTTATGGCACTTACTCCAAGTTGCAGTTGCTTAAGCTTTCAAAAACTAGATTTTCAAGTTATTACCTCACCTTTAGGTTCCTAGTGAAGGTGAGACAAGCTTTAAGTGCTATGGTTATATGTGATTCATGGGATGAGATGAGCATTGATAGAGACGGTGCTAATGTAGTGAAGGAAAATGTTCTTGACAATTAATTTTGGTCATAGGTTAAATATGTTTTGAAATTCACCAAGCCAATTTATTACATGATCAAGTTTGCAAATTCAGATCGACCAATAATTGGGGGGGTGTATGAGCAGGTGGATATCATGTTGGGGAAAATTAAAGACATTGTTGATCCTAGATATATCGCCTTTTACAATTATATTCATGCAAATGTGGAAAAACGATGGAAAATTCTAAACATTCCATTTCATTCCTTAGCATGTGTTCTTACACCTAAATATTATCATGCATCATGGACTTCAACAATAGTACCTGGTAAGGGCACCAAGAGAAAAGCACACGAAGATCTAGAGTTTATGGTTGGTTATATGAAAACATTGGATAAATTAGTCTTTGATGAGGAGTGTAGCATCATACAAAAACAATTGAACAACTATATCCTTGCCAGTGGTGAATTTGTGAGAAATCATGCAATTAGAGATTGAGGGAACTTGTCTTCTCTTGAGCGGTGGAACATCCATGGAGGTGCTACTCCACTTCTACAATTTTTGGAAATTCAAGTGCTCTTGCATGTGGTGAATACTTCTTTTATATAGAGGCGTTAGAGCACCTGTAGTTTCATCCATAGTGTTAAAAGAAACAGGGTAAATGTAAATCAGGTAGAGAGTTTGGTTAATGTTCTTTACAAATTGTGATTTTTGTCCCATTACTATGAGGAGGCAAAGAAAAATAAAGACTTTAAGGTTTGTGACAAAAATCCAAAGGAGGCCAATTTGGAGAATGGAGTGTTGCATATAGAGAAATTGGAGGAGGCTCTTATTCAGGATGATGATGGTCATTATGAGACGGCACCCCCAACCAATGCCATGGTCCCCATGTTCCATTCTTCAACAACAGTGGTAGGGGCTTCATCTTTAGCTCCACGACCACTATCTTCTTCATTTCCACCATGTGGAGGCTCACATAGTGGTCATGGTCGTGTAAGGAGGAGAGATTATTCAATTGATTCACAGTGCACTACTTTTTTGTCATAGTATATAGATGATAAACTAGAGTGTTAGGATTTAGTGTTGTGATTTTGAACTTATCAATCTTCCTAGTTCAATGTGTAGTTGGTAGTGGCCAGGTGGCTTATCCTTTAAACATTACTGTTTGGTCATGATTCATGCTCACAATTGCTCACTTTCTACTATGATAGATAAGTTATTTGAATGTTTTATCTTCTAAATGTCTATTTTCTATTGTATGCTTAAAATTTGGATACTTTCTAATTTTTTACCTTCTATTATACGTAATATGCTTAAATTTGATGTATGTTTTTAATTACTGAAATCTAGATGGTTAATACTTCAATGATTAATTAGTGATCTATTTTGGATGTCATATCTATCTTGATGTATAAATATGCATGTTTTCATATCTTCTGCAACTAATCTGGTATTTTGGATTTTTTTTAAATATAAATGCAACACACACACACACATATACATACATACATGCTTCGTTTTTTAATATTTTTGGAAAAACCATGCTTTTGATGCTTTGCTTCCCAAAAATGTCCCTGATTCATGCAACATTGATTGGAATACCTCCAACAGTGAAAGCACAAAAATAACAAAACTACACAATTTTTGTGAGAAGACATGTTGGATGTAAATTTAATAATTCTCTCTAATTGTTTATTTCATATTCACAAAATTGACACTCTAAAAACGTCGTTTTTCCTTCAAAGTAGACTCACAATTCACTCTCACAAGTCACAGTTTGAGGAAAGTGTATTTGCAAATGTTCACTTTCATAGTGCCAGTTTCATTTTCTTTCACACTCAATGCAACAGTTTCCATTCACCAAACGTGATTTTGAGTGGATATGGCGTTTTATTTAGTATGTATATAGGGTAGGGTTGGGCTTTTATTCACTATTATAATAACGTTATCTCATGCCACCATTTTACAGGTGAGGAGGGAACACCAAGATATCCTCTTTTCGCAAGAGCCCATATTGCCACCCTAAAACGTGGGTTTCATGAGGGAATGCTCTCCTTTCTAGATGAACATTCTCACCTATGTTTCCTTGCATCCCCCTTATAAGCGTATGACATGAAATGTTCTGAATGGATTTTTGAGCCTCATGGGTGCATGAAGCATGCTCCCTATGCTTTGGGGATGTATCCCTATGCAACATTTATTATAGAAATCATTCTAGAAAGAAAAATGGTGGCTTCTATGGTAGTACCTTCTTGTCAAAAATTTCATGTTGTTATATCTCATACCTTTGCTCTAGCAAGGAGGATAGAAAGGGATTATTGTTGCAAAGGTTGACGGTTGGAAACAATGGTTTAGATGACTATGTTGGCTCTAATACTATGTGATAGATTGTTGGTATTGTGAGATAAAACTATCCAGAGAAGAAAGATTGTGAGAAAGAACTCACTTGTCACAATGTGTAAGAATTTGTATGGATGAATGGTGCCAAGTCATAGGAAATATATTTCACTTCTTCTCATAATTGAGGATTCATGTATTCTGTTTGTTGAAATAAGATGTCATTGATGCCAAAACCAAGCAAAGGTGAGCCTCTAAGGAAGCAAAAGTGATTGACCCCACCAAGGTCTTAGGAATGATGTCAAAACCAGTAGATAAAATAAAGCATCCACCAGAAGTGCTTGAACCCTCAAATTCAGAAATGAAATCCAAAAGAATCCCTTCAAGAAAATTCATGAAAAGGGTGGTCAAACTTAGTTCAGATGCAAAAGAAAATTACACCATCAAATAATTCATTCCTAGACCTTTCTAATGGTAGGTGGGATGCCTCCTAATTCCTTTCCAGAACTCAATTTGGCCCAACTGTCAAGTCGGCCATGATTTGAGGGGTTAAGACCACTATATATAGACGGATGTGCACTCATTTAAAATAGACTCAATCGTTGATCTAAACATAAGATCTTTGTGATGGCCTAAGGGCCAAACTAAGGAAGAAAGGTTGAGATTTTAAGGGTAGATCTAAGGGGAAATTGCAAGACGGATTTTGGATAGCCTTATATGGTATTTATTGTGGCATCTATGTGTGATATGTTGTTTGGTATCCTTCCCTTATTGGAGTAGTTCATGCCCTAGTCTGCTATTTTTTCTTTTTGGATGCCAAGACAGTGAGGCATAAATTTGTGCATGAAGGCCAACATTTTAGAGATAGTTTTTGTGGCTTTTTTCTAACAAGGCCAATGGTGGAAAACTTTCCATATGGCTCTCTTAGTTTCCAATTTAAAGGAGGAATGAATTAGTTGTTCTATGTTTTCGTTGTGGAAGGACTTGGCCCTTAAAGGAGTTTATTTTTCGAGGTATCTTCTCTATAACAAGGGTGTCTTCCTAGGGGTGTGACAAACCTATGGTAAGGACTACAGAGACAACATATTGTACCTACAACTAAGAAGAGTATATTCACTAGTGTATAGATGGAGAAGGAGTATATTCAGTTGTAAGGAGCAGTTCTATCAAAGCAGACTAAATCCAAGCCTTTGGATGGTATTTGTCTTTCATACCAAATTGTGGAACAAGAATAGATTCATGTACGTGGTGGAGTGGTGCCATGCAAGAGATTGTAGTCTCCTTTAGGCTGGTGTCCGAGAAGTGTGAGTTGGTGCTCACTAGAGAGTTGGTGCTTATTTTCAGTTGATGTTAATAAACCCGGGAGGTGGTGCTTCCTTTTAGTTGACGCTGATAAATTTGGATGTAGTCCTTAATATACTAAGAAAATCATTCAATGGTTTTCTCCTGCTTTGGGTTTCCACTTAAAAAATATTTGTGTCTTGTATATTATTATGGTGTTTTCTTTATATCTTGGGATACATTTGCAAATTTTTATTATTAAGAATTGTCAATATTGATTCACCCCTCAATATTGTTGAATATTTCAAACTTTAGTATCACAGTGAGGTTCCTTCAGAAACAATTTAACCATTGGAAGGAATATCTTTGTAAGACTCTTGAACAAGCAAGAAAAATACTCCAAACATGGTCTACCATTGTTTGATGGACAAAATTATGCCTTTTGGAGTATAAGGATGATATTGTTATTATAGGAACACGGATTTGATCTTTGGTAAGATGTTCCAAATGAACACAAGGTATCAACTTCTACTCCAACAAATCTGATTGCAAGAAGACTCTATGAAAGTAATTCAAAGGCTGAGTATGTCATTCTAGGAGGGTTGACAAGATCAAAAAATTTCCCAGTTATGCAATATGAATTAGCAAAGGAAATTTTGGACAAGCTCAAGAATGTGTATAAAGGAGATGAAATTTCAAAGGAGCCAAGCTTAAAACTTATAGAGGACAATTTGAACATCTGGAGATGATGGAAGATGAAGACATTATAGCTTAATCTCTCCAAGTTGATGAGATCATGAATACTATGAGAGGAATGAAAGAGAACATTGCATATGTAGTCATCATTCAAAAGATACTAAGATCTCTCCCAATGAGATTTGATTCTAAAATCTCAGCTTTAGAAAAGACAAGATCCAGCTACATTGAGCATTAATGAGTTACATGGAATTCTTACAACATATGAAATGAAGATAGACAAAGAATACCCTCCATAAGGGAAGCATCTTTCAAGGCTTCCAAGAAGACAAGGAAGAACAAGCAAAAGTAAAAAACAAGCTCTAGTTGTAGTGATGATTCAGACAATGAAAAAGAATTGAAAAGAGGAACTAGCAAATATAAAGGTAAGCTTCCTTTAAAATGTTTTGAATGTGGTAGAATAGGTCATTTTGCTCCTAAATGTCCTCTTGCAAAGGGGTTAGATAGTGATGAAGAGGAAAGTTATAGGAAAGAAAAGAAATTTCATAAAAGAAACAAAGGAAATAACAATGGAAAATTCTTGAAAAAAAAAAGTATCTAATCAAGAGATGTTAGTACCTCACCTAGTGAAGATGATGGTAGTGACTATGATTTTGATAGAGTGCTCTTCATGGAATTAGATACTCAATGAAACTCTTGTAAACTGTGAAGGAAATTGTGAAGAAGAAAGAGAAGTGGATCTTAAGGCGGAATTGGTTAGTGCCTTAAGTGATCTTAGAAGAATAGGGAAGAAAAATCTCAAACTCAAGGAAAAGGTGAATAAATTAAAGGAATGTTTACAATGTCTCGATAGGAACTCTGAAGAGACTGAACAGACTATCATAAATATAAAAGTACAATTAGAAGAAGCCAGAGTGATTAAAGAAACATTAAAGAGACACCTAGAAGAGAGGGAAAGAATAACTGGGAATCTAGAAGTTGAGGTAGTCTCCTTGTGGAAGGAACTAGAGAAGAAGGATATCCAGTAGAACTTTGACAATAGCACCAAAATACTGGATGAAATCATCTGCAACCACAAACCATACAATGACGGGTTTGGATAAGGATAAAAAAAATGATAAAGGTTCAAAGATCTATGATATCAAGAAATGAAGAAAAACAAGGAAGCTACATTGATGCTCTTAAGGTTCCCATGAAGAAGGAAGAATACAAGACATTAAAGGAGGAAATACAACAACCAACAATGAAAAAGATTCACGAATAAGATCATGGTTTCAAAAGGAAAACACCATCAAGAAGCCCACCTACACTCAGGTACCAAAATATTTTTCTTGGCTTATGTTATTCTTGTAATAATTTTGGGCATAAGGCTATAAATTGTAGAGCCTATGCAAATGATAGAAATTCAAGAAACAACTATGAAAATTCCAAGAACTACTATGAAGGCAGTTATGGTAGAAAACCTCATGAGGTTTTCAACATAAATTATAACAATTTTGGAGCCTCTTAGTTATGAAACTGAATGTTATAAACCAATTTTGGACATATAGCTAGAAATTGTAGAAGCAATTTGATAGTTCCTTCAAGGGAAACAAGGCGGGTTCTTGTCAATCATATGGGGGAACAAGCAAGAACATGGAAAAAGAAGCAAGAAGATTTGAATGTTGAAATATGTGGGTTTTCCTTACAAGCCCAAAGCAGAAGAAGTCAATGGTATATTGGTAATGGATAATCAAAGCATATGAGTGGAGACAAAAACAAATTTGTAACATTGAAGAAAGAAAAAAAAAGGGTCTTTCACTTTTGGTAATGATCACTCTACCAAAATTATAGGGAAAGGCACAATTAGCCCTGGAGGCAAAGATGTGGTGGCAGAATTTTTTTTACTTGTTTAAGGCATGAAGTATAATTTGCTAAGTGTTAGCCAAATGCGTGATCAGGGACACACTTATATTCAGTTTAGAAGAATGTGAAATAAGGAGAGAAGGATCAAGAAAAATGGCTACAACAATAATAAGAACTCCAAAATGTACATCCTTAATGAGATTGTGAAGGAAAGATGTTTCCTAGGAAAGGAAGATGAAAGTTGGCTTTGGCATAGGAGATTGGGGCATATACACTTTGACAATCTTGTTAAGATCAACAAGAAGGAAGTTGTAAGGGATATGCCTAAAATTATAAAGCCTTCAAATACTATGTGCAAGCATTGTCAGCATGGAAAACAAACAAGAGTTGAGTTCAAAACTAAGGAACATTCCACAACAAAACCACTGGAACTTGTACATACTGATTTATGTGGGACAACAAGAACAAAGGACTAGTTGGCAAACAATACTTCATGTTTCTCGTTGATGACTACACAAGAATGACCTATGTTTGTTTTCTTAAGAAGTCAAAATCTTTTAAAAAATTCAGAGTATTCAAGGAACTTGTTGAAAATGAAACCGAATTTAAAATCGAATGCTTGAGATCACATAATGGAGAAGAATTTACTTCAAATGAATTCAATGATTACTGAGAAGAACATGGAATAAGAAAACACTTCTCAACAACCAAAATGGATTGGTTTGAAAGAAAGAAAAAAAGTTTGGAAGAGATAAATAGAACTTTGTTGAGCGAATCCAAGATAAGTAATATCTTTTGGGTACAAGCAATACATACAATTGTTCACATTTTTAACAGAGGGTTGCTCAAAAGAAACAATGACAAAACTCCCTATAATTGTGGAAGGAAAGACTAGCTATTGTCAAGCATTTCAAAATATTTGGAAGCAAATGTTACATAAAGAGGGATGGCCATAAATTAGGAAAGTTTGACCCCTGAACATATGAAGGCATACTTGTTGGGTACTCATGTAAAAGTAAAGCATACAAGTGCTACAATATTAGACTCAACAAGATAGTAGAAAGAACCAATGTAAAAATTGATGAAATAAACTTATTGAAGCGCAAGAAGGAAACAAAAAAATCACACAACTTTGAAGAACATGAAGAGGAAGAACTAAAGCAAGAGGAAGAAAAGGAAGAAGAGGAACACCAAGAAGAGAAGTAGGTAGAAGCAAATAATCGACAAGATTTTTAGACATCTTTTAGGACACCTAAACGTTGGTATCAAAAGAATCATCCACCAAAGAAAATCATTGGGGAGAAGAGTGTAGGAGTAGAAACCAGAAGAAAAGCATAAACACCGAAACAAGGGCAATTATCTCTATTGTTCACAATTGAACCAATCTTTGAGGAAGCTAGCAATGATGAACATTAGATCAAGGCCATGGAAGAAGAACTAAATCAAATTGATAAAAATGGGACATGGGAACTTGTTCCAACACCCAAGGACAAAAATGTGATTGGTTAATGGGTCTTCATAAACAAATTAAATGGGGATGGAAAGCTAACCATAAACAAAGCAAGGCTAATGTGCAAAGGATATACCCAAGTGGAAGCGATAAAATTTGAAGAAACCTTTGCTCCAATGGCCAGAATGAAAGCAATCATAATGATATTACCCTATGCATTCTCCAAAAAAATCAAAGTGTATTAGATGGATGTAAAATCATTTTTTCTTAATGGGGAATTAGAAGAAGTCTACATAGAACAACCAAAAGGATTCATGTTATCAAAAGATGAAGACTTTGTTTGTAGATTGAAGAAAGCCTTCTATGGAGTTAAGCAAGCCCCTAGAGCTTGGTATTCAAGATTGGACAGGTATTTGCAGCAACAAGGATTTAGAAAGGGAAATATGGATGATAATCTCTACATAAAGATGGATCAAGACAATATGATCATCATTGAAGTATACGTTGATGGCATCATCTTTGGAAGTTATGATGATAGTTTAAGTAAAAACTTCACAAAAGATATGTAGAATGAATTTGAAATGTCCTTCCTTGGGGACTTGACTTTCTTCTTGGGACTCTTGATATCTTAGGTAGATAGAGGCATTTTCATTTCCCAAACCAAGTACATCAAATAAATATTGAAGAATTTCAAAGTGGAAGACTCCAAACTTGTGAGTACTCTGTGGTCATCAAATGCAAGTTGAACAAAGAAGATGAATCCAAAGAAGTGGATCAAAGACTCTCTAGATCAATGATTGATATCCTACTCCGTGGCAACTTCAAGACCATATGTAATGCAACCAATTAGACAAGTTGCAAGATTTCAAGTTGCACTAAAGGAAACTCATGTTCTAGTAGTGAGAAGGATCTTCAAATATCTCAAAGGAACAACAGATTTTGGGCTATGGTACCCAAAAGGAAAGGATTTGACACTAGTAGCTTACACAAATGTAGATTGGGCAAAAGGTATAGATGACAAAAGAAGTACAAGTGGAACAACTTTCTACTTGGGGGATTGGTTAGTATCCTAGTTGAGCAAGAAACAATCTTCAGTATCCTTATCCACAACAAAAGCAGAATATATTGCAGTAGAAACATGTGCTCAAGTCCTCTGGATGAAGCAAACCTTGTAAGACATACAAGTAAAATATGATGAGTCTATTTTGATACTTATGACAATACTAATGCCATAAACATCTCCAAGAATCAAGTGATGCATTCCAAGGCCAAATATATCCCTATCAAGTTTCACTTTTTACGAGAGCAAGTCACAAAAAAGAATATCAAGCTAGCGTACGTTGGGACGAAGGAACAGATTGCAAACATCTTCATCAAACCACTTTGCAAGGAGACATTTGAGTATCTCAGACAGAAACAAGGAATAATTTATGTTCCAAATTGATTTTCACAATCAAACAAGGAGAAAGATAGTGTCAAGGGGATAAAAAGATCAAGAAGGACAAAGATATGGGGAGTATAATAGTCGTCATCAATGATAAAAGGGAAGACTCTTGAAAGTTGTCATTGATGTCAAAACCAGGCAAAGTTGAGCCTCCAAGGAAGCAAAATTGTTTAACCCCACCAAGGCCCTAGGAATGATGTCAAAACCAGTAGATGAGAAAGCATCCAACAAAAGTGCTTAAACCCTCAAAATCAGAAAATGAATGCTAGAAGAAGCCCTTCAAGAAAATTCACGAAAATGGTGGTCAAACTTCAAATGCAAAAGAAAATTACACCATCAAATAAATCCATTCTGAGACCTTTCCAACAGCTCCTAACTCTTCACGATTGAGGAGATATAAATTTTTGAAAATATATATATATATATATATATATATATATATATATATATATCTATTTCCTTACTAGAACTCAGGTCGGCCCAACTATCAAGTTGGCCATGATTTGAGGGGTCAAGACCACTATATATAGGTGATTGCACGCTCATTTAACATACTCGGTGATCTAGACAAAAGATCTTTGCGGTGACCTTAGGGCCAAAATAACAAAGAAAGGCCGAGATTTTGAGGGCCGATTTAAGGAGAAATTGCAGTGCATATTTTGGACAACCTTTTGTGGTATTTACTATGCCATCTCTAACATATTTGTTTTTTTGCATCCTTCCCTTATTAGAGTAGGTCATGCGCTAAGGGATGACTGATATTTTCCCTTTTTGAGCATGAAGGTCGACATTGTAGAGATCATTTGTGGTTATTTTGGGATGAGGCTAATGGTGGATGACTTTCCCTGTGGCTCTCTTAGCTGCCAATTTAATGAAGGAACAAATCCACTATTTCGTGTTTTCTCTATGGAAGGACCTAGCCCTTAAAGAAGTTTATTTGTTGTGGTATCTTCTCTGTAACAAGGTTATCTTCCTAGGGGTGTGAAAAACCTATGGTAAGGATTGTGGATATAATAGATTGTACCCGCAACTAAGAAGAGCATATTTGTTGGTGTATAGACAAAGAAGAAGAGTATATTCACTGGTGTGGAGCAAGCCTTTGGAGGGTATTTGTGTTGCAGACCAAACTGTGGATCAATAACATATGTGTGGGTGGTAGGGTGGTGCTAGGTAGGAGACTATAGTCTCCTTCAAGTTGGTGCCTGAGATGTTTGAGTTGGTGCTAACAAACCAAGTTGGTGTTTCCTTTTAATTGGTGTTGATAAATTTGAATGTACTCTAATTTATTAAGAAAAGTATTCAGTGGTTTTCTTTCACTTTGGGTTTCCACTTAAAATTATGTGTACTGTATATTTTTATTATTTGCTTTGATTTATATCTTGAGATACATTTACAAGTTTTTATGGTTAAAAATTGTCAACACTGGTTCACCCCTCCCTCTTAGTATTGCTGAATATTTCAACCAACACTATTACGGTAACTTATGGTAACTTGTTTTTGTTAAACACCATGCCTTTAATATTATGAATCATGCTTTTTCTGTAATATTATTGGGTATTCATAATCTTAATGTAATGATGTGTTCTTCTCTTTGAAGAGGAAAATCTAAAGGTCGAGTTTATTTGAATGTATTGTCATGGCTTTCATGTCACTTGGAAATTATAATATTGCGCTTAATTTGCCTTTGGGAAAATAAGATTCGATATTACAACTAGATAAAGACAAATTTTGTCAGTCCCACCAAGTGATCACATAGGGGACCTCTCAAAATAATTCGGAGTGGGAGAACAAAATTATAATGCACTATATTACTAACACTATACATTCTGAGTTTAAACAAGCCAAATCTCCCAGAATTTACTCAAATAAGGATTTCTATACGAGCTTTAATTCAAACGTACTTTGTGGTCCTACTACATATTCTCGTATAATTCAAACGAACTTTGTGGTCCTACTACATATTCATTTGACACGTGAAATTGTTGCTTCAAAAGCTTTTAAACCTAGCACCGTCGTAAGGCAAGCAATTGGAGCTGGTATTGAGGCTTCACAGAGCAAACATGCCATTACAACCCTCAAAAAACATCTTGCATCAACACAAAATTTTCAAATCTATTGCATATTAAGTGGCTGGAGGTAATCCCATTGACAGCCAATAAACACTTAGCAGCTATGGATAAAAATCCCTAAAGATATATATAAAATTGCTTTAGGCATCACCTGGTTGCTTTATAAGTTTTAAATTTCAGTGTTGATAGGTATCGACAAAATATCGGCGAGGGTCCAGAAAACATCTTATTGGCAATATCGGCGAAAATATCAGCAAAATATTCTTGCCGATATTTTCAAAATAAGGCGATATTTTGCCAATATTTTCAAAATATCACGAATATTGCCGATATTATCAACAACTTTTAATAGTTGAACATACAGCTGAGAACTAGAGTGTTTTTACAAATTCCTATGCCCTGGAGGACCTTCATAAGTCACATATAGCAATACAATAGCCCATAAGACAGATGTCTTCAACATAAATCCCCATAGATGGTGTCATGGATACAACAAATATGACACTTCTGTTAAATCCCTATACACAGTAATGACATCAATCCCTATCACTTTCAGTTTGATTTCTCTCGGAATTCTCAGCACTCTCTACACTGTTGTGCATCGAGTCTTCACTGTCTTCTTCAGCCAGGGGAATAGAGCCCCTCCCAAAAATCCGCAGGATGAGTTCTGGAAAGCGATATGTCATAGATTCATCAGCTCTGCTCAGTGTGATTGCCTGGAAACAATGTTCTGGTGTATGCTGTTGATTGAAACGCCCAGGAAGCACTGAACCTTTCTGATAACATATTTCGCACAAGTCAAACCCAATAGATTCATGGCAATCTAGACATTTATACCTCGTTCCTACAATTGGAAGCACCTGCCAATCATAATGCACCTTGTTAGAAGTATGAATAACCTCAGACCACTGAATCAAATGTATGGACCCTAGCCAATCAACAACCATGCATATATCGCTTAATACAAGTTTTGCCTAGATCAGGAACAACATCTTGTGTAAACCACCTAAAAAGTCTCACAACACAACTACTTTAGACACAGAAGACTAGGTCATGTGGACTAGGGTCTACTCTCCAAAATCACCTTGTAAATCCTAGAGATAGTCTATCAATTATGACATGAAGATGTCCAAGAATGCTACTATATCTATGAATCCTTAAATTTTTTAAATCCTTTGTGTTGAAGGCTTCTTTTAACAGTCATCTAATATAAGAGTGGTTGCCTAGCACTCAACCTAGCGTTAGGGAATACAAAAGAAATTTTTTAATTACGTATCCAAGTCTCCATATGATTTACACTACACACAAACACTTAGAACTAGAAGCAGGACATGCAATCATACCCCCCTTAAAATAAAATAATAGATGGTAGAAATTACTATACTCTTTGGAAAAGTACTTCTCAAAAATAAATCATGCCCAAATGCTTACCCCACAATAATCACATCCAACATTTCGGTGGATTTCCGGCGTCTCGGCAGTTGTTCTTCTAGCTTCTTTTGTGCCTAAAATTCAGTCAGACCATTCAAATAAGTCTATTGGCTAGTCCAAAGGTTACAAAATAAGACAAAAATAAAGTACAGTGAAACATTAAATGCATATTATGGGAACATTTTGTGAGAAAGTATTACTTATATTACACAGAAAAAATCATGAATCACAATATGAGCATCTCACCAATCTTTATGTAGTCAAAGCTGCAATAAGGTCAGTGTAAGTTAGTGCAGAAACAATTTTAGCATCATTAATGAACATAAGGCTTTAGTTTGAGCAGATAGCTCATCAAATGCTAAATTTTGAAATGCATGAACAGAAGCTACAACCCTCTCAAAAACATACGGCACATCCTCCAAAGAGGGCACAACACATACGAGTTAATGCAATGCCAAAGGCCGCAATAATGACACAGAACAATGAATTTGCAATCTACAAGCAGTGCCACACAGTTAGGATAACATACAATGCGTTAGGAGTCCTAATAGTAAATGTTGGGTTGTGTTGTTAGGAAAGTCATTAGTCTTAATGTCATTAATGACCCATACTAGTTATAAGTTTGGCTATAGGAGTGGTGGTGTTAAACTAATTAAATGGCATACAAAAAGCAACCCATGTTAACGCATTCGATGACTCCTTGATTAATGAATTAAAACTTTCTCCTTATCTGTCGTCTTTCTCCCTGTAAATGGAGGCAACATACTCTCATAGAGCATGCCTTCATCAAAGTAGTTGTGCAAAGGAATAAAGGGAGAGCTATGGATAAGGCACGATGATGCCGCCAATTTACAGCGTGAACTGTTCTCCTAACCTTATAGGTTACGGCCTCCCTTAACAATCACTGTGGAATGTTTTCGCACAGTAGCTCAGCCTTTAACCTTCACTGATTCTTTCTATCAGGACTCTTCAGTCCCTTGAGAACCCTTCGCGCCCTCAAGCCTGCATACAAGTGACTGCCCCCTCTTTCCTTTGGTTTATTGGATTTATCGTATAAATCCTTAAAATCGGCACTTTTACGATAGCAAAACCTTTACAAAGGATTTACGCACAGACACGCGTAAAATCCAATCACCCCGCTGAATCCACAGGCTTGGCACAGTTCTCGAGGCTACACTTTATCGCAGTCGGGCGTCGGCCCTTCCACGGGTCACAATACCCAAGCCTTCCACTACCCCGATATGCGATTACACTATCGGAACTCCACGGGGGCGCTTTTTACACTACAGACCCACTCCCATTGTTATATCAGAAATGTTAAAAAACATGGAAATACAAAGAAAAAAATCCTCCCCAAACACAAAGTCCGGATCTCAAATTTTATATACCGAGGCCTATAAATATCGTCGGGTCCGCCTTATCGCTTGCGCCCATTCCCCTCCGCCGATAAGGTGGCGATGCGATTACGCAATGTGATCACGCCGATGATTGCCAATCCAACTCCGACAATTAAACCTCCGCCGTCGATCTCTTCCGTAGATCCAACGGTCCTCGTTGAATCGCTCTATCGCAATCGGCTATCGTTGTGGTCGGGGTTATTGCCCCCGCCGATCCAATCCCCCAATTTAATCTCCACCGTTGATCTTCCCATAGATCCAACGGCCCACGTGCAATCGCTTGATCGCAATCGGCGTTTGCCCGTGGTCGGGACTACTCCACTCGCCGACTTCAACTCCGCCGATTTAATCTCCATCGTCAATCTGTTGGATCCGACGGCCCCTGAGTATCGCCCCCTAAGCCTTGTGTTCCTCTATCTTCGGGGCTTTTTCACGTTCCCGCTGCGTTGCGAACACTTTCTTCTATGGATGCCTTCGCCCCCCTTGGTCATGCCGGATTCCCCTGCAATTATATATATATATATATATATATATAAGCTATGATTCGTGTTATTCTCAGTTTTCAACCATTTGAAACACAGATACACGGATTCTAAATGGAACTTTGCACATAACAACAACAATAAAAAAAACAAAGCAAGTATGTTGAGTCCCTGTCCCTCTCTGTGGTCTACTCGCATTACACCAGTGGCCTTCCTTACAGTCTGCCCGTAGGCTTACAACCCTTCTCAATTCAGCTAACCTCTCTAACCTTCCTTCTTGTTTTCTTTTTAATACATCAGAGGCAGTTCCTCTTACAGTTCGAGGAACTGTTTTCTCAGTTTTGAGACAGTTTTCTCAAACTAATTCCCATCTAATCCTATCTTGTCTAATTCAAAACTAACAATGGTTGATTCAGCCTTCACTTACAATAATACAAAATGAAACTAAATAAAATAGAAATTGAGATGTTTTCCTCTCTATTTGTTAAAATAGAACAGAAAATAAACAACAAACAAGAACCAACTCCCAGTTGTCACCTCTTCATTCGGGTGCTCCTGCATCACACAAGCAAGTTTTAATGTTATATAACTTTTCAAGGATGTTGACTTTAGAAAAAATTGGCATGTTTAAGGGAGAGAAAGAAACTTAAAACAAAAACAAAAAGGAAGAGACATAAAGGAAGAACTCACAATCCCACCTTTTGGAGAAGAATACAGGAATTCATGAGTTCACAGAATAAGGCACAGTTGAGAAACAGTTGAAAGGAGAACACTGCTAACCATCAATTTGCTGGATATGAAAGAGCTGAGAAACTCACCAGAATAGTGCGACCAAGCCAGACTTATAGAATGTAAATAGTAGATAAAGATGCAGAAACCCCTGTGCCTAATCGTAATAGAAGAGGATATCCAGAGAAGACATCAAACCAGAGCCACGAGGAGAAAAGACACATACCCAGAGAAGATGACATAAATATGGGCACACATATAGACCAAGAGAGGGACCTGCTCAAAGTAAAATCTACCAACAGACACAATAGCACACATAGACATAATGGGGCAGAAAATGTCTGCTTGTCCTTCGGACTTGACTTGACTTGATCCCTGACCGATGATGTGCACAGAGACAACCCTAAAAGTTTTCAACTAGGTTGCACAAAACGGGGAAACGGGTACGAGTTTCCGAAATGGGAAGCGATACGAAACACAACCTCCCCAAATTTTGGAAACGGGGAAACGCGATATATATATATATATATATATATATATATATATATATATATATATATATATATATATATATGTATGTATATATATATAAGGACATTTAAGAAATATGTGCAATGATAAAGCATATATGATACATTCTAATTTATTACATTATGATAAAATTGTCAATTGTCAATGCATAAACTATAAGTCTCTAAATTTACATCACATTTACTCATGAATGATCACATAATGAAAATAGAAATATCCAAAATCAGCCACGAGAAATTTCTAATTTCTTGTCTCGTGCTTGATTGGGAGTCCTCCTCCTACATAGTTGAACGACCTTAGTGCTCTTGATTAAATACAAGTTTCATACCCTAGTACCCTACATGCTCTTCATTATTGGGAGTCTCCCCTACATAGAGGGCTTGGTTCTTGATTAAATACAAGTTCCATACCCTAGTACATGATAAAATCCAATGGAAACATTGCAATCCCCCCAATCCTGAAATCCTGAAAAACAAATAAGTCTGCTGGATTTTGAGTGAGATCTAAAATTCTACTTTCTCCATATGAAATCCAATGAGGGCGAAACCACTCTCAAACATCCTGAGTCATTTCATGGTAATGTTAAAAATTTAAGTAAAAGTGATATTCTCCTTTATTTTTCATTACCATGAACTGCATATGCCTCAAACTTCCTGATGAACTGCATATCAACACTAGGGCAAAAGTTCACTTTTATAACTTTAGACAGGCATCTAGAAGCAACTAGAAGTCACTAGGATAACCTAAAAATAAATTAGAAAACAAATTAACAAAAAAAAACACACAATTAAAAAGCTGAAACGTGAGTCGTACGGCTTTGAAACGCGTTTCAGGCCGTACTGGCCACATTTCAATTTCGTGAAACATGGCAGTACGGCCTGAAACGCGTTTCAGGGCCGTACCACACGCGTTTCAGCATTTCGTACTCGTTTCCGTACAGAAACGCCCCCTTGCCCTACGTTTCCTGCAACATAGGTTTTCAGACAATGTTCGTGGCATTTTTCAGCAGAGACACAAAGAACATTATTATTCCAGTGGCAATGTGAATATTTCCAGTTGCAAATGGAAATAATGCAATCGCGTAGTCTAATGAGACGGAGGAGTTGCCCGGAAAGTTATGGAAATTCCGGTCATATTTAGAGAAAATCCGGCAAGTATTTTGTAAATCCAAGTTATAGTTGTTAAACTTCAAAATTTTAGGTGTCCTAGACAATTTTGATGGTGTTGAATCCATTTCCACCATCAAAAACACGATTCAAGCACTGTGTCTACAAAAAATTTTGAAATTCTTTTGCCCGGATTCCGGCCACTTTTAGCCGTCCAGGCAATTCCTCCGCCTCATTAGACAACTCATATTGCAATCAGGCCATGCACATGGCAATAATACCCAATGCAAACACGAATAATTTCTGAGCAAAACTACATACTGAGAGATAAATAATTGTTTTCTAAAGACTACTTTCTTCCTTAACTTTCTTTGCAACTAAAAGGGCAGACATATAAAAACACTTTGTTGGTAAATTTTGTTAAAAATTATAGCTCGGACAGGAATCTCCGCACAAATTTAGTGTGAACATGCCAGAAGTAATTTGAGATAGTTTTAAAAAGTAATTCTACTTATAGAAAATAATTCTATTTTGTGATTTGTTTTAATAAATAATTAGGTAAAAGTCTTATATTTAGCAGTTAAGTCTAAAATTGTATCTCATGCATGACTTAGACTAGAAGTAATCCTCAAGAGTCAAAACAGATTATCCGCTAAAAATATAAAAACAGGGCAAGGTAGAGGCTTTGACCATGTTTGAGCAGTTGAGCAAGTTGAGTGGCAAAAAGGGAAAGAGAGCAAGCAGCCAGGAAAGAGACGTTTCCAGCAGCTTGTGTGTAATATCTCAATTTTTCTCCTTGGAAAGTTGTAATTAAACTTGTTAAAAAATATGCATGGATATTTTATTTCTGCTATACTGATCACCATCAGGTAGATATAACATGGTGTTGTAAACATTGTAAATACTATTACTTCTTAAGTTAAAAAATGATGATGACAAAGACCAACAGACCATGAGCACCTATAGTGGCTATGATACCACAAGTGGGAAAAGGTAAAGGGATTTAAGGGATTTCTTCATGTCTAAAAATCCTATGTTCTTTCTACCTATCATCCCTTGTCATCTTCACCTTATTTAAGCAATGAGTAGTGGAGAAAACTATTTCCAAGAGTTAAAGGAAACCATCATCCCTATACTATATCAAGTGCCTCCCTTACATTCTTGGAACGAGAAGTAGTGGTGGGAACTTCTTGTTGTGCAATTACACATGGGAAATTTGAATGGGAAGAGGAAAGCTAAAAAAGACAAAAAAAGAGAGATGGAAAAAAAGTTTTTAAAACTTGAACAGTAGAAAAGAAAAAGAAGCCATGACCATGAAGATCAGACCAGCCATGAAATTGAGGATATACATCTGTTAAAAAGAGCCAAGGAACTCAGAAATTCTGCAAAAAGTTTGAGATAACAGCTAGACCTTTCTATGTCATCACTGAGCAGTGAGGAGCACAAACGAGGAAAATTTCCAAGGGACTGAAAAGCAGACAAGGAAGTCCTCCTTGTGTTGTGAGGGGCAGCTAATGTGGGTGCCTAGAGCTGCTTTCTGAAAAACTTGGCAGTGAAAATTGAATATTTGTTAGAACTCCATTTACGAGAGATGTTTTCCAATTGATACAAGAAAAATTCCAGGGAGTTCATGACATCGTGAGCCCTATCTAAGCCCTATCTTTGGAAAGAGGCTCAAGATCTTAGAGATCATGATTGGAATATTGGGTGATCATGAGGCCATCTACAAACTACTGCAGTCCAGATTATTGGCCATTTGGAGGAAGGAGCAAATTGTAATATTCCTAATAGGAAATTAACAGTGAATAACAGAAAAACATGCTCATGAATAACACCTAAAAATTGCAAACATGCATAAATATCAGATACACATTTATTGGCACCAAAACTAGTTCTTCATATTAAATTTTGAGTTGGATAAATACAATATAGTGAGGGAAAGAGGAACCTGGGCTTGCTATAGCAAACAAGCAAAAGCCCAGGTTGAGAAATCAATGCCCAAGTGCTCGAATATCAACCCAACTAAGCTTTGCGCGGATCCAGTAAATTCCTGCTCCTGCTGCTAGAAAAAAATGGTGATAGCTGCCACTCTTGTGCTCAGAACCTCCTGAAATTGCAGCTGGCACCTCCCCACAATTTGCTCAGAAAAAACCCAGAAAGGAATCTGCCCCAGACCAACCACCCAGAAAACCCACAATATGGTGCAAATTACTAGTTGAGTAGTAAAATGCACTGCTGAACGAAAGGGGATTTATAACCTAAACACTACCAGGAAAATTCTGTAAATTTAATCGGGACCTCTCTTCCAAATACCCATAAAAACCCAGAAAGCTTTAGGCCCCAATCCAATTCTCCAGAAAACCCACAATTGTGTGCATTGGCCCAACTCGTCCTCTTATGTGTACTGCTGGAGCAAGCTGTGGAATGCTCTCCTAAAGTCTCCAAGAATTTCCCTCTGAAATTCCCTTGCAATTCCTCCACAAAATCCCTGTCCTTCTAGCTCTTCTTTCACACCAAACTCACCCACCAAAACCCCAATCGAACTCCCAGGTAATGATGGCTTCCGCAGTCCCCAGAAATGTTCCAATTCAAGCTGGGAAATTCCTCCACACTCAGCCCTGTAAAATCCTTCAATCCACCAGCAAATTTGCAGAGCAAGCTTCCCTAAAAATCCCAAAAATTCGTTGGTCTTGTAGCTGCCTCCTCAAGGAATGTGCATTCCATTTCCAGCACCCAGCCTGCTCACAAGAAGGATCAAATTCTCTGGCAGACGGTTCTCGAATAAATTTGCTATGAAGAAATCAAACTCCCCTAGAGTGACACTCGAAGTCCATTGAAGGAGTTGAGATTCCCGCCCGGAAATCTCGTGTTGAACAGCACAATGTTGACTTGGCTCAACAGCTCAAGCAAACAAAGGTTCAATTTAGATATAGTCAAAAGGTCCCAAAATGGAGGCCAGTTCTCCTATTTATATTGTGTCTCCTCTCCTTGTGGGCTCCATAATTCGACCTCCTTGCCTCTTCCCTCCAATTCGACTTCCTCAAGGAGTGTGAATTTCCTCATGGGGTGGCCCCCACATCCAACTATGTGATTAATCTTCCCTTTGTCTAATGTTTGGGGCCTCCTCTATCACACAAAATTAAATTAATTAACTTTCACTCACTTTTCTTAAGTTTGTACGCAAAATTGTTCTCCATCCAAAATTTGCAAAATTGAGAAATGCACTTGGCAGATTTTAATTGGAAGTGATATTACAGTCCTCCCCGGCAAAAATTTCTTGTCTTCAAGCAATGCCCGAACAAGCGCCCCTCTAACTGCTAATCACCACTATCACCACCAGTGATACCAGGGTTCCAAATGTGCTACGAGTCATCCCCAGCCTCCACCAAAAATTGCCAAAAATTGCTTGTCCTCGAGCAATCCCTGAGCAAGCGCCCCTCTTAATGTTGATCACCACTATGACCACCAGTAATACCAGGGTCCCAAATGTGCTACTGAGACATCCCCAATATTTGCGCTGCCTGGTCATGAAGGAATCCCTCAATACTCGGATCCCAAGCCATCCCGATCATTGTGAAGCACCCCTTGCTCTGCTCACTGTCCAGCCAGGTATGGGTACCAGAATCCCATTACATACGATCAATAAGTAGAGCATCATGATAATGTAGGACTCTGTCCAATTCCCCATGAAGCTCCCCTACCAAGTAGTTTGGCTCCTGCCCTCCAAGAGTAAACTCCTGAAGGTACAACCCAATCCCCATGGAGATAAAGTCTCCTGAATGGGCTTCCACTGATATCATTTTGCTGACCAACCTGCCATGCCGATGAAATCTCCCATGTCACCAGCGAGTCACAAAAGCCCACTAGAAGATCTGAATGATCTCCCCCTCTGGTGGTCAGCTCATCCCTAAAGGTCGCTAAGTTGTCCTGTACTGCGATGCCCGGGTCTCATGCTAGCCTCAGATGGGTGCCACCATGTTGTCGTTGCGCCACTCTGACTATGATATACTGCCCATCATGCGCACGTTGTATCCTCCTCTCCTGAAACCCGATGGTGAAATATCGGTGAAAGCCAAGCTCTTCCTGCCCAGGCATCCCCATGACGCCAATATCTGCCCATCCACTGCTAATCCTAATCCTGAGCAGCAACTGGAAAAACCTGCCTCACCAAACAAAGGAGGCTTCAGCAATCCCCCATGTGTCAACCCCAACGTGAGCTAGATCACCCTCTACTATGGTCTTGCTCCTCACGAAATGGAGTGACCTGTTAGCCCATTGAATCCCTGGATTCCATAGCCAGACCTGTAGCGGCACAGCTCTGACAACTGTTGGAATCCATCTGTGCCTCGTCCCTAATCCTTGCATGTAGTCAATATATAGGCTCCATATATCATGAACTAATATGATGAATGCTAAACTGCCTTGTGCCTGCCACTGCGCAGTACTGATGACCGCTAGAAGCCACATGTGCCAAATAGCTACCCCTTGAATGCAGCCAATAGATGGGTATCTGATACTCGCAATTGACTCAGTGTATGTGGATCTGTCCTGCTCCTACCAACCGTCACCATTAAGTATGTCATCTGCCCTCTCGATAATGTGCCAATATAATGTTTATAGAGCCCAGACACATACTAGAAAACTACCTCAGTTGTACATGGTATCCTCTGCTCATGCAGGGTCCCGACATGCCCTGCGAAAAGAGTGGCACATGTCTCCCACATGATGATCTCCCCAGGTGTAGGCCCAATGATGAACCATATGCCACCGCTATAGAAGATCACTTCATTCCCCAACCGATGGCTGCCAACTCACGTACCGACCCCATGCCACCGCTGAGAAGTCTCTCCCCTAGTGCGTTGAGTGCCATCCAAATTTCTCAGGTGATCTCCCCGTCCTCTGTTGCTCATTTCCATAGTGTCAAAGGACAACAACCAAATCATTTGTGCTTGTAAGCGATGTAGAAGAGGGGTAGGTGTGTGAGTCCCCACGGATACCATCAAGTGTCGCTCATCTACATCCTCGTCAATCCTGGGTGAACTACACCCAAAGTTATGCCTGGTGTCTCTGTCCATAAGTCTCCTTAGAGGAAACACTCCAAGACCGCGTTATATAGCACCATACGCCCCTACATATCATTGAGCATCCCTGGACGCCTCGACATACTCACTATACACTGCGACCTACCCCTGTACACCACTGAATACCCACTGCTACTATTGTACCATCCTCCTCTATCTCGTGTCCTGCTTGTGTCACTGTACCTGACACTCCCCGTGGGTACTCAACACAATACGAGTTGCTCCTACTCCACAGCACAATCCAACACACTACGGCACACCACCATGCATCTCCATGCCCACCTACAAACCACTGCTCAACGCTAGATGCTCCTACACACCCCTGGATGTCATGGCCTAAAGTTGTGACAGTACGCGTCCACCCACACCCAACCAACATCATCACCTCCACCATCGCATCACCATACCCTCCAATGAATGGATTTCCCCTCCAAATCCTCCCTGAGAGACTCGTGAAGTGAATCTCCCTAGGTACCAGTAGCAATGCCACCACTGCTCTGCTCCTCCATGTCCTTTGTGCCCCACATAACTGTGGAGAATCCCCAGCCCCATACAAGGCACTGTTTGGTGACCTGCCAATGCCACCTCCTCCGACAATCTCCTGCAAGAGTGTGTTGATCATCCCGCTAACCAACATACCTAGATTACCCATGGAGTCCTCTCACACACTGACTAGCCATTGGTGCTAACTGAAACTTCCCTAGCAAATGCATGTGCTCGATCATTGGGTCAACTATACCACCAATGCCATAGTCAATCTACATATCCAATAAATGGTAGATAGTCCCACCTGGATCCCAATGCCAACATGGGCCCTCAATATCCCCAACGCCTGAACACGCCCGCTAACTCTCACTCTGGTCTATGACTAGCTCCATATGCCTAGCCCACACCACCAGGTCCCAATTTAGAACCTCTCGCCATCCAACCCCTAGGGAAGGATCGAAATCTCGAACCCCCGTACACGAGACTAGCCCCCCATCTTGGGAATGGTGCCCCCTGCGTAGCTCAAGTCGCCTCCTCTCACTGATCTGGTTGACACATAAAATATGTCAGGGTAATTTGGCATCTCTCGCTCCACTGTGCAGAGGTAGCCTAGCAATGCTGCTAGCCCCACCTATATAGGCACGAAGAGAGCTACTATTTGAAGGTACTGCAGCTCTGTTGATGGTTTGTGCATTTGTTTGCTCTAAATCGGTGGTCAGCCCAAAAGATGACTGCTCGTCCTCCTCCATCATGGGCTCAACATGACTCATGGATTGCCCCTCCACGACTAGCACACGTCCTTCTATGTGTTCTCCATGTTGTTGTAGGTGGTTGTCGTCTGGGGATTCAATCATGGCTCTGGGTACCTCTGTGTCTCCTAGCACCTCATCTAGGGACGACACCTCATCAACAGGTGGCTTTATGGGTGTAGCCTCTATTCTCTCCACCAAGGTGTTAACTGGTGCTATCAAAGAGGTCTCCAACAATGGTGACTCCTGCACCACACCGGGTATATCGATGTGCTCCTCACCATCCTATGTGCCCTCAGCATCATGCTCAACCTCCTCCCTAGGCTCCTGATATCTAAATCCAGGTCTCCACCAGCAAAAGCGCCCCCTGGTCTCACCCCCTAATTGCCCCTGTCCTGCCTGCTCCTTTTGAGGAGATTTGGTGCCCTCATTCTATTGACTTTCCCCACATGGTGTAGATGGTTGTACCCCCACAGCCTGCACACCCCTAGTGACTTTGTTGTAAGGATGAGGATGGACCTGGTTTGTCACCTTCCTCAACTGGGCCAACCTCTCCTCGATCCAGCGAATTATGCCCCCAGAATTCCTGCATACTGAATCTTCCTTGGGCCTCCTCTCACTGATCTGGTTGACACATAAAATATGTTGGGGTAATTTGGCATCTCTCGCTCCACTGTGCAGAGGTAGCCTAGCAATGCTGCCAGCCCCACCTATATAGGCACGAAGAGAGCTACTATTTGGAGGTACTGTAGCTCTGTTGATGGTTTGTGCATTTGTCTGCTCTAAATCAGTGGTCAGCCCAAAAGATGACTGCTCGTCCTCCTCCACCATGGGCTCAACATGACTCATGGATTGCCCCTCCACGACTAGCACACGTCCTTCTATGTGTTCTCCATGTTGTTGTAGGTGGTTGTCGTCTGGGGATTCAGTCATGGCTCCAGGTACCTTTGTGTCTCCTAGCACCTCATCTAGGGACGACACCTCATCAACAGGTGGCTCTATGGGTGTAGGCTCTATTCTCTCCACCAAGGTGTCAACTGGTGCTATCAAAGAGGTCTCCAACAATGGTGACTCCTGCACCACACTGGGTATATCGATGTGCTCCTCACCATCCTATGTGCCCTCAGCATCATGCTCAACCTCCTCCCTAGGCTCCTGATATCTAAATCCAGGTCTCCACCAGCAAAAGCGCCCCTTGGTCTCACCCCCTAATCGCCCCTGTCCTGCCTGCTCCTTTTGAGGAGATTTGGTGCCCTCATTCTATTGACTTTCCCCACATGGTGTAGATGGTTGTACCCCCACGGCCTGCACACCCCTAGTGACTTTGTTGTAAGGATGAGGGTGGACCTGGTTTGTCACCTTCCTCAATTGGGCCAACCTCTCCTTGATCCAGCGAATTATGCCCCCAAAATTCCTGCATACTGAATCTTCCTTGGGCCATGGGTTGTCTATGGTTTAACCCGTCACTGTTCATACATGCCCAAATCCTCCATGATCTTGTTGGATCCCCCACAGCTGACCAAGATAATGGCTCTGATACCACTGTAATATTCCTAATAGGAAAATAACAGTGAATAACAAGAAAACATGCTCATGAATAACACCCAAAAATTGCAAACATACATAAATATCAAATACACATATATTGGCACCAAAACTGGATCTTTATATTAAATTAAGCTGGATAAATACAATATAGTGAGGGAAAAGCCCAGGTTGACAAATCATTGCCCAAGTGCTTGAGTATCAGCCCAACTAAGCTCTATGCAGACCCCGTAAATTCCTACTCTTGTTGCTAGAAGAAAATGGTGGTATCTGCCACTCTTGTGCTCAAAACCTACTGAAATTGCAGCCGGTGACTCCCCACAATTTGCTTAGCAAAACCAATAAAGGAATCTGCCCTAGACCAACCACCCGAAAAACCCAAAAAATGGTGCAAATTACCAGTTGAGTAGTAAAACACACTGTTGAACAAAAGGGTATTTCTGTCCTGAATACTACCCAAAAAAATTTGCAAATTTAACCAGGACCTCTCTTACAAATACCCATAAAAACCCAGAAAGTTTTAGGCCCCAATCCGATTCTCCAGAAAACCCACAAATGTGTGCGTTGGCCCAACTCGTCCTCCTATGCGTACTGCTAGAGCAAGTTGTGGAATGCTCTCCTAAAGTCTCCAAGAATTTCCCTCTGAAATTCCCTTGCAATTCCTCCACAAAATCCCTACCGAACTCCCAAGTAATGATGGCTTGCGCAGGCTGGAAATTCCTCCACACTCAGCCCTGTAAAACCCTTCAATCAACCGACAATTTCCAGAGCAAACTTCCCTAAAAATCCCAAAAATTTGTTGGTCTTGTAGCTGCCTCCTCAAGGATGTTGAAGAATGTAACTAGGTTAGGTCTTCATAATTTTATTTGAGTCATAATGAAATGTATTTATCAAAAGAAAGAAAAAAAAAAATATTATTATTATGACTTATTAAAGCATGGGTTTCATCATTGGGTCATCATGTTATAGGTCAATGTCCCCATTAAAGACTTCTACGTTTTGTCTTGAGTCATTAGAGTTATTGTCCATTTTATGAGACCCTTCTTGGGCTTTTGAATCATGTAAAAATAATTTTTATTGAGTCAAATAAGTCATTTGGCACCTCCACACCAAGTTGGCCCTTACCTGATCAAGTCGGCCTACATCAACGTAATTCAAACTCCAGAAGAGGATATAAATATAATGCATCTTGATTCATTCGGAGCATCACTCACAAGTTCGATATTCAAGAGAGAAAAGCAGAAGAATGCGAAATTGCAGAAGAAATCGAAGGAGATTTGCTAAAGAAGGAAAATAGAAGTTTTTGGGTCATCTCTCTCACAAGTGTGAAAGTCACTGGGCTATTGCTGGAAGGTCGAAGTCTCTACTACTGCATCAAGGTCAAGTTTCTGATGCTGCATCAAGGTCGAAGTTTCTGTTGCATCAAGGTCGAAGTTCTGTTGTTGCTTCTAGGTCAAAGATCTGTTGCTGCTACTAGGTTGAAGTTTTGTTGCTGCAAGGTCGAAGTTCTAGGTCGAAGTTGTTGCTGGAAAGTCATCATCTACAGAAGAAAGGAAGGGTTGACTTGGTGATTGGAGGAAGTCAATGTCTAGATCAAGGAGTCTTGGATCATCTCATGAAACTATTAAAGGAAGAGTTGTTGACTAGGTTTTCCCCTAAATAGGGGTTTTGCCCTCGCTGTCCACCTACATCTGGTGTCTTTGATCTTCGTGTTATGGTTTTGTAATTGCTTGATGAACTAAGATAAAAGAACACAAAAAAGTTAATAAGAACATAAGAATATCAAAAGTAATTATCAACATAAAAAAACCTTTCTGCGTTTCTAATTTTATAACATGGTATCAGAGCTAAGGTGAAGAAAGAGGAAAAAGGCAACTTGAAAATCTATTAAAAGGAGTTTTAAGAAGTTTGAATAAGGGTCATTAAGGAAAAGGATCATATAATAAGTCAAGCATATTATCTTCAAGAACAATGTCTAACTCAATGAAGGGAGAAAACAAATTAGAAGGAGCATCCAATTACAAGGCATGGAAAAAGAGGATAGATCTCATCCTCGAGAAGAATAAAGTCTTGGATCTAGTCAAAGGAAAAGTAAAGAAGCCTACAAATGAATCAAGTGATGCAGAAAAGGCAAAGTTCAGAGAAACAGAGATATTGGCCATGACCCTAATGGTGGATGGAATAAAGGACAACCTCATCCCATATATATCCAACATAGATTCTGCTCAAGAAATGTATGAGGCCTTATCCAAATTATTCACAATCAAGAATCTTGGTCAAATTGCAAGTCTTAAGAATGAACTAAGAACTATGAAGATGACAAAGGAGGACATTGTGGCATCCTTCTTTGTAAGAATAGCTAGAATCAGAGATGAACTCCAAGCAATAGATGAGATAGTACCTGAAAAAGAGCTTGTAATCACTGCACTTCTAGGATTACCAACATCTTGGAGTGCCTTTTCATCAGGTATCAACAGTTGGAAGGAAACTCCTAC
Organism: Pinus tabuliformis; assembly: GCA_031772625.1. Taxonomy (NCBI): domain Eukaryota; kingdom Viridiplantae; phylum Streptophyta; class Pinopsida; order Pinales; family Pinaceae; genus Pinus; species Pinus tabuliformis. The sequence goes on along the minus strand of CM062817.1, from coordinate 838,001,484 downwards.
ATTCGAACAATTATGGAATGCATGTAGTCAAGAAGAAGTCTGAATTTCATTAGTAAGCAACAAAGAGAATGAAGAAGAGAAAATTTCAAATGCCTATTCTGCTCATCACAAGAGCAAAGGAACCTTCAAGAAGTCTAAGGGGTCTAAAAGGAAGGTAGACCTGTCCAAGATAGAATTCTACAATTTTCACAAGATGGGTCACTACAGAAGTGATTGTCTTAACAATCCTAGGAATAAGAAGGGGAACAGGGATCAAGCAAATGTTGTCGAAGAAGGATCTCCAAAGAAGAACAAGACCGAAGAATCGGAAGAATCGGAAATAAACGACTTATACTACTATGTCCCTCTACTCTAAATTTTTGAATTGTTTTTCTTTATACTTTGATTTTTAGTACTTGTAGGTTTAACATGCTTTGGAAAAACATTTTTTTGAATTGTTTTGTTAAATTTATAGGTCTCCCTTGAGATTGGATTAAGATTTTTCCAAAGATAAGTATCTTACTCCTTGTATTATCTTTTATATTTGGTTTTCCTTTTCTTATCTAGATGTGTTTGTATTAGAGATGCTAATAACATTTCTTTCATATTTTCCTTGTTTAGGAATGGTTTGATGAATGCTCAAAGGTTATGGAGAAGACCTCACAAGACAAAGCTTGATAAAAGTTTTATTGGAATCGATGTCCTATAAGGTTTGTTAAGAAACAACTCAAAGGTATGTCTTAAACCATAAGCTTTGTTCTCTTCATGATAAAGGTATATTCATTCATTCTAATAAATTTGCTTTACATTACTAACAAGTGTTATGTCTAGGACCTTTGAATCATAAAGATTCTTGTTTGGGTGATTAATCATTAGATTGAATCTACCCTCATTAAAATCATCATGTTTGTGGAACCCTAAAAGGTTCTCTATAAAACCCTAACCTAAGGGTATGTCAATGCTAATGTGAAAAACCCTAGTCTACTTAGGGTTATTGATGAAATCTAGAAAATACTATTCTTTTGATGTTTGGGGTTTTGATGGTAATGTCATGTTTGGAGTCTTAGTATTGTTATGGAAACCCTATTCCTTTAGGGTTGTGTATTCCTAGACCTTGAGGTTTTGGTAAATTAGGGTTTATGAGCAAAACCCTTATATATCGAGAGTAAGCTCCTAGGAATGAAACCCTAGGTGTATGTTTGTTTGTCTGATCAAAACCCTAGCCTAATCAAGATTTTTATATGTATGACTTTAAATGTATTGATATTTGTGTCTTGGGCTTACCTTATGGATATTGATATGCTTGTGCATGATTATGAAATCCTAGATATGTGCTAACCTAATTATTGATGATCATAGTTCTAGGGTTTGTAACTAAGCCCTAGTCGAAATGTGACATTCTAGGATATGATGTTTAGCCTTGATAATGAATCTAGGGTTTACAACAAACCCTAGTAAAAGTTGATCATATTAGATTGTACTATGATTGGTTTTATTTTTTGATATATCTTTGAGTGTCTCAAAGATGGAAACTAGGGTTTGCATTAAATCCTAGTATAAGTCTAACATATAAATTATGAAAAATTGTTAGATGTATTGTAGAAATGTACTTATTGCTTCTAGGATTTGCAATATATCATAATAGAGTCTGTCATATTTCTGAAAGTAATATTGGGGCCCTAGATATAATGAGACTGATATCTTGATTGAGTTACTGATGTGATCTAGGGTTTGTGACAAAAACCCGAGCTAGAGGTTGAATTATGAAAATATGTGTTTCTTGATGATTATGAACCTAACTAAGTTTAGGTATTTGATGCCTAATGCTTTCATTATTGTATGATTTTGATATAGTTAACTTCATGCTTCTATATGTGTATTTGGTTGTACTTTCGGTTTAAGTTGTGCAGGTACATAATCTTCAAGAGGTTGAAGATATTCGTAAGTTGATTTGGTTGATAAGCATGATGAAGGAAGTTGTATGAATGATGATGATCAAGATGACTTTGATAAGAAGGATTGAAGCCGTGAAATATTCTCCGATGCTATGGAAAAGATGTTGATCTCTCTAAGTTAAGAGGGAGCCTGGATAGAGGAAATCTCCCAAGTTGAGAGGGAAGGAATATTATACTCATGATGGATACCTTGAAGAAGAAATTGGAGAATGCATATTGAGGTGTTGTTGAAAGAAGGAAAGCAAGATCTAGTTGTAGAATATGTTGTTGCATGTGAAGTAGGAAAGGAAGTTGTATGATTGAGGAAACTTCTGTCAAGATTTTTTTGGGAAGCCTCTAAGTCCTACTATGATAAATTGTGAAGCAACATCAAGATGTTTGAAGACCCCGAAGGTTTGTGTTTACTTATGTATTTGAAAGGTTGTTACTGATTGGGGTTGTGATTGTTCAAGTAAATCTCTCAAAGTTTTGGAAGCATGCTTGATGTTATTGATCTATTTTATTGGGAGAGATTTGATGTGTTGAGGCTTTGTGTGTAATACACATTGCCTGGGAGGACATCTGATCGGCCTGTGTGTTGATGTCTAGTTCCCAAGTAGGGAGGGTGGCGTTGGTCATAGAGCTTTGACCTTGCATTACGCACCTAGTTCCCTGGGTTGATGGCACCTAGAGACGCTGAAAACTTTAGTCCATCTTACTCCCACCTTAGATTTCACTGGTCAGTAATCTAGTCCATGACGTTGTGTGTACCTAAAACTCTTTGTGGTTCATGTGGTTTGAGATCTTCCATGTACTTGTATATATATGTGTAACTTTGAATACCTCCCTAGTTAAGACGGGGTGTTGAAGAATGTAACTAGGTAGGCTCTTCATAATTGTATTTGGGTCATAATGAAATGTATTTATCAAAAGAAAGAAAAATAAATTTTTATTATTATTATGACTTATTAAAGCATGGGTTTCATGCTTGGGTCATCATGTTATAGGTCAAAGTCCCCATTGAGGACTTCTTGGTTTTGTCCTAAGTCATTAGAGTTATTGTCCATTTTATGAGACCCTTATTGGGATTTTGAATCATGTAAAAAAAAATATCGAGTCAAATAAGTCATTTGGCACCTCCACACCAAGTGAGCGCTTACCTGATCAAGTCGGCCTACATCAGGGTAATTCAAACTCCATAAGAGACTATAAATACAGTGTAGTTCGATTCATTTGGAGCATCACTCACAAGTTCGATATTCAAGAGAGAAAAGTAGAAGAATATGAAATTGCAGAAGAAATAGAAGGAGATTTGTTGAAGAAGCAAAATCGAAGTTTTTGAGTCATCTCTCTCACACGTGTGAAAGTTACTACGCTATCGTTGGAAGGTCAAAGTCTCTACTATTGCATCAAGGTTGAGTTTCTGCTACTGCATCAAGGTCGAAGTTTCTGCTGCATCAAGGTCAGAGTTTTGTTGTTGCTTCTAGGTTGAAGATCTGTTGCTGCTACTAGGTCGAAGTTTTGTTGCTGCAAGGTCGAAGTTCTAGGTCAAAGTTGTTGCTGGAAGGTCATCATTTGCAAAAGAAAGGAAGGGCTGACTTGGCAATTGGAGGAAGTTTGTGTCTAGGTCAAGGAGTCTTGGATCATCTCATGAAACTATTAAAGGAAGAGTTGTTGATTGGGGTTTCCCCTAGATAGAGTTTTTCCTTGGGCTGTCCGCCTACATTTGTGTCTTTAATCTTCATGTTATGGTTTTGGTAATTGCTTGATGAACTAAGATAAAAGAACACAAGAAAGTTAATAAGAATATAAAAATATCACAAGTAATTATCAACATAAAGAAAAATTTATGCCTTTCTGATTTTACATCAAACAAATGTGAATTCCCTTTCCATCACCCAATCTGCTCACAAGATGGGTCGAATTCTCTGGCAAATGGTTCTAAAATAGATCTACTATGAAGAAATCAAACTCCCCTAGATGACACTCAAAGTCCACTATAGGAGGAACTGAGATTCCCACCCAGAAATCTCTTGTGTTGAACAGCAACAATGTTGACTTGGCTAAACAGCTTAAGCAAACAAAGGTTCAATTCAGATATAGTCAGAAGGTCCCAAAATGGAGGCTACTTCTCCTATTTATAGTTGTTGCTTCTCTTCTCTCCTTGTCGGCTCCACAATTCGACCTCCTTGCCTCTTCCCTCTTCCCTCCAATTTGACTTCCTCAAAAAGTGTGAATTTCCTCATGGGTGGCCCCCACATCCAACTATGTGATTAATCTTCCCTTTGTTTAATGCTTGGGGCCTCCTCTACCACACAATTAAATTAATTAACTTTCACCCACTTTTCCTAAGTTTGTACCCAAAATTGTTCTCCATCCAAAATTTGCAAAATTGAGAAATGCAGTTAGTAAATTTTAATTGGAAGGGATATTACACAAATTGTGTCACTTGCTACCCATGAATTAACAAAAAGATTGGTTGACCAAAATATGAGACTATTCAATAGTTGACCAAGGAGGAGCTAAAGAGGATATGAGTTTGTGCATCTAACCACTCAAATGAAAACGGCAAGGATGTGAAGATTCAAACTGGCAGCAAGAATGACCTAACGAGGAAAGGCCTTTTCTTTATCTGCAAGAGACCTTGGTGGCCTAACCACTCATACTTGAGTAATATAAAGGAAGTGACAGAGGTAGATCAAGAGGAGATTCCTTATAACCCTCCTGATGAGGATTCGTCTTCTATAGTTGAGTCCATTGATTTTCACAAGGATACCTCTGAGGAGAATGAGTAGTCGTGTGGAGATGTTGACAACAGCCTCAATATGCATCCATGTTTAATGGATGAGTATGATGAGCAGTTGTGTGGAGATGTTGACAGCAGCCCTGATATGCATCCATGTTTAATGGATGAGTATGATGAGCAGCAGATTGTCCCCACGAGGGAAAAAGATCGAGGCGAGGACATTCAGGGTGATGAGCTACTAATGATGATCCAGTAGGGAAATCACACAAAGAAGCCTGAGTCAGATGAGGATGTTGTGCATGATATGCCATCCTTGGAGAGCCAGTTGAAGGCTCAAGACGTGGTGGAGGTGGTTGAGCATCCATCTTTGGGACCACCCATCGATGAGGTGCAAATGGATGCAAAGACAGCCAACAGGGCTACAACACTTTTAATTAGTAGCTGCCAGGAGAAGATTGAGCATTTCAGGACAAATCTTATGGCATTGAAGTAGAAGATCCAAACAATCTGAAGCACCATCATGCAGCAAAACAATAAAATTGATGAGCTTACATTGTCTGTGTTGACTCAGTGGCCAAGTTGTCTAGTGTTGAGGGACGACTAAGGTTCCTAGCGAGGCAACAAGAGAAGTATACCTTGGACATACAAAGCAGCCCTCTCCAAGAGTATATAGACAAGGCTTCTAGCATTGTTTGCCCACCTTTGTCCATTCAAGAGAGATGGGAGAGGTTTTATGGATGGATTTTATTGGTGAAGCAGTATGCATGAAGCACCTTGGGCATAATGGGCAGGTACCTTGTGCAGATGATCATGCATTCGATCTTTCCCACAGGACAGATTGGTGAGAGATTATGAGTTGGTATCCTATTGATGAAACAACTCTTATGAGGATATTTCTGGCCAAGGGTATATCACATCAAGAACCCTGGGCAAAGATGGGGGGATAGGGTGTTATCATAACCCACAAGTTCTAGGGCCTACGTATCATTGGGATCTAGGCGAATCTTTTGATGGCAGGATTGGTCGGAGGTTTGCTTGGGATCTAGGTATTGAGAGATTCATTTATATTTCGATGGCATGGAGGCATGTTGTAGCACAAAGGTTTGTATGGGATCCTAGTATCAGTTTACAGATGCCTCTACGTGGACAGATACAGATTGCTTGAGGGAAAGCAATCTTGGGGCGGGAGGACTTGTAATGTCCTCTATCGTACAACCGCGATGGATTTCCAGGGTACATGATGGCCAGATCACAAGAAAAGAATTACGTCATTAGAGGTCTTGAAGGGTTTTTGAGAAGTTTTATGGGGTATGTTGTCGCTCAAATTGTACAAGCACCGCGACAACTGCTCAGGGCAGGCGTTGTCACTTTGATACTTGCCCACTCTATTCTAGTTGTCTCCCAACAGCAGGCTATGGGGGGTAGTCCCTATGGAAATGAGGTGGAGGAAAACAAGTTGGGAATCAACTTGTTTGGGAGACTCAATTGAGTGGCCTAGCAACTTGGCAGAATTTAGCAAGATTAGGGATTTGATTAGATTTAATATTGAGACCACTACGTAATGGAGTCAAAACTACTTGCTTATTAGAAATTATAGCCAGCTGACCAGATGGAAAATTGTTGCTTCTATGATGAACTAACCTATATGAAGATGCAACTCCTAAGAACTAGGTGTGGTGCAAGGATCTTGGTTAATTTTAGATTAAATGCCTAATCTAAGTTGAACCTTCCTCTTAATTGTTTTGAGAAACAATCTTCAGAGTAGGTTGTGAGATGGATGCCAACGGGAAGCAGGCAGTGCCCTAATTAATGATACCTCCCCCTGTGTTCCAACCACCTAGTGCCTCTGCCACTGCAGAGACTGTGGCTCTGACGACTACAAGGTCCCTGTGTTAACCACTAAGAAGGGTTGAACACCTCAAGCTAGATGAGAGAGGGTTGTCCTAGGAGTCTATCAACCAAGCTTATGCTTGAATGTAAGTTATTAAGTGCAAAACTAAGACTAGGATGCTTATGCAATGATTATGAGTGAAGTCACATGAGTTAAGATTGTTTAAATGTTTAAGTACTTAAGTTATGATTACTCTATATGACAATAGTACTTAACAACAATTAGAAGGCAAATTTAAAACAAGATAAGTGCTTAAGGATACAAGTGCTAATAAGAAATGAATTCACAAGATACTTCAACCAACAATATAAGTAAAAGAACTTAGAGCACCTATCCACAAGATGCCAATAACAATTATTCAAAATATTCTTATGTTAATATCACAATGCCAATTAGATGTTAAGTGCTCAAAACTAATATTTAGGAAAGTTATGATTATTTTCAGTGAGTGAGCTTACTAGATGTGAATATTGAACTTTATAGCATATAAACTATAAGGAAAACACAATGTTAGCCACTTCCACAATATTAATCCTAGGAACAAGAAACAATAGAATGTATAGCTATGAAAGCACTTATGCAATTTATGTTCCAATGACCTCTTGATAAGCAACAAGTGAATGATATGACAGCATTAAAAGACTTATAGTAGCGGTGAGAAACTCACTTTAAACCCAAGATATAGCAAGCCTAAAGCAACTAGATTTGGTCACTAAAGTGCCCAACAACTTGCCAAAGTGAAACAGTGAATTTTAGCTCGCTTGACATGCAATTTTCAGAATTAGATCAGATATGATATATCTTGTTACAGCAGTAAATAAATCAGTGAATCAGTGAGCTAGTGATGCTACAACAAGTGTCAAATATGCCCAAAACTAGGAAAAATTTAACAAAACTGAAGAATTTAGTTTTTTGAGCCCTTTTAGGTGAATTATTCAGGAAATTTCAGATCTGATTCAGTGATTTACGTGGAAAATTCCAGCGAGTAAAATTTTATATATAGGTTAGATCCTTGATGCCCAAGTGGCCAAATATTAGGAAAATTTAGATTTTGCAATTTAAGAGTATTTTGACCAACTTAATGTGATTTTAGGGCTTATGTATCACTGCTATAATGATGAAATTACAACAGTAACAAAATAGTGAGAAAGCTAGGGTTTAGAGAGCAAACTCTAGGCCCAAGGCCTTGAAGATCCCTTGGTCCAAATTTGTTTAAACTTTAGGATGAGCTTGCCACCTAAAAATCAATTTTTTTAAGGGAAAAATCCTACAAAACCACCAAGTATTCAGTCTAGAAAATTCAGAGATGGATCTAGGGCAAACTAGTGCCAAAGAAGGCCAACACTAGGCCTAGTAGGGCTAGTCTTGAGGGAAAAAAGGGCTAGGAGGCCAAAGAGAAGGCAGAGGAGGAAGGAGGAGACCAAAAAAGGGGAGAAAGCCCTAAAGGGCTTGACGCAGGGGCTTAGAGAGTAATTTAGGGCCCTAAAGGGCCACGGCTAGCCCAAAGGGCAGTCGTTTGGGGCAAAGGAGGGTAGTCGAGGCCTCTTAGGCCTACGACTAGGCCTTTCAAGGCCTAAAGACCCCAACGCAAGGCCTAGGAAGGGAGGCCGAGGCCCCTAGAGGGTACGACCTGCCTTAAAAAGTGTTGAAATGCTGACAGAGAGGGCTGGAAGGCTGACGCTAGCCGAGAGTAGGAAGACGTTGGACCTAGGAGGGATGGATCCAAACCGTCCTAAAACTCGAAACCCCAGCTTTTGAAAAAATCATTTGCTTTAGATCTAAATTTTGCTGCAAATTTTCCAATGGTTGGCCCTGCAAAAATTTCTAGAGACTAGATCTTACCCTCAAGGGCCTAGATCTAGCTCTATTCCAACTTCTTCTCTTGATTTCACCTGCACAAATAGATTCACAAACACCCAAAACCCCAAACATATAGAAAATATCAAAACCCCAATTAGCAAAAATAATTTACAAAACTATTTTACAAATATACAAGGGTTTTAAAATAAATTTTGAGAAAAAAAAATTATGGAGCTTTTTTCTTTGATAAATGGCTAAAAATACTTTAGAAACCCAATGCACACTATAGCCTTAGCGAAGTTTAAATCAACCACATAAATATTTGGGATCCAAACAAAGTCGGTTCATGCCCACAGTTTGTGAACTTGGAGACCAAGGACTGGAGTACCTGCAAACACTATGTATATTTCTCAAGAAAATATGTTAATCACATGGTGAATCAAATCATCTAAGATTAGCCCAAAACTATCAATAGAATGACTTTATCCCCATCTAATGAAAACAAATATTTTTTCGTTTACCAACACAACATAGGAAAGCCCGTAGCCAGCACATATCACAAATCAACAAACAACGAACACCTTGAACTGCATCACAAATTCTTTATTATGATAGAAATAAAAGTTCCTAGTGGAACAATAGTGTTACATCAATGCTTCAGTAGCAATTTCTTAGCCAAAAATCATATGGTTTTTGAAACAAATGACTCTCGAATTTATGGATAAATCCTCCAAACGGAAAAATAACAGCTAGTTGGCTTGATCCTCGTCAAAATAATCTTGATCATCTTTTCATCTTAGCTGTTGAATTTTTATTTTTGAGGAATTTTCGAATTTCTCATTTAATTCCATTTTTATTAGCTCAAAAATAATTATTTTCAACTAATTTCCTCAAAAATTGACTTTGACTTCACCACCAAAGTTGAAGGGTTCAATTTTTCTTGAAATATCCAATATTCCCTTGGTGGAGGACCTCCAAAAATTAATTCTTTTAAAACTCACGAATTTTTACACTTGAGAATTTGGTGTCTAAGTATGAGGGACCATGCATTAAAATATTTTTTACATGAGCATTTTTACAATTTAACCCTCAAAAGGGGAATACTCGTTCAGTTTAGACCCTCAAATTACATACCCAATCTGCGACACAATATGATCTAGTAGACCAAATGATTTGTAATCAAATAATTTAGCCAACTAGCTTAAATTATTCCCAAATCACTTTTACATAAGATTCAACTAGAACGCTAGGACTCAGCTAAGACTTTGACAAAGAATTTCACCCTAGCTTTGGAGTGAAGTTGGAGGGAAAAACTCTACCGGTCATCCGTGTTTAGAAACACATGAGTCAGTGAGACGAAAAGCCTCCTAGGATGAAACTCTTGCCAAAACAATAGGCTTACCTAGGTTGTTACATACATTCATGGTCTTACTAGCACCATTTATATTACATAACTTGCAAAATGGGTTTATAATGACACATAAATTGTTGATATATGATCTGATCCTGTTGAAAAAATCGGTACTATCGCTTCCTTGGAACTTTGAAAAAAACTGTACAATAGGGTCCAATGATGTTCGTTTGGCATATTTCATCATCAGGGTCATTTCCACACAACTTGCTTTTGGTTTCGTTGCGTTCTAATAATTCCCATAAAACAGGGTTATTATTGAGCCTAACTTAATTAATTACACTTAAGGTGGCATTCCAAGAGGAATATTTGATGAAATATCTTAGTGTAATAGCTCGTTGGAACCAAAATGAGAAGCTCTACAGGATGGGATGATGAGAAGTGACTTTCAATGGCCAGAGAAAGTATTGTGGGTGATTTACCATTGTCTCAGATTAAAAGTGACTTTAATTAGTCACTTAATTAAATAAAAGAAAGGAAAAAATGCTCAATTGAAGGAAAAAAAGGACAAAAGTGACTTAAGCAAAATAAAATTAAAATTAAAAATTGATACTTCCGCTTCCTTGGAACTTTGGCAAAAATTGTGCAACAAGGTCCAACGATGTTCGTTTGGCATATTTCATCATCAGGGTCATTTCCACTAATGCATGGATAATGGGTACACTCAAACAAACTTGTATTGCGTTCTTCTTTGATGCAAGCAACCTATAGCCTAGTAAAATCCAACTAGGTACTGCATTTTCCACACAATACCAACATGGCAATGGGAAAATTTGTTCGCAAGTGACAACCACTGCAAGAAGATGGGTTGATGGAACCCAAGTACAAGAATTGACTGTTGGATTTGACTAGGGAGTGGAAGCAACAATTGTGGCTAGACTTGTTGTGGAAAAAAACTGAGACTAAGGACATCCACGAGATTCTTGGATGGATGAATAGGTTGCTTATTTGTTTTGCATCAAAATTTGGGGATTATATAACACTGTTATCGGAACTGGTGGAACCAGTCGGTCCAACTAATTTGGGGTTCAAACTCTTCTGGTTCAAGGTCTGGAACCAGAAATGGCCGGTTCGGTACCCAACAGCTGGATTTGTAATAGAACCAACGGGTTAGCTACCAAACCAGCGCTTTTTGCTGAAACGACCGGTTCCATACAATTTAAACAAAAGACATTCCAAACGTGATTTTTTTTAAACAAAAAAATTTGAGTGGGGAAGCCTAATATTCAAGCTTATGCCCCTAGTATTGGTATGCAATTCATGGTAATTTTTAAGAACATGCTCCTTTATCTTTCATTTTCATCCTTTTACTTAAATTTTTAACATTACCATGAAATGACTAAATTTGTTTGAGAGTGGCTCTGACTTCATTGGATTTCATATAAAGAAAATAGAATTTTAGATCTCACTCAAAATCCAATAGACTTGAGAGTTTTTCAGGATTTCAAGATTGGGGGGATTGTAATGTTTCCATTGGATTTTGTCATGTATGAGGCTATGAAACTAATATTTAATCAAGAGTATCAATTCCTCTATGTACATAAATGTTAGTGGGATTGGTTGTCGAACTCCTCTATCATGACCCTATTAAAAATGTACCCATCACTGGAACAAAATCTTGACTTGACGTGCTACATTTCTTCTATTTTATTTTAATGCTTAGAGGGTGATATTGATGACGAAGATCCCAATATAGGCAATGATTTTGATGATATGTAGGTATTTGTTGTAGCATGATTTGTTTTGGATGCTAAAGGCCATCTAGAGCCTATTTGTTGATATATTTTCGATTCAGAGATGGATTGCACTACATGTTATTTTGGTTATGTGCACCCTTTCATGCTATATAAATGAAAACTTTTGCTTATTTGTGTATAAATGGTTTGGATTCATATGGATGCACGTGAATATATATGTTTTTCCTTAAAATTTGAATATTTTTTGTTCTGGTGGACCGAAATTTTGGTTCAGCTTTTTTGCCAATTCCAACTGGTTCCCTATTCATAAGGTTTTCTAGTTCGATCATCAATTAACTCTGACAAAATTCCGATATAAAAGATGATACAACTTCCTTCCACTTGTCCTCCAACTTTTCTCTTTATCCTCAATTTATGTATATCTTCGTCATTCACAATTCCTCCAAGTCTTCAACAACACTCATGAAGAGACCTTTTTTTCCCAGATGGATGCTTAACCGTGAAGGTGTAGTTGGTTCTCTCATAATGATCCAAGCCACACTTTTAGAAATTCTTGGTCAAGAAATAAAGAGGGAATAAAGCCACTCACTACAGATTTTCAGATTTATGGTCAATAATTCTTATTTTAGTGAATGGCCAAATGAGCCTTTGAAATTTTCCAGTGGTCTAGGGAGGCATCAAATGTAAATCCAAAGCAGATTAAAAGGCAAAATCTGTCAATTTTGGGTTCAATTACTGACATTGATGAAGCACACACAAAATTAGATGAAGATGACACTTGAAAATATTGTCGTAGATGAGACAGAGAGCAACAATCATGAAGACATTGAAGAAGAAGAGATACTGGAGGGGAAGTTAGTATTAATTTTCAAAGCTATCGTGGTTGTTCGAGAGAGGAGATTGACGGGCAAATTGATCTTAGAATATCTCATTAGGTGGAAGGACTTGCCTGAAGAAGACGCCACATGGGAAGGAGAACAAATCTTGCAGCACCTGAATTTGCAATTGATTGAGTGCAAGCAATGTCAGGAATGGGGGACTGTAATGTCCTCTACTAATTAAATTTCCCAAGGGACGACGTAGTAGCCTATCTAACCCCGTAGACTCTAGTATTTTGTAAAGGTGGAACCAATTATTTGGTGTTATTGGGGTAACATTAGATAGTTTGGGGTAAATAAAGGAAAATTTACAATGAGAACCAAATTTGGGGCAAATGGATGAAAACATGTTAGCCACTCAAATTAAAATGAGGGAAACCCCAAAGGGAATCTATATAAAGGAGAGAGGATTCATTTTGATCATCATGGATTGTGGACCTTTCTGATTTTTAAGTTGAGGCTCTTGGAGGGTTTTAAGGCCCCTTTTCTCCTAAGTGGTTTTGATGTTGAAAGATTCCACTCTAGCCAATCCTTTACTCTCTAATATGTTTAACATAATCTTTGAGGCAACATTCATCTATTTTGTGGCAACAAGGGTTTCTGAGATAGTATATGAGGCAGCAACCTAACTTCAAGGCATTTTGTGGTAGCGTGGGCTTAGGAGGCAGAATTTTCTGGTAGCGTGATTTCCTAAGGCACTATTCTGGGTAGCGACGATCTCTGAGGCCACTCCATCTGGGAAACCTTGTGTTCTAGGTAGCAAGGGCTTGAGTGAAGAATCCTGTGATTGCGGACCACTCTTGAAATTTTATTTATGGTAGCAACTCCTCTCTAAAGCAATATCTAGGTCGTGAAGGACTATACTAGGATAGTGTTGATCTATACAAGGCCTAAGCCTATGGTAGCAGAGGGTTCTAAGGCATTTCTATGTAGTGAATCACCACTATGCCATTATCTAAGGTGAGTTGTGACTTGGATTCTAGGGCATGATCTAGGTTGCAGAATACTACTTTGACATTATATGAGGCAACAAAGGATTCTAAGGCTAGATCTCAAGCAACGAAGAGTTCCTAAGGCCAAATATGAAGCAACGAGGGGTTATCGAGGTTTAATTTGTGGAAGCGAGGGTTTCTAGTGCTAATTAGACAAGCACAATTTTCCGCAACCAATAATTAGTTCCAATGATTGCTTCCCACGTGTGAGTGAGAGAGATAATGTGTGAGTGATGAGTGAATGAGAAAATGAGAAATTCAGATGTCTTTTTATAGTGATTTTAGGGTGCCCAAGTGGCATGTCTCTGCTGGGCTGACCTGTACTTTTGGGGCTGACTTTAGCAAATTCAATTTTAATTTTCTTTCATGAGCCGACTTGTGTAGCTGGGGAATAGCTCCTGCAGCTACCCAAAAATCAACACCACCTAAGGCAACGACCCATCTTGAGGGTGTTTTCCTTTGGCAATGCACTGGTTCTAAGGCACTAACTGGTCAAAAAAATACCCCTGAGAATCAATTTGATGTAGCAACCCATATCGAAGGTGTTATCTGTGGCAGCTTCTCAATTCTAAGACCTGATGTGTGGATGCAGGGTATATCTGAGGCATTGTAGTGGCAACAAGTTATTTCTTAAGCCTTGGTTGTGGCAGCAAGTGCTAACTAAGGCTTCTCTTAGGCCTGGTTTGTGGCAGCAAGAGATTTCTAGCAACCTGATTATGAATTGATAGTGCCAGCACAGTTGGAATTCCCTCTGTGAGGCAGCAAACAGTGCCACTAAGGCAACAAGTTAGTGAAGGATCTCGGGGCAACCAACAAGACCGTAGTTCGCTGCAAGGTCAGATGAGTAGTATAGGGCCAGTAGGGTCTGCTAGCTTGTGTATTAAACTACAGTGTGCTATTGGAAGGATCATGAACTTGTAACTGTTGAATTGGTTTTATTTGTATGAATTGTTGGTGGAATCAAATACTTGTTACACTATTGTGCATTCAATATTATGTCTATTTGCGAAAAATTTCAGGAATACTGTTATACTAGTTAGAATACAAATTTTTTCGTGTGCTCTTTTCAACCCTAAGGGTAATTTTCCCTTAAGGGATATTACATCATCATCTGGAATGCTTTTACAAGTTTATATATTGACATAGAATTAATAGTGGTTTATTGCTGCTAAGTTAGAGGTGTTTTAAGATCTCATAGGATACTCTCGAGCAAGTTTGGATAAAGCCATGTTTTTGTTCCCCAGCGTCTGAGTAGCGTGTTTCATCTGTTCATTAGTTTCAAAGGGACATTTATGATATGTGTTCTATTGTTGATTTTTGGTTAGCTGCGGGAGGTATTCCCTAACTACACAAGTCGGCCTTTGAAAGAGAAAAAAAAAATAATAGGCCCGAAATAATAGGTTGGCCCCACAAATGAAGGTGGATGACTTTTGGTCAAAAGCAGTGTTGCGAACATCTCGATAACATCCTGATTTTATCTCGAAATCACGATTTTTTGGCCTAGCCGATATTTGCCTATTTTTACCAATATTTTGATGGGATCTTGATTTTGCCAATGTTTGCCAATTTTTACCAATATTTTCCCGATTTTTACGATTTTTTGTTTTCCGGACCCTTGCCAATTTTATCCCGATGCCGATGTCCGCAACATTGGTCAAAAGTCACCCCATTTGATCTAATATAAATACAAGTGTGACTTCTCCACTTTCATTCATTCATTCAACACAACAAAATCATCTGTTCTTCTGTTCACATGTGTGGAGGAGAGAAAGAAGAAGATCAAAATTTGACCAGCGTTGACTAGCATTGACCGAGATTTTCTGAGGTCAGTTTGACTTGCATTGACCAAGATTTTCTGAGGTCTGTTTGACCTGGGTTGACCAAGATTTTCTAAGCTCAGTTTGACCTGTTTGTCTGAGATTTTCTGAGGTCAATTTGACCTTTATTAACCAAGATTTTCTGAGGTCAGTTTGAACTATGTTGACAGAGATTTTCCTGAGGTTAGTTTGACCTGACTGAGATGTTCTAAGGTCAGTTTGACCTGTGTTGACTGAGATTTTTTTAGGGAAGTTTGACCGAAATTCTAGGCAGTTTGACCGAGCTCTATCTGGACAATTTGACCAAAATTCTGGGCAATTTGACCAAGCTCTATCTAGCCAGTTTGGCCAAAATTCTAAGCAATTTAACCAAGCTGTCTGGGAAGTTTGACCAAAATTCTGGGCAGTTTGACCGAACTCTATATAGCCAGTTTGACTGAAACTTTGGGCAGTTCCAGAAGGTCGAATTCTGGCCTGTTTGACTAGTGTTGTGATTTTGGTCTAGGTTGACCAAGTTTGACTTGAAATTATCAGATTATACTTTTTCTGAATGGAACAACTTCTAAAAAAGATCATTGAGTTTTCTCCCGGTTGTGGGTTTCCATTAGCAAAATTTTTTGTCTATTGTACATGGCTTTTCTGTTGTTATCTTTACTATTCCATTGCATTTACAATTGAACTTTCTAGAGTGTAATTGCTTATGTGCTAAAGTAATATCATATATCATTGGAAGTAATTATCAGTTGTAGGAAACTGTGCTTGTCTAATTAGCACTAGAAAATCAACATGGTATCAAATCTTTCGTGAAGACACCATTGGAATCACCCCTTGAAGACACCTAATTTTGCAATCATAGTTTTAAAACTCGGACTCGGACTCAAAACCGGCCGAGGGTCAACTCCAACTCGGACTCTGACTTGGTATCGACTCGGACTAGTTGATTCCAATGACTCCATCTCTATGAAAAGTAAATTAAAACTTTAATTTTAATGAAAAAACATATCTTTAAATATTTTCTTCATGTTTCCAAACTCAAAGCATTAGAATAATAGAGAGAAGACAACACTTGATCAAAGCATGCTCATGAATATAACTATTGTATCAGAATGGCACCGAGTGCACTGTCGAATACATGTAATATATAGAGATCAGAACAAATGATTATTGCATTGAATTCTTCTTTTCAAGAAGACCAAAATTGGCCTATGGTTCACTAAAATCGGACAAGGAGAAATATGTTTTTGAAGTGAAGCTCACACATGTGCAATTTGTCAACGTCGACCTCACCATCATGTAGGCTCATGAAGCCCAAGAGACATGTCTTTTGACCCACATTGATTCATATAAATAAGAGAGACCTCAAACCTCATTTGGCATCATCACAACTCATCAAATATTTTCTCTCCTCATCTGATTGGGTCATACAAGTTGCAGGCAGCCTATTTCTCTCACATGTGCACATTTCAGGAGGCATCTTTCACTGGGCATTGACTTTTTGTTTCAGCTGAATTTGACCAGCATTGACTGAGGCTCTTTAGACCAAATTTAACTGCGATTTTTGGAGGACACTTTTTGTTTGACCAGGCTGCATTTATTGGCACAAAAACCAAGGACTTCTGGGCACTTTGACCTGGGTTGACTGCAGGCCTGTTTGACTGCAACGCTGACTTCTGTTTGACTGAGTTTTGTTGACACCTAATCCTCAACGGATGGGTGAATTGGAACGTGAACAGTCATCAAGAAGATGAACTGTTCCGTCTCCTTTTTGTATATAATCAATAGTTCTCTAATGAAATTACATATCAGTTTTTCTTCTGCTTATTCTGGAGTTACCCTGGCCTGACATGGTATCAGAGCACAGGTCCCAGGTCCCTTTTTCTGGCGTGCCTTGTAACTCCTCTGCCTCTGCCAGCGCTCTGTCCTCAAATGGCTATGACAATCTGCCACACCTACTCTGTCCAAAATCGTTCCAGCGTTCCTCTGCGTGATTCTCTGCACCTCATTGAATTCTTTGCGCATCATTGATTGTTTGCGCCTCATTATACCCTGCGCATCTGCATGGTAACCGTTTTCAAACAAATTTTCCCACGACGAAATCGACTTTTGACCTGACCATCAAAGCCTGTTATGAACAATTCTCCAAAAGCCTCCATGTTGAGTTGCTCCGCCCAATATCTTTACCATCAACCAATGGTCGAACAAGTAACTGTCCACTTCTTGCGCGAATCATAGCAACAGCTCTCCAGTTTTTATATTCCCATCTATCAATCTGCCCAAGAACATTCATCTCCATTGAGACAGATAACATGCATCTATCGTTATACGAGCCACGACCTTCTTGTCTTTGAAGCGGATAGCCAAAACCAACTCTCCAATTTGTTGTTTTAAAGCTTCAAAAGAATTCTCTCCTTCAATTTGAATATCAAACTGATCCTGTCCCTTAGCTGTAAGCCAAAATCCTGTGCGAACAAATACAGCCAATTGACAGATCCGATACAGTAAAATGTTGCCTTATATCGGTACGGTAAAGACCAGTTGCGTAAGATAACTTTTGAAGGCAATCCCGCACTAATATTCCATCTGCTGATATAGCTTGCTTGCATCGTGCCCGTAGTTGCAGAGCAATCTTGGAAGGTGTTCTCCACGTTGTTCTGCGGAACGAATTGGGATCCCTGGTCGTGCATGTAGTACTCGGCCTGAGAAGTCGATGTTGTGCCGGAATTTCTGCTTCATCTGTTAAAATCGAAGGCTTAGCGGAATCGGCTCTTCGCGACTTTTAAGCTGCTAGACGGACTACATTGTGGTGAATTCTGCAGTAATCTATTAAATTATGTTATTAGTTAACTTGGAACCTGTTATAGACGTCCGTTCAAGTGAACACTACAAGCAACTGGACGGACTGCATTAGTGTTTGGTATCGATTTACTTAGTGATTTAAAATCCATTTATGTTGCGGCATGTGAGTTTGCTATGTGCTTCTTGGGAGCTTGCTGTTAATACCCACAGGGATGGTTTGCATTGAACGTTTTTTAGTGAGTACATCATTTATGAGTGTAATCTGACATTATTCCATAATGTGGGGGTTTTTGTAAGGGCTGAGAGTCAATCTGGTTATGGGCTCAGGTCTTGAGAATCAAAGGGATTTATGGTGATTTTTTAGTCTTTTCAGTGAACTTTGAAATTGTAATACCGTTGCTGCTCCAACTTTGTAGAGCTCGCAGTTAATACCGTTGCTGCTCCAACTTTGCAGAGCTCGCGGTGAATGACTGATTATTTTTAAACAACCAAAGTTATTTCCCACAGAAATCTTTTGAGTACAATTTCACTGTACATCAGTAAAAGTTTTTTATATCAACAGAAATTTCTTATCAGCAGAAGTTTTTTTAGCAGAAGTATTTTTTTTTACAGAATGCATTCAATCATTTCTATGGTAGGAATAGTTCTCACTGGCAAGGAGAACTATTCTGAATGGTCTCGAATGGTAAAACACACCCTCATCTACAATGAGTTGTGGAAAGGAGTGTGTGTCGGAGAAGAAGACAAAGACCCTGTGCAGCCTACATCAGATAAAGAACTTGTCATTTGGGAAAACAAGAACAGCAAAGCCTATGCATTGATCGCAGCATCTGTAAATGAAGAAGTAAGTCGTCATATTTCATCCTATTCCACTGCCTTTGAAGCTTTACAAAAGCTGAAAGAACTCTATGATTCACATTCTGCACTTGAAGTTGTTCAGCTCATGATTAAACTCTTCACTCTTGAACTGAAAAATAATGATCCCCTTGCTCTTGCATCTGAAATAAAGTCTATAATGCATGATATTAAATCCACTAAGGTTGAGCTGGATATCTCTCTTATTGCCTTTCTCAAGGCACTCTATCCTACCTACTCCAATTATCTTGAGTCTTTACAAGCAAATGGAAATCTTAAAGACATAACCTTTGAGTCTCTTGTGAAAAAGTTTGCTGAAAGAGAGAAAGCCTTTGGAAAGAAAACAGTCCCTGAATCTTCTGAAGAGACTGTTTGCCTTGCTCATAAAGAAAAGCATCCTGCTCAAGATTCTACAAGAGGAAGAGGTGGACGAAGAGGAAGAGGAAGATACTTCAGAGGCAGGGGGGCAGACATTCTCAAGCAGAAAAGGCAGATCTGCATTGCATTCGCTGCAAACGAAATGGATCACATGATGCTTCTACATGCAAGCTACCATGGGACAAAATTGAGCAGAGAAGAAATCAGCAGAAAGGTAAAACTGATGACACAGACAAAGGTAAAGCACCTGAATCCGCTCACTATATTGAGGCACAATGTAACATTGGAGTAAATGAAGATTTGTTTAATGCTTCACTTGCTTCTTCGAAAAATGACTAGTTGCTTGATTTAGGAGCAACCTGTCATATGACTCATAGGAAAGATTTTTTTGAAGATTTCACTGACAATGTTGATGGAGCAGTATACTTTGCAGATCAGTCAAAAATCAAGCCATCAGGGCTTGGCACAATCAGGCTTAAACTGCCTGGTCTTCCAGACTTTCTTCTGGACCATGTTCTATATCTCCCACAGCTCAAGAGAAACTTGCTGTCCCTGGTCCACATCCGCCAGCAAGGTCACTCCATTCATATGTTTGATGGCAAACTTGAGGTAAGAAAGGCATTTGACCACTCACTTGTCATGAGGGGTATAGAAGAAGAAAGACTTCTTAAACTGCAAGGAACCTCTGCTCATGCACAACATTTCTCATATATTTCTCATCATGAAGAAGGTACACTTCCGTCAAGTTTATTATGGCATGCTAGATTTGGACATTTAAACTATGATAGTCTCCGCTTGTTGAAGAAAAATGGTGTTGCTGGTTTGCCTACCATTCCTAGAAAACATAAGCAATGTGATGCTTGCATTCTAGGAAAGCATAGCAAACAGTCTTTTCATGATTCACATTCAAGAGCACATAGGAAGCTTGAACTCATTCATTCAGATTTATGTGGTCCAATTCCTGTTCCTTCTGCAAATGGAAATAAATATATCATGACATTTATTGATGATTACACCAGAATGTGTTGGGTTTATTTATTGAAGAACAAATCTGATGCTTTTCAAACATTCAAGAATTTTCATAAATGGATTGAAAATGATGCACAATCTCATATTGGGTCTATTCGCACTGATAATGGAAAAGAATATACATCAAATGAATTTGAACACTATCTTCGCCAACATGGGATTAAACATCAAACAACTGTGCCTTATAATCCTCAACAGAATGGTGTAGCTGAAAGAATGAACAGAACAATCTTGAATATGGTACGATCCATGCTTTTCTTCAAAAATGTAAAGATAATGTTTTGGGCTGATGCTGTTCTATGTGCTGCATATATAAAGAATAGATGTCCATCTAGTGCTATAAGAAACAAGACTCCTTATGAATTGTGGTATGGACATGTTCCTTCGGTAAAACATCTCAGGATTTTTGGTTCCACCTGTTATGCTTTAATACCAAAGGTACATAGAAACAAACTTGGTGCTAGAAGTCGTAAGTGTATCTTCCTGGGGTACTCAAACACCTCTAAAGCATACCGTCTCTATGATGAAGTAAATAAAAAGTTTGTTGTATCTAGAGATGTCATTTTTCTTGAATCATCCAAATCTGACAGTGTTGTTGAGCGGCAACTTGATCGCTTGGATAGATTCACAAAAACGAAATCATTTCAAGAGTTTGATAATCAGATTCCACATCTTGAAGGGGGGATTCCTATACTAGATCAACATGTGGAATCTTCTTCTGAAGAACAATCTCCCGTGCATGAAACTCCAACACCGGATGATCCTTTAAGTGATGTAATTAATAGAATTGGGAGACTCAATCTTGATTCAGTCCCAACTCAATCAACAGAGCAGCCTGGACCATCTCAGAAAGGTCCCCCAAAGTGGCTGACAAAGACACTTGAAAGTGTTCATCCTGATGAAATTGGAAAAACAGGAACCAGAAATACAAACCGACAAGATGGAGGTGATGTAGATAACTCTAATTCACCTGTTGATATGGATGTTACTTATGATTGTGAATTGAACTTGTCTACAGATTTTGAACCAACTTCCTTCAAAGAAGCGATGCAGAAGGAGTATGATGCCCTCATAAAGAATGGCACTTGGAAGCTGGTTGATCCTCCATTTGGAACCAAACCAATTGGCTGCAAGTGGGTCTACAAGAACAAGTACAAAGCTGATGGCTCACTTGACAAGCACAAAGCTAGGCTTGTGGCAAAAGGTTTTGCACAGAAGGAAGGGGTTGATTATGAGGAAACTTTTGCCCCCACGGCAAAATGGGCCACCATCCGAACACTCTTTGCACTAGCTGCTCAGAACGGTTGGAAAGTCCATCAAATGGATGTAAAAACTGCATTCTTGAATGGAGATCTAAAAGAGAATGTTTTTATGTCCCAGCCTGAAGGATTTGCTGTGAAAGGACATGAACACAAAGTATTCAAACTTGTGAAGTCCTTGTATGGCCTCAAACAAGCACCACGAGCCTGGTATGAAAAACTAACTGAGCATCTTCTGAAACTCAACTTCAAACATTTTGATCTTGATGATGCAACTTTATTTGTCAAGAAAGTTGGCAAAACAGTTGTATATCTTGTGGTATATGCAGATGATCTTTTAATGACAGGGAACAATGAAAGCTATATTGCATCCATAAAGAAAGAATTAGGAAAAAGTTTTGAAATGACTGATTTGGGCTATGTTCATTACTATCTTGGCATTGAAGTAACCCAACATCCAAAATCCATATTTCTTTCTCAAAAGAAATACATTGGAGATTTGTTAAACAGATTTGGCATGACAGAGTGCAATCCTCTTTCTACTCCAATGGAACAAAACTTGAAGCTCACATCTATTGAAGGAAAGGAATTTGAGGATGCAACAAAGTATAGACAGCTTGTAGGAAGTCTCATCTACCTCACTACTACCAGACCAGACATTTCATTTGCTATTGGAATCCTCTCCAGGTTTATGCAAAAGCCTTGTGAGGGACATTGGTCTGCTGCAAAAAGAGTTCTAAGGTACTTGAAGGGAACTCAAGACCTTGGAATCAAGTATACACAGGTGGACGACTTCAACTTGATTGGATACTCTGATTCAGACTTCGATGGAGACAAAGAAATTGGGGTATCTACTTCAGGATATGTTATGAGTCTTGGATCAGGAGCTGTCTCCTGGAGATCACGCAAACAATCAGTACCAGCAGATTCCACAACAGAAGCAGAATACGTGGCAGCTGCTGAAGCAACGAAAGAAATTGTGTGGCTCAGGAAAATTCTTGAAGATTTGCAGGTAAAACAAATACAATCAACTCCACTCATGATTGATAACACCTCTGCAATAAAGTTGGCCAAGAACCCAAAGTTCCATGATCGTACTAAGCACATCAATACGAAATATCATCTGATCCGACATCATGTTGAGGCCAAAACAATCCATCTCCGTCATTGTTCCACAAACGAGCAAATTGCAGACATCTTCACCAAAGCGCTTGGAAGAGAAAAGCTTGAAAGATTCAGAACGATGCTTGGACTCACCAACATCCCTTCAGATTAAGGGGGGGAATGTTGACACCTAATCCTCAACGGATGGGTGAACTGGAACGTGAACAGTCATCAAGAAGATGAACTGTTCCGTCTCCTTTTTGTATATAATCAATAGTTCTCTAATGAAATTACATATCAGTTTTTCTTCTGCTTATTCTGGAGTTACCCTGGCCTGACAAGTTTGACGACTCCAAAGCTCACTGTTTTGGGCTGACTTTAACCAGGAAGAAAGGCTAAATTTGACCAAGGTTGACCAAGCTCCTAAGGGTCTTTTTATTGCTGCATTGACCACAGTTCACTTTCTGGTTAGGGTTGTTTGACTGTTGTTGACTTGGAACAGAAATTGCAGATTTGACAGGGTTGTTTTGGATGGTGGTATTGGATCATCAAATTGGCAAGTCAATTTTGACTGACTTTGTAGTATTGCACTCTCTCTTTCTGTTGAATATTTGATATTTATAATAAGAAGAATTGATCAAGGGTTTTCCCCATTTTGGTGTTTTTCCTTGGCTTGAGCCAAATTCTTGTGTTCTCTTGTCTTGGCTTGTCTTCTGCACTTTATTGTTTATGTTCTATCTACAATTACTGCCAATTTGAATTAATGGTTTATGTGATTGCTATTGGAAATTAAGTAGAAATTATCATTGGGCTAATAAAAGAACATTAAAGTAATTGTTGCAAGCATAGAACATGCCATTGTTATCTACAATTAACAGAGAGACATATTAATTGTGTCCCAAGTCAAAAGGGACAAGAGAAAGGACGTGAAATTAAAGTTAAGTGGAAAGACGACTTGGCACTGCCACTTGGGACAGATCTTGTCCCCCACTTAACTCATACATTGGCATAATGTAACTTAACATAAGCCACCTTTCCTTACACTTCAGCACTATCAGCCAATCAACATGATATGCTACCAGTTCAAGGATTCCACTCAGCCAAAGGATTATACATAGGCAGTTAAAGGAGACATTACGCAGGCCTATCTATTAGTGGATTGCACACATGTTATTCACTAAAGTTTGCTAAAGGATGAACCACGATTTGAGTGGGAGACACACTCCACTTCATTGCCACTTCTCTATAATCAACAGCCAGCAAATCTACATGCAGCAGGCAGGGGAAATCTCCACACAGCTGACCTGTTTACACCTGGACTTGAGCCTGGTTACATTGAGGAATTAGTGGGAGATCATCTCTACTCGTGCCACACTTGTCTCCACTTATTCTACACATGCTAGCAGCCAAGATACTTGCACCAGCCGTCAGGGAAGGGTGACTGCCATCTACATCCAACTCAGATCCTCTCTTTGGTGACTTTACAACAGTCTTGAGTTAGTCCTCCTTCACTTGGCAAATCAAACCTGCCTTGGGATTTTTGAAATGTGTAACTAGGTTCGGTCTACATAATGTTTGTTGTAATCATGATTTTATATATTTGATTTTAAAGAGAAAAGAAAATTTATTATTGTCATTCTTGATGCATGGGTTCCATGCTCAAGATAAAGTTATTTGTAGGTCAAGCACCCATTGAGTGCTTCTAGGTTTGTCATAGAGTTATGAAGTAAGAAAATTCATTGTCATACATGTAAGACCCCTTTGGGCATGTTGTATCTTGTAAAGAATTTTTTTGTAAAGCCAAAAGTGTCATAAAGACCCTCCAAGGCCTTGTCAAACAAGTCAGCCTACAAGAAGGATCAAGTCAGCCTCAAGGACAGCAATTCGACCTCCTAAAAAGCCTATATATAAGGGAAACTTGACTTCATTTGAGAGGACATTCATTCACGCAAGAAAGAAGTTTGATCTCCTCAAAAAAGAAGCTAGAAGACAAAGATTGAAGTTTTGGACCTCTCTCTCTCTTGTATTAGGGTTTCTAAAGTAGCTGCTAGAACAAAATTGCAGAAGTTGTTGGGGAAGTCAAAGTTGCAGAAGAAACTGCTTGGAAAGTCAAAGTTGCAGAAGAAGTTGTTGGGGAAATCAAAGTTGCAGAAGAAACTGCTTGGAAAGTCAAAGTTGCAAAAGAAGTTGTTGGGGAAGTCGAAGTTGCTAGAAGTTGTTGGGTCAAAGTTGTTGGGTCGAAGTTGCTAGAAGTTGTTGGGTCGAAGTTGCTAGAAGTTGATGGGGTCGAAGTTGCTGGAAGTTGATGGGGTCGAAGTTGTTGGAAGCTGTAACGTCAAAGTAGCTGGAAAGAAAAGTTCATAAAGAAGAAGTTTGACTTGGTCTTGGAGGGATCTTTGACAAGGATCTTAGGTCTCGGAATTCATCATTCGAAGTTCTATAAGAAGAGAAGAATTCTTGTGGATTTTCCTCTCAAGAGGAGAAGTTTTGGCCCTGGCCTACAACCTACATTTTGTGTCCTCTTGTCTCATTGTTTTTTATTGTTTGGTAGTTGTTTGATGATAGAGAACACAATAATAATCAAGTGAAAGAAGAAGTTAATACATGTACCTCAAGCTAAGTAAAAGAACATCACAAACAATTATCGAAGTAAGAGGAATCACCTAATCTAGCTGCCCCTAGATTTCTCAACAGGGATTAGCTCCCATTTGCCACTTGGTTGATTAGTTCTTCATTGGGATTCTCTCAAAAATCTCTACAAATGTAGCCCATTGCTCTCATTCAAGCTATGGTGGGAAGCACTAAGCTTGGGTATATCTTGTTGGATTATTTCTTGATATCAATAAAGAAGCAAGTCTTTGGAGGTTAAGGTGGTGTCATCTTATTGTCTATGGTGAAGGTAGCCTTAGTTTGTGTTTAATTGATTCCTCTCATTTTGTATGCATAGGCCCTTGAACAGACAGTGTTGTCTTAGGGAGAGAGTAGAAAGTATTTGCTACTTCTCTTGTTAATTTGGCAACTAGATTTAATCGTTGTGTGTACTTGTTACTAGCACATTTTAGTTATTTATTTTGCAAGATTTACACCTATTTGCTAACATTTTGACGGCAAGATCCTTTAGTACAGGTTGTTCTCTATCTTGAAGCTGGCCACATCCCCGGTTGGATCAGCCACTTTCAAGACACCAAAGCAGGCTTACCTCATCCGTTCGAATACCTCCAAAGAGCTGCCACACATCAGTTGAAAATGAGGCTTTAAAGGAGCCCACATGCTCTTCCTTTCCATCATATCGAAACTCATTATTTCTTTTGGTTACTTGCACATGTGTGAAATTTGAAAATCTAAGCATAAGAGGCTTCTTTGTTTTGGGTTTATTTTATCCAAGAAGGAACCAAGTTTACTCGGTTCCCCTTGAGCAAATTTAGAGAAATTTATCATCAATTTAAATACAAAATATTTCTGCTAACTAATCCTAGTATATGTTGAGTTTTAACATTTCCTTTTTCAAGTCTTCAATAGCTAATTATTGACTTTTCTACTCGCTGTCTCCTTGGCAGATTTGCTGGCAGGGAATGTTGTCTTAGGGACTGTTTTTTGAGGCTGAACCACAGGACAGCAAGGACTGTTCTTTTTGGGCAAAGTTCGTAGGCAACAAGAACCATTTTTGGGACAGTCCTTGGGGCTAATTTTAGGACAGACTTTGACTATCCTTTTTTCACTAATATTGGCACAATTTGTAACAAGAATAAGAGAGTTTTGGAGTGGGTACTTGGCACCTTCACAAACACCTTGAAGACTGCCAAATCTCCAACATCGTAACCTTCAAGAAGACCATTGCAGTTTTTGGTAGAGGAATTTGCCCATTCGAATTAGCCAAAAGGGCCTTTGTAATTTCATTTGATCGCTTCTAAATTCAAGAAAGCAATATTTGCTCTCTTCCTACAAGAGGAAACTTATTGTACTTTTTGCTCTTTCAGTAGTTTGAGATCCTCTTCAAGGGGTTAATTACTTGTAACATTCACATTGTAACTCACAAAATATTTGGAGAAGGCATTTGTTCCCTCAAGGGACTTCATTGTAGGCCTCTCTCCAAGCTCACTCCTCATCCATTACTAAATAAGAGAGATTCTAATAAAATTTAATTTTTATTTGGGAGCTTGGGGAATCTTCCCCTTGGCATCCCTTTTCTCAATTTGGGGAAAGTATCTCTTGTGTTTGCTTGAGTGGTTCCATTTTGTCTTGATGCATCTAACTAGAGTAGAATAGATCCATAAGCTAAGTCATCTAATCTCTTTTTTTAAGTTGTTTTTCATGCAATTTTAATTCTAGTCCCTTTGACTTGCTCATTTCAATTTGCATGCAATTTAGTCTAAATGTGTTGAATAACTTCATTGGTTAGCTTAGCTTGTTAATTCTATTTTTGCTTCCATCTCTTTAAGAAATTCTCTCTTTCCTGCAATTAACAGATTTACTTGCTCCTGCAATGCATGTGCATATCCTGCAAATTTTCATTTGATTTAGTTGATATTTAATTTGGTTGTCTTGCCTTTCTCTTTCAAACACTTTCATTTTGCAAAGCAATCTTTCACAGCAACTTGACAACTTGTGCACTAATAATTTACCTCCAACTTAAGTTGGTTGAACTAGAAATTAGGGATCTTCCATTGCTCATTGTCTACTTACTCTGAGATCCAGGCCCCAGCGAGGGTAAGGTCTAGGGAAGAGAGTTATTTTAAAACTTGTTTTAGATCCTAGGGCTGATTCACTACACTGCAAAGCAGGTTGATATTTGAGTTCATGTTTCATATGCTCTTATTTGGACAGTGTTATTTATTTTGAGCAATCCTTATTTGTTTCAAGTATCATTTGATTGAGCATTTACTTCATTCTCAAGCATTTTTCAAGTGTTGTACTTGCTAAGTTATCATTTTCCATTTTACATTGAAGGCAATAATCTCTTGTGGCATTTTTACTTCATGTTTTTTTTGTTTCCAAGGTTTTTTTTTCAAGACCATTATCTCTACCCGGAATATCTTTTTAGCAAGTACTTATATCTTGGCACTAGTCTCACTTTGATTATCTTGCAATATTCATTCTTGTTGATGTATATGCTCATGAATGTGCTTTGAGGCTATATAGTGAATTATATCTTGATAATCTTTACCAACTCCTAATACTTAACTTCTTTAGTTGAGCCTTAGATATATTTTAGGGTCCACTCCCCATGAAATCACTAGGAGTAAGCCTAGACGGAGGAGTTGAGAATTGAGTGATAGCCTCAACTAGAGACATGCCTCCAAGGCCACACCAAGTGGAGTTAACGATTTTCTCCACGATAATTTCAGGTGTGGATAAAGGCGGGAACAAGTCCTAAGCACTTGTAGCTCATACGAAAAAAAGTAAAGGAAGAAGAAATTATGGAAAATTTCATAAAAGGTATACAAGTAGAAGACATGCTCCCATTCAAGATCAAAAGAAGAAGGATATATCAAAGATTCAGTGTTTCAGTTGTCACAAGTTTGGTCACTATAAAAACAAGTGTCCTGAAGGGAAGAATGATAGAAAGAGGAAAGGCAAGAAGCATGCTTCAGTACCAAAAATTGATGATAATGAGCATCCACATTAGAAGAGATCTAGGAATGATAGTACAAATGATCTTATTATTTAAGACAATACAAATAGAGAGTTCAAGGCAAAGTTCTGAGAGAAAATAATGAAGGAGAATATATTTCCAAGCACCTCATTGCCTTCTGCAAGGAAGCAGAGATTAAGAGGAAGTTGATGATTCCCTACAATCCTCATATCAAAAGATAAGTACTTCATATATTTTTTTTCTTGATTATTATTACTTTATTTTTAGTTAGCCTCTTGTCTTTGTATCTTTTGCTTAGTTATAATTGTTCCTTCCATGGCCTTCTAATGAGGTTTGCAAGTACGTCGTGAAGGTTGTGAATGCTCTGGCAATAGATGGAAACATCGGGAAGAACAAAGCAATGTTTGAGGTAAGAGGATTATCCCAAGATTGAGCATAAACTCAAAAAGAGTGATTCGTCTTCAAGAGGGAGAAATTGTACAGCCATCTAGAACAATGCCAAATGACTAGAAAACCTCCTAATTTAGAGGGAGCAGACGACCAAGAAGTTTGGGAGGATGCCATGATGGAAGAATGAAGAATGATGTGTGGATAAATTGTATCGAGACCTTAAGCAAAGTTAGAGGTGACTTCCAAGTGGATCTACAAGATCAAGCATGTCGTAGATGGCAGCATAAAGAAGTACAAAGCGAGATTCGTGGCAAGAGGGTTCTCCCAAAAAGATAGAGAGGCCTATGAAACGACATTTATTCCAGTTTCCAAGTACACTTCTATTAGATCTATTATTTTTTTGCTTCTATTATACGTTGGAAATTGCATCAAATGGATGTGAAGACTGCTTTCCTCAACGTGAGTAATTGAGGAAGAAGAAGTGTACATAGAGCTACCTCAGAGCTTTGAGGTACGTGAGAGGGAATCTCATGTTTGCAAACTGAAGAAGGCTTTGTACAAACTCAAGTAGGCACCTCGGGCATGTTATTCTTGGGTTGATGGATACCTGATGAGTCTTGGTTTCACCAAGAATGATGTCTATCACAGTGTTTACTACAAGGTTGTTAAAGGTGAGGCTATGATCATGTTGTTATATGTTGGTGACTTGTTTCTGACAAGAGCAGAAAATCTCATTGCTCAGTGTAAGAGGGAGTTGACCTCTTAGTTCGAGATGAAGGATCTAGGCTTGATGCATTACTACATTGGAATAGAATTAAAGCAGAAGTCGTGTGAGATCTTCCTTGATCAAGGGAAGTATATTATAAAGATCCTATAGAGATTTGGGATGATGGACTGCAAGTTCATGGCCACTCCCATGGTGACCAATCTAAAGAATCTTAGAGACTTTGATTCAAATTTGGTGGATCCCTCTATGTATCGATGGTTAATCGGATCAATGATGTAACTGGTTAGTACCAAACCTGATATTTGCTTTGTTGTGAACACTCTCAGCCAGTTAATGGTGGAATCGAGGCATGTACGTTGGATTGCAGCAAAGCATGTGTTGAGATATCTGTGTAGTACGGTCAGTTACAAATTGAGATATGTCTCAAATGGTGAAGTACAGCTGCAGGGATACACAGATTCCAATTGGACAGGGGGTGGAAGAAAAGAAGGGCACATCAGGATGTTGCTTCAGTTATGATATCCTGGATGAGCAAGAAGCAGACAGCTGTCGCACTCAGCACTACAAAGGTTGAGTATATTGCAGCTAGTTTGGTGAGTTGTGAAGCAGTGTGGATTCAGAAGCTTCTCGCAAGATTGTCTGATCAGGTGTTGGAGATGACCGAAATACATTGTGACAATCAAAGTTGTGTGAAGCTTTTGAAAAATCCAGTTTTCATGATAGGTCGAAGCACATTGAGATTAAGTACCACCACATTCGAGACATGGTACAGAAGGGAGCATTAAGGCTCTAATACATTTCTACGGACAACCAAGTTGTTGACATTCTCACAAAGCCTCTGCCCCAAATGAAGTTTTTCTACTTTAAGGACAAGCTTCGAGTGGTTAAGAATGCTTACCTCGATTAGAGGGAGTGTTGATGTCGTAACATCAAGGGCAGACATTCTCCCTAGGTTAAGGGTATTCCCCCAATCAATTGGACATAATATGGTCTTGTCCTACATACAATCAAGATCTGCACCAAAACCCTCTGATCCCATAAAATGAGCAAACTCTGAACAAATCTGAATCCCAATATCAGGATCTACAAATAGTTTTCTAAAAGCTTTCTTAAATCCTTTTGAGACTTTTGGGTCTTTATTTGGTGTGGTTATTTTTCGATTACTTATCAACTCTACAAAATAAAATTTTAGATTCACTACATAGGCCAAAAGGTGCAATGGGGTGGTCACATTGTTCCACATCTTAGTCAATATATCTTTTACTCGATTGTAAAAGACTTCATATGGGTCCTTCTTAGCATTTATAACCACCCTTATATTCTCTATCATCAAGTCAAGACCCTCATACACCTCTCCCAAATTAGGCATATATGTGTCAAACATGTGTAGCAAATCCACAATTGCCATAGTAAATGCTAAGAGGTAGTCCACCCTATCCCACCATTCATCATCAACAACTAACCTTTTCACTACTTGTGCTCTTTCAATCCGGGACTACCTCCATTGATTCCAAAGAGAACTACATACCATTGATTGTAATGCTTCTTCCACCTGCATAATCCTTGTTAAGACTATGATGTGAGGCAAAGCGAGTTTCAACAACCTACAAGTGCGAATGTTTCAATAAATTAGAAGTCATAATTGATTGAATGCCTCTTATGATTCACGAATCATGACTTATTTGAGAATTCAATTTACATATTTGAATTTAGAGCCATATAAATTAGAATTTGTGAAATAGACTTTGAAGTTTAGGTACCTTAAGGAGCTTCAACTTCGCAAATTTCTTGTAGATGCTTTAGGACATGTGGTGGTTTGTGATAAAGGCTTGAAATTCTTTTGCCTCATCAAAAATAAGTTGAAACCACTCAATTTGCTTCCCCAACTTGCTCAACATGAGGTTCAATGAATGTACAACACAAGGGATCCAAAAGATGTGTTGATATTTGCCTTCAATAATTAGGCTTGTTTCCCTACACATCGTAGCATTGCCAATTACCTAGACAACATTTCCTGACCCCGCCATTTCAATTGCTTCAATCAAGATGTCAACAATGAATTGGGAATCTTTCAGCTACCCCTCACAATCCACTGCCTTCAAAAACATTACCCCCTTTAGGCTCTAAGCAAACACATTGATCAAAGGCCTATTCCTTTAATCTTTCCAGCCATCAAAAATGATGGACACCCCTTAAATGTGCCATGAATTACGAATGGGGTTTAATTTAGTCTCCAAATCTAACTTCCCAATGGTCAATAGTTTAGTGCAGACCTTCTCATATCCAAGGCTCTTGTACCCTTTTGGGGATTCATTCATTGCTTTGATCATCTTTGTCTAGTAAGGAGATCGCACAATGTTAACAAGAAGCCCATTTGCATAAATGCATTGACCTATAGCTGCATTTGCCTTCTCTCGATCATCATTATTAAAAAGATTTCAAGCTATCCCAAATTAAACCGCTTTGAACCAGGGCTACCAATTCCATAAGAGGGAAGTGGATGCTTTGCTGAAGATGCTCCCAACCTTGTTAGTTGTTTGAAATGAGAATTTGCCTCATTTCCTTTAGCATTTGCCTCGTCTTGTTCTTTTTTATATTTTGCATTTTTTCCTTAAACCTTTTCCCTTTTTCCATTCTCTTTAGGTGGGCCAGTGCATATTCGAATCCCATTGTTTCTTAAGGCAAGTAAATGTGCTTTAACCCAAGTGTATGATCCCTTAAACTCCTTTTGACACTCATTGCAAACCCATACCAATGATCCCCCTCCTTGGATCTTCCCTACAACAGTTACATATTTCCAAAGTGGTGACTTTGGATCAACTTTAGGGGTCGATTCAATTTCTTGTTCCTCATTACGAATGGATGAACTTGAAGATGCCATGAATGGGACGTTCTCAGTAACATAGCAATGGATGGAATGTATAATGGCAAGAACACTTGCAACATACCAACATTTATGTTCAAGAACTAATATTAATTAAATTTTAATTTGTAATCTGTCTCAACTTTCAAGTTTGTCCAATGAAGCATGATTCAGCCTTCAGATTACAAATAAATTTCAAGTCAAGGTTACAGGTTACAGAGTGCAAGTATTTTAGGTTACTGGAATTATTCATGATTTGATGGAACTATTGTTCTAAACTCTGAAGATCTCTCAATTACAGTTTAAACTTTAAACTTTAAAGAAGAATGTTTAAGGGCCAGCTTGCATTAGATCCATATTCATCAAATTTTTAAGTGGAATTTACAGTTTAAGGATCTCCAAAATAATTAAAACTCACAATTAAGCATGCAAAGTGGAAGCAAACTCTCTTTTGAGGGTTAAAGGGTAGTCAGTGAGCATGTTATTGTTAGTTAACTTACCTACACCACTATGTGTATCTACCCTTCAACTCCAAGCAGCGACCAGCAAGAATGACTCCAACTCCAAGTCCAAGTATGAGTGAATTTTAATGCATGGGCCTCCTCCAACTCCAAGCAGCAACAGGTGGCCTCCTCCAACAGCGAATGATGAAATGCCTCCAACTCCACGCAGCGACAAGTGACCTCCTCCAAGAGCGAATGATGAAATGCCTCCAACTCCAAGCAGTTGTCAGCAACGGGTCATGCTCACGGGCTCCAACAAAAAAATGGCATGAAGCGAATGAAAATTGGGTTACATAGGTTAAGACAGGGGTGGGCCCTCAACGCAGATCTTTCCCGACTTTTCCCGGTGAAAAAAAAGTTAAAAAACGTGACTTCCATTCCCGGCCTTTACCTTTTATGGGTGGATTCATTTCCGGATGGGGGGCGGGCCCTCAACGCTGACCTTTCCCGACTTTTCCCAGTGAAAAAATAGTTAAAAAATGTGACTCGCATTCCCGACCTCTACCCTTTGTGGGTGGAAGAATCCGTTTCCGAAATTCCTGAAACGGATCCAAAAATATTTACAAACTTTTGAAATGTTTCTAAATCCGGATCGAGATCAGTGAGGATCCGTGGGACCTCACTCCGCCACATGAGATTTCAGCAGCGAATCCATCTCAGATCCATTCCTGGGAGACAGACTAGGTCCTCCAAACCTCAGCAGTGCACAAACTCCCCCTGGGCAACGATTTAGTGGACAATCCGCACTTTCCACCGGCCCTTCATCGGGCCAGCAAACTTTGTGGAGTTTTCTTCAGTGTTCTTCATCAGCGTCAGATGTTAGGAGAGATGGGTCTGATCCTCAGACCCATTAGCTCCTGCTTCTTCTCCGCCATGGCATTCCATACATTGTATATTTTATGTTCCTGCATTGTATATTTTATATTCATGCATTGTATTTTTTTTTATAGGAGACTGTTTGGTTCTCCCGCATTGTATGGACATCATTGTACTCAATAGTCCCTTTGACCTACTTTGGGGTCAATAGTTGGACATAAATATAATTATCTTATCTTATCTTTATCTGCCATTTCCAAAAGCCTGAAATGGCTCAGAAATGTTTCGACGGCATTTCGTAGGTGGATCATACTGGTTCTGGTTTTGGAAACACGGAATGGCGTTTTTGGCAATTTCTGAAGGCGTTTCCGGTAACTTAGCCTTATATCAATCTTTGAATGAGCATGACAATTGATATAGACACATTGCCTTTAAGAACTAGCAATAAGTCCTAGCCACTCATACTGTATTCTTCTTGATCAATAGCGTAAGAGACAAGACGGCCAAACAGCCATCAGATTAGTACTAGCCAAAGGCATACATGCTAGTTTCCCTAAGCTGACAGAAGACCATCCATGTGATCTGTATCAGGATGTTACACCCATAGAGATTTATGATTTTTTCTTACAATTTACAATGAAAAAAGGAAAATTTGATGAATGGACCATTTAAAATAGCATACTTAAGTTACAAAGAAACAGGGTTTTATAAGTCCATAATGGCACTAGCAAGTGAATTAGTATGATGACTCAATCATTGGAATGGTGAGGACCAAAGTATTGAACATTGTCAATAACCAGGAAATATGCACGTGAGACATGAGCAGCCAAACCAATGTCATATATAAACTACATTCTTAATTATAATTACACCTTTAAACAGGAATATTCTGCATAGCAAACTAATAAACAAGATGAGGAAAGCTAAAAATATAAAGCATCAAACTAAATAAAAAGAAATCAGCAGTGAGTAGCTTCAGTGTAATTTCCTCAACACACCACTTCTATGATCTAGCTCACTGGTAAAAAGGTTTAGTCTTTAGAAAAAAGAATAGCCTTGTCTCATATAACAATTAAGCCCTAACAGGATTAAAAGAGATTGGTAGGAAATACATCTTGAGTAATCGTCCTCAATTTTTTGGTGTTTTTTTTCTTGGACAAGAACTGACGTTTTCCTTTCAGCATATTCTACAGGAAATCTTTGCTCCAAGAACTGGTCCAACTTCAAACAAACAGATGGTCGATCTCCAGGGTGTATCCATTGACAAACTTGGCAGTTAAGAGTTCTCTCTTCAGAGATCTTAATGCATGATTGACAAAACACTGTCCAAAACAAAATTATTAGTGTAAAAGTTAAAGAATTCTGACTTGAGCACTAGAGAAGTGATACGATGTGCTCCTTCACAATCAACCAGAAAATCAAGCATTTACTAAATATAATCACATTGGGGAATCTTACCATGGCCACAATTCAGGACTATAGGATGATACAATAACCTTTTGCAGCAGCAACACAAAACATCATCCACTGTAACTTTATTACATGAAATAAGACTTGGTGTATTTGCCTGATCTTTTGTTGTATTGGAAGCCACACCTCCTGGACCATCGTTTGCTTCAAGATTGTTAACAATCACTGATGTTTCAACATCAACTGATTCACTCTGATGACATTGAGAAGATTTATGCATTGACACAGTTCCCTTCCTAATAGCGCCAGATGAGAAAATACTGTCCATGCTTTTTGTTGCAATGCTCGATTCTGGAAGTGAATTTTCTTGTAAAGATTCCCTTTCAGGAAAATTTGCAGTAGCTGCTGAGCCATTCAACTTTGAACCATACATGATTTCAGCAGTTTGAGGATCATCAAGTTGGGGAGAGAATATATTCATTTCTCTCTCCTCTTCTACATGACAAAAGGCATAATATATCATCAAAAAGAAGAACCTATTGCAAAAACTACCAGAAATGGCAATATTCTAATGACAAAATATAACAATTATGTCAATAATTTCATCATAAAACAAACAACATTCATAAATTAGCATCTTGGTTGAAATGTATAATTATATATTAAAAATCAGATCATGTTGAGATCAAAACCTACCCAAGCAGAATGGAATTGAACAACTATCATCCCAACCAGACTTTATCATTGACAGGGATGCCCTCAGGTAGATTTTCCCTTTTAGTTCAATCACGATGGATATAAGCAACTAGAACAAGCATGCATGTTCATTTCGCCAACGAGAAGTATGCTGCCATGGTGGGATAAGGACATCAATTACAGAACTGAACTGCATAACACTAGAAAGGAAGTATAAACAATTTCTTAACAGGCTACTCATTAACTTTTAAGTCTTTATTAGCTTCTTAACAGGCTATTCATTAACTTTTAAGCTTTTAACAGGTAGGGCTTTTTGGATAGTTGAAGATTTTGTATTATCCTTGAGAGAAGGCTATGGTATGTACTTGTACTTCATCTTGAAGTTATATATGAAGTTTCCAACTGTCCACAGTTTTCAGATTTGAATTTCACTATATATGTTCTTTATAATTTGCTATTTACAACCATTTGTCTTGCTGATTGGACATAAGTAAAAGAGAGAACTGTTAAGTGATTTGATATCTAAGGAAGAATATAAGGGACTGATTTTACTGCTGTTATACTGCTGTAAAAATGCATTTTCAGATCTGACTATTGGTTGATAATTTACCTTAAAATGGGCTGAAATTGTTATTGTTAAAATTGGCAACTAGGGCCAAATTCCACCTTGGGACAGCTCATTTGATGGAGATGATGATTGCATTAAATTCCTCTTTTCGAGAGGACCAAAATTGATATAAAGATCATCTAATTTGGACAAGCAGAAGTGTGTTTTTGAATTTATGCCCACACATGTGCAAATTGTTCAGGTCAGCCACATCATCATGTAGGCTCATGAAGCCCAATGGACGTGTCACTTCACCCTCAACGACTTGTATAAATACAAGTGACCTCTCACCTCATTTGGCATCATCATCACTCACACATTCTTCTCTCTCCTCTCATTGGTTTGTACAGCTATTGGGCATTCTCTCTCTCTCACACGTGTGGCAAGGAGGTCGAATTTCTGGACAGAATTACACAGCCGAAAATTTCAGGATTTCACCAAGTTTGACAAGCATCGACCAGTTTTGGCTGCAATTTTTGGAGAATTATTTCTATTTCTCTAGGCCACATTGCTGGGCACAGAAATTGAGAAAATCTGGGCACTTTGACCAGCGCTGACTTCAGGGTTGACTGCAACTTTGACTGCAGAAAATTACAGCAGTCTCTCTCCTTTGACCGAATTTGACTGGACTTTGAAGGACTATTTTGGGCTGACTTTGACCAACAAGGAAGGCCGAGTTTGACTAAGGTTGACCGAGCTCAAGGAGGCAAGTTTGACAGCTGCGTTGACCATCTTTGACTTTCTGGTTAGGGCCGAGTTTGACTGCAGATTTGACAGGCTGTTTTGACTTTGATTTGGTAAGTCAATTTTGACTTTTTGTACTCTCTCTCTCTGCTGAACATCTGATATAATAATAAGAAGAATTGATCAAAGCGTTTTCCCCACATTGGGGTTTCTCCCTGGCATCCACCAAATCTGGTGTCCTCTTGTCTTGATTTGTCTTCTGCATTATATTTTATGTTTTATCTACAGTTACTGTCAATGTGATTTATTGTTAATGTGATTGTTATTGGAAACTAATTTGGAAAATTGTCATTTCGCTGCTTAAAGTAGATTGAAGTAATTGTGCTAAGCATAAAACATACGATTGTTATCTAAATTTAACAGTTATCTTTTCTCCTTGAACTGCCAAGATGTTTGAGACTATTTGAAGTGAAATATTGTGATTTTTATACTGCTGTTTTATACTATAATGGGGCGATTATCTCAGAAACTAACAGAAGTTTATATATTTATTATTAATGATTGAATGAATGCTACAAACGTGAGAGGCCCTTGGCTTAAATACAACCTTGGGTGCCTCTTGATGAATGGGCATGATCTATGATCATGCCCTTTGCTTTTTAGTTAATTATAGACTTTAATTAATTTACATAACATTGCCTTCCTCTTGAAAAGATGTTTTGTCCTCAAAGCATACGTAACGACGGGTGTTGTTGATGAAACGCTTTTGTCTCCCAAGAAGCTTCTTCCGGTAAGTCCTTCCACTTGATCAACTATTCTTTGATTACTCGTGATGGCAGCTGCTTTTCCCTGATGGCGACGATACTTTCTGGTTCTAGAATGACCCTTCCTTCGTCGTCTAATGTCGGAAGTGTTGTTTGTGCTGATTGATGTTTGCCAAGTGCCTTTTTAAGGTAGGATACATGGAAAACGTTATGAACATGATTTCAATCAGGAAGGCTTAAACTATATGCTACTTGGTCGATCTTTCTGTTGATCTGGTACGGTCCATAAAACCTTGGTGCCAATTTGTTTTTTCCCTTTTGTTTTAAGGACAACTGCTTGTAAGGCTAAAGTTTAACAAATACCCATTCTCCAACTTCAAATTCTCTCTCTGTTATGTTTCGGTCAGCGTGTTGCTTCATATGATTTCTTGTATTATTTAGATTTTCCTTTAGGGTTTGGACAACTTTTTGGGTTTCTTCTAACTGGTCTTTAACAGGTATAAGTTTTGCCTCGATGATAGAAAAGTCCTTCCATTTCAGAGGTTCGTAACCGTACAGAGCTTGAAATAGAGTCATTTTTGCTGACATGTGGTAAGTAGAATTGTACCACCATTCAACGAGATGTAACCATTGAGCCCACTTATTCTGTTTGTCTATGGCATAACAACGTAGGTAGGTTTCTAAACATTTATTGACAACCTCTGTTTGGCCATCTATTTGAGGATGGTAGGATGAACTCATGTTGAGGTATGTTCCTATATGATTGAAAAATTCCTTCCAAAAATTAACCTTAAATTTGGCATCTCTATCATTCACAATGACCTTGGGAAATCCATGTAGTTTGTAAACATTTTTGCAAAATATATCAGGGATTTGTTTTGCTGAGTCTGATTTCCTCATTCCCATAAAGTGAGCATACTTGGTGAGTCTGTCAATTACTACAAGAATTTTATCCTCACCATTAGATACAAGTAAACCCTCGATAAAATCCATTGGTATTTCCTCCCATTTCTGATTCGGGATATTTAAAGGATGTAGTAGTCCAGGTGTCATAATATTCTCATTTTTATTCCTCTGGCATTTATCGCATTTTGCTACATATTTTTGGATATCATTACTCATTCCCTTCCAAAAGAATGATTGGTGTGCATTATAATAGGTTTCAAAGAATACTATATGTCCGGCTGACAGTGAATCATGCGACTCTTTGAGAATCTTGTTTTTAAATTTGGAATTTGAATTCAAATAAATTCTTCCCGTGTACCATAGAATATCGTTCTTCTATTCAAATTTTGAATTCCAAGGCAGGTTATTGATTATACAACTTGTTTCTGAATCTTTTGCATATTCACTTCGAATTTCATTAAGCCATTCGGGAACAACAACTGAAACTGCAAGTAATGATGGTTCTTCGTCGTTCCTCAACAAAGCATCAGCTACTACGTTATCTTCCCCCTTCTTATGTAATATATCCATGTCGAAAGTAGTGATTTTTTCTATCCATTTTTGTTGTTCTATAGATAGCATTTTCTATTGGAGGAGATGCTGAAGACTATTATGATCTGTTCGTATTAAGAACTTACTTCCCAAGAGATATTGTCTCCATTTGGCTAATGCATGCATAATAGCAAGCATTTCCTTTTTGTATGTAGACTTGAGACATTCTTGCTCATTGAGCTTTCTGCTTTCAAACGCGATTGGGTGACCATCCTGCATTAGTACTGCTCCTATGCCAAAACCTGAAGCATCACATTCAATTACAAATGGTTTTGAGAAGTCGGAAGTTGCCAATACAGGGGCATTAGACATAACTTCCTTCAAGTCTTCAAAACACTTTTCGGCGTCATCATTCCATCGAAATGAGTTCTTCTTTAGAGGTTTCAATAGGGGTGCAGCTATATGGGCATAGTTTTTAATAAATCTTCGATAATACCCGGTCAATCTTAAGAATCCTCTTAGCTTGGAGATATTAATTGGTTTGGGCCATTCCCTTATAGCGTTGATCTTATTAGGATCTACTTTTACTCCTTTGGATATTATATGTCCGAGATATTATACTTCTTCCTTCCCAAAAGTGCATTTGGACTTCTTGGCATAGAACTGATGTTTTTCTAATCCAGTAAAAACTTGTTCCAAATGTTGTAGGAGCTCCTTCCATGTTTTACTATAAATTAGAATGTCATCAAAGAATACTAACACAAACTTCCTTAGATACCGACGGAATAGCTTGTTCATAGCAGCTTGGAACGTTGTCAGTGCATTGGTTAAACCAAAAGGTATTACTTTAAACTCGTAATGACCTTCATGTGTTTGGAACGCAGTTTTTGCTATGTCTTCCAACCTTATTCTGATTTGGTAATACCCCGACCTTAAGTCCAATTTTGAGAAGTATTTAGCGCCATGTAGTTCATCCAACATTTCATCGATAAAAGGAATTGGAAACTTGTTTTTAATTGTTATTTTGTTTAATCCTCGATAATCGACGCATAATCTAAACGATCCATCTTTCTTTCGAACTAATACAACTAGAGCAGCATATGGACTTTTACTTTTTGTGATCATGCCACACTTTAAAAGATCTTGGACTAATCTCTCAATTTCAGCCTTTTGATGATGTGGATATTGATATGGTTTGATGTTGATGGGATTTGATCATGCTTTTACTTCAATTGTATGCTCGATTTGTCTTTTAGGAGGAATCTTCATCGGAAGGTCGTGGAATACCTTTTTGTGCTTTTGAATTAGCTCTTAGACTTCTGGTGCTTCTTTGTTGACCAGATTCGAAGTTAACATTTCTAATTGATGACATTGTACTACATAAGTTGGTGCTCCCTTCCAAATCATTTCGTCATCTGGGATGATGATACAATTTGGTTCTCAAGTGGTTGGAACACATATAACTTGTATTTCTACCCTTCCCATTTAAATTTTATAAATTGTTTTTGATGGTTGGCAGAGTAAGTGCTTAAGGTTTGTCGCCATTAGATACTTAAGACCACATCCACTCCTCCTAATGGTACAGTGTAGAACGGATATTCTAGTCTTGAATCTGCAATTTGACTTTATGGCATTTCCCTACCTTTTCAATTTTCTTACCATCAGCTACCATAACCTTCATGTTGGGCATGGGAAATGTGAAAATGTTGAGTCTTTTCGCCATGGTTGAGTCCAAAAAATTGTGGGTGCTACCGATATCGATCAGAACCATTACATTGTTCTTCTTGATATGTCCTTTTAATTTTAATGTCTGGGGTTGTGATATACCTGTCATAGTCGATAATGATACTTGCGGAATGCTCTCATCATCTGGTTCTAGAGAAAATTGTGGGGAATCTTCGATTTCTTCTACGTCTGATTCATCACTGTCTGAATCATTAGTTGCTTCACATTTATACAAGTTCTTGGTCTCTTTTCCTTTAGCACACCTATGTTTAGGGTCCCATTTTTCACCACAACATTTGCACTTGCCCTCTTTCATTCTTTGCATTTCCAAGTTAGATTTTTCTCTTTCACGAAGATGTGGTGGAATATATTTTGCGTTATCCATGTTCGCGGCTTGGGAAAAATCTTCGTCTCAAATATACTCTTTCAACCTTCGGCCACTGCATTTTTTCGTGTTTCTTTCAACAGCTTTTGCCTTCTATCTGGCTACCTCTATAGAAGTGATGTCATGAAGCTCGAGCTCAGCCTGGAGATGGGGTTTAAGTCCCATGGTGTATGATTGAATGAGACAATTTCTGATTATCCACGTACTCGCGTAGCTAAAGTCTCCCATTCTCGAGTGTATTCGTCCACATCTTCTTTTTGTTGCAATCTGGTGAGTGTTGAGAAGAACTCTTCTTCCTTGACACCTTGGAACCTTTTAAAGAATGCATTTTTGAATTTCCTCCAACTGATAGCAAGTGTCGTCTTTTTCCACCACATATACCATGTATATGCTTCGCCTTCCATTTGCATGGAAGAATGCTTGATCTTTTCGTCATCATTGTCA
This sequence comes from Pinus tabuliformis, assembly GCA_031772625.1. Lineage (NCBI taxonomy): Eukaryota > Viridiplantae > Streptophyta > Pinopsida > Pinales > Pinaceae > Pinus > Pinus tabuliformis. Next base: position 837,959,874 of record CM062817.1, on the reverse strand, counting down.
ATACTGTAAATCTCAAAATATTCTTCTGCTTTATTGAACCAAGCAATGCTGCATTTTTCGTTACCGTCAAATTTGGATAGCTCAAGTTTTGCTCTTCGTTGATATGTAGCTATCGACAGAGCGAAGAAGGGGTATTGATTTGAAAACAACATATTGGTGTATGGATTCCAGAGCTGCCTATTTTGAAAATTCGTGTTACTATTTTCTTGATTAGGCATGGAAGATGTCTTTGGAGACTCGAGTTTCTCATGTGAGTCTGACGAGTTTGACAAATCTGGAGAATTGAGATGTTGAGTAGCTTCATTATTCTGGGGTATTTGATCGGGTGTAACCTTCATCTTGTCACAAATACAGGTCAACAATACCATTGCTTGATCCACCTTATCTGAAAGGACTGTCTGATCCTTTTTAAATTCGTTCTGGTTCTGCTCGAGCTAACTCTCTATTCTCTTTGTTGTATCCTGGAGTGCCTCGATTTTTTCGCCCTGTCCAATCACCTTAGTCTCAAGGTCTAACAATCTTTTATTGAAATCGGCCATCGACATTGATGAAGCCATTGATCTGGTATGTGGCGGAGTATGTTTATCCAACTTAACTTTTCTTAACTCGATCCCAATTTTATATATATTATTAATTAATATTATTGTATGGTCACTATCTACTATATAGTTTTACTGTTCACTATTATATAGATCAGTGCGATTAATATAGTTATATGTGTTTTATATAGATCAATGTGATTAATATAGTTCAATGTGTTTTATATAGATTAGTGCGTTTAATAATCCGATTCAAGCGACACGACCCTAACGCTGGGTTGGAATGAACAAACCAGCGGTTGTTGGGACGGGATAAAGAGAAGCGACGATGATGGGCCCAACAGAAAACGACGGAGAAGAGGGGCACGATTGGATTGACTACCATGAGGGAACAGAGGTGACGGCGGAAGTATATGTCGTGGAAACAGGCGGAATGACAAGGGATCAACTGTCGAGCAGAAGATGGTGCGGAAATAGAACGCAGGGATCAGTGGTAGGTGATGAGCAGAAGACGCAAGCAACAAAGACTTCAATCGAGCAATCGAACCCGCTATGGTACCAAATGGGGCGATTATCTCATAAATTAACAAAATTTATATATTTATTATTAATGATTGAATGAATGCTACAAATGTGGGAGGCCCTTGGCTTAAATACAGCCTCGGGTGCCTCTTGACGAATGGGCATGATCTATGATCGTGCCCTTTTCTTTTTAGTTAATTACAGACTTTAATTAATTTACATAAAATATAATTTACAGCAGTCCTAAAGACCAAAAAATTTAGGGCTGAGATCCAGGAAACCTTCTAGGTAGAAGGTGGAATTTCAGTTGCACACTAATTACCCAAGTGCCTGAAATTTCACCTAGTATTAGAGCTTGTTATATTTGAGATCACTCTTTAGTAAGAGGGAGCTTGAATTTTGGATGGAATTTACATGAGAAAGGTACTTGACCTAGTTAAGGTCATTGGGTGCGAAATCTTAGGTTGCTCAAGTGAAGCACCTTAACACGGAAGGATTGTTTCTTCTTCATATTGCAAATTTGGCAAGATAGATATAAAAGTGTTATCCTCTTTATCTTTTAACACCATGTCTATTGTTGGTTATGTAGATAGTGAAGCATTCAGATTCGAGACATCTGACATATGATAGACTTTTATTAGTAGATTCCAAAAGCAAAAAGGAAGCATGATCATGGATCTTGGTGGCGATGCCACTTATCTTGTGACAAGAGTTGGCTCCATTATATTTTTTGGGTTGATTTTCATTGGTCATTAGGATTGGCACCCTATATCCTCATCTCTAAGCCAAGGCCCAAAAATATGCCCTAAAAGGTTGATCTAGCTATAAGAAACATAAAATTTCAATCAACAATCCTTTGGGTTTCTCAAGGTGTTTTAGGCTTATCTTCTCACTGTTTTAGCAAAAGGTGCTTGCTAGTGGTTTTCTTCTCAAGTGAAAGTGTCAACGTAGTCTCATAGGCTCTAATACCACATAGAAAATTTTGTAGCCCTCCCAGTTTCAAGTTTTTAGCATATGGTTTAATGCCCTCACCCCAAACAAATAGTTGATTTAAACTTAATGCTAAGTTGCACGAAGCGCCGAAATTTTTTTGGAGTTTCTGAAACGAGTACGTTTAGAAACGTCACCTCCAAAAAATGCAAACGTCGGCTGCAACATCGATTGAAACGTGAATAACACATTATCCTGCAAGAAAGGAGGGAATAAGACCCATAGCTGACAATTTAGAAGGAAAACCAAGTCTATATTAAATCTCGTAAATGATTACATGATGGTCGAGTTTCGGCCGAGTTTCAGCCGAGTTTCGAAGTTTTGGGTATGGGCACGACCCGAAACGTCAGGTTCCTAGAAGTTTCGTGCAACATAGCTTAATGCAAATTAGCTTGAAACATTTAGGACTATACATTTGTGAAAATTCTATTACTGCAGCATAGTTATTTTTGGACAATTGTCCCCGAAAAAACCAAATGCGGGAAAACCAATGCAACAAAGGAGGATTTTATTATTCAGCGTTTCTTGAGTACAAGTAGGGTGCCAAATTGGCTTACCCAACAGAGATAAATTCTCCGGCGCCTTCCCTAGGCTCAGCATCAGTCCAGCTAGCCTCTGCGCAGCTCCAAGACTTACTGAGTCAGCACTCTGCCTTACTGCGCCAACATTTGGCCTCTCTGCGTCACCCATGCAGGCCCTCCAATGACTGCGCAGTCCTACTACCTCTGTGTCTTCTTGAGTGGCTCTACATCTGCCTCTCTGATCTCTGCGCTAGTCCTCCGCAATGTCTCTGCCTCTCTGTTACATACTCGCTACCTCTTGCTGCAATCCAGTCTTTTAGTTCGAATTTCTCAGCAAGCCCCGCTCCAGAAATCGAACTCACTGGTCTCCCTCAGTATATCTCCAACTGACCCTCAAGCCTTCTCTTATACTTTTCCTGTTGATGAATCAACGGTCGAGATTAAGTCCCTAATCAACGGCTAATATTAAAATAGACTTGATCTTCGTCTCTTAGAAGCTTCTCATCCTTATCTTTATTAATACCCATTAATATTTTTATTTTCCTAAGTTTAGACTTAGGAACTCATTAAAAATATTAATTATTTTAATAACTCTTCATTCGGATGGAATTTTCCAAAACGATTTCTGGGTCTTGGAGATCTCATGTGCTTTAGCCTCTCCACCAATTTTCATGGCTAGAGCACATCCGATGCTACCCCAAATCAACACTCCCTCTTAGCGAGGAATGTGCTCTAGTAATACTCCACAACTGAGCATCACCCTAATCATCCAGCACCGGTACCTGTGCTGATGTTTGGCCTTTCTGCCCAACATCCTTTGCACTGCTGCATCCTGTACTGTTGCCCATGGCTCTACCACTGCCACTGCTACATCTGTACTGCAGCTCCCTCTGCATCCGTGTTGTTGTTGGTCCTTCCTCCCAACACTGCAACTCCCTCTGCATCCGTGCTGCTACTGGTCCTTCTTCCCAACACTACATCTGCACTGCAACATCATACCCATTTCTGCTACTGAAATGGATTCTTTATCATCCCCATCTTCTCCCTGAAATAAACAAACTTTGTTCTTCCAAGGGCCTTGGTAAGGATGTCTACCACCTGTTCTCCTGTAGGAGTGTAGCTCAACTGTACAGCTCCTCGTTGGACACAGTCTTTAACAAAGTGACACTGAATATCAATGTGCTTTGACCGATCATGAAATACTGGATTCTCAGAGAGCTTGATGCAACTCTGATTATCACACATGATCTTGGTCGCTTCCATCCTTCTTCTGAATAGGTTCACAAGCAGTTTTCTAAGCCATATGGCTTCGCACGAAGTTATGCTAGCGGCCATATATTCTGCTTCAGCTGAGCTCAGAGCTACGGATTTTTGTTTCCTACTACACCAGGAGGTCATTCCTGATCCAATGTTGAAACAGTACCCAGAGGTACTTTTCCGATCCACTGAACTTCCAGCCCAATCTGCATCAGTAAATCCACTCAATCTGATATCCTTACTCCTGGTGTACAAGAGTCCATAATTGATTGTTCCCTGTATATATCTGAGAACATGTTTGGTTGCTGCCCAATGCGCCCTCTTTGGTTCCACCATGAACTAGCTGAGGGTGTTGACAACGTAACAAATGCCTAGCCTAGTATCGACCAGATACATCAAGGACCCTACAAGCTGCCTGTATAAAGTGGGATAAACATCCTTGTCTTCTAATGCATCAATTTTCTTCCAGTTGGTGATCATTGGAGTAGCCATAGGCCTATAGTCCTGCATCCTGAATCTCTTCAAAATTTCTGTAGCATATCTCCCTTGTCCAAGGAAGATCTCCCCCTTCTGCTGCCAAACTTCCAACCCCAGGAAATAATGCATCTGTCCCAAATCCTTCATGTCGAATTCTGTGGCTAGATTCTTCTTGCAGTCCTCGATGAGCCTGGATGATCCTGTCAAGAAGAGATCATCCACATATAATACTAGGATTAGAGGCTCATTCTCTACAACCAGATAGTAGAGATTTGGATCTGCGTCACTCTTGACGAACCCCATCTTCTGCAAGTAGCCATCAATTTGACCATACCACGCTCTAGGTGCCTGTTTGAGCCCATACAAGGCTTTCTTCAATCTGCATACATGAGACTTCTTCTCATGTGTCTCAAAGCCTTCTGGCTATTCAATGTATACTTCCTCTTCTATTACCCCGTTCAAGAATGTTGTTTTGACATCCATCTGATGAATCTCCCATCCCATCTGTGCTGCAAGAGATATCATGGTTCTAATAGATGTATACCTGGCTACTAGGGCAAAGGTCTCTTCGTAGTCAATTCCTTCCTTCTAAGCATACCCCTTAGCCACAAACCTAGCTTTGTATTTTTCCACACTGTCGTTTGCAGTGTATTTAATCTTGTAGATCCATCGTGAGCCTACCACCGATCTGTCTTGAGGCCTAGGCACTACTTCCCAGACATCATTCATCATTATAGAGTTGTATTCCTCTACCATTGCATCCATCCAAACTTGATGTTGAGCGGCCTCCTGAAAACTGGTTTTTTTCGCTCCCTTTTATTGTTTCTCAGTGCACCGATGAAATCTTCTGCATCCCGTAGAATCTATCGAAGTTCATGGCTCGTTCTTCCTCTAGTAGCAAGTGCATCTGTTATCTCCTCCTCTTCTTGTGATTCTTCCTGTTTTGAGGGAGAATTCTTGGCTTCCGCTGGTTGAAGTGGTTTGACCAATGGCTCATCTTTTGACTGCTCCTCGAAAGGCATTTCTCGAGATTTTCTGAAGGCCCTATCTTCCATGAACTTCACATCTTGTCGAACTACTACCTTCCTGCTCCCTGGAAGATAGATTCTATATGCCTTAGCATTCTCACTATATCCCACTAGATATCCTTTCTCTGCAGTTTGATCTAACTTCTTCCTTTTCTCCTCGGGTATACGGCAATATGCTAAACTCCCAAATATCCTGAAATGGTTGACTTCAGGTGTCTTCCCGATGAAGACTTTCTCTGGAGTAATCTTGCCCAATGCCCTATGAGGAGTTCTATTCTAGACATAGACTGTCGTGTTGCATGCTTCTGCCCACAGGAATTTTGGCATATCCTAATCATACATCATGGCCCTAGTTGCTTCCACGATAGTCCTGTTCTTCCTTTCTGCTACTCCATTCTGCTTCGGATTGTAAGGAGTTGTCCACTCTCTTATGATGCCCTCCCTAGCGCAAAAATCAGTGAAGTCCTTATCAACATATTCTCCACCATTGTCTGAGCGCAAAACTTTTATTTTCTTCCCTGTCAGATTCTCCACCAAAGCCTTGAACTCTTTGAATCGACAGAAAACCTCGTCCTTGGTTTTCAGAAAATAAATCCAAGTTTTCCTTGAGTGGTCATCAATGAAGGTGACGAACTATTCGACACCACTAAGAGCATAGAACAAAGTGATGAAAAATTAACACAAAGTTTCAAGAAAATTAACATCATTGACTTGTCAAAGTTGCGACAACTCAGGTGCCTTGGCAAGGAGTGCTTTGGCATGGATGAGGTAGCTTCGTGTGGATTGCAATTTGATAAGTTTCATGAGATTGTGTCTTCATTGGGTTGCAAAGTTGCACATTCGACAGCGGATCCACGTGCACATGAGGTGTTTGACCTAAGAGGATGAGGACACTTGCAGAGTTGAGTTGCGGTGGTCTAGAGTGGACTAGGCCAAGGGTTCAACCATAGCTCGAGACTGACCTTAAAAAGACACAAGTTCAGTTGTAACATGTGAATAGGTTTTCATGAGGTTACTTTCCAAGATGGAAATCAAAGTGAGCCAAGGGGAGGTTGTGTTGGCTGAAAGGGAGTCTGGCTTTAGAGGTAGACTACGGGGGAGAGTCAGGCCCCCAGTGGAAGTCTAACCTTCAGGTTCGGACGAGAAAGTGAGTCTTCCATGCCATGCAAGGAAAATTGCAGACCATGCAAGGAAATTCGTAAACCATGCAAGGAAGTCATGATGCACGCAAGTAAAAGTCATGGTACATGCAAGGAAGTCATGCACCATGCAAGATAAGTCATGATCATGTAAGGAAAAGTCATGGCACATGCAAGGAAGTCATGGGCATGCAAGAAAAAGGCATGGAATTGGAGACTTCTAAGTACAAAGAATGTCATGGTTTGGATGGCCATGCAGGATGCTTTGAAGCGGGATGCTTCTAGGAGCATTGTCACTTCGAAGATCCAAGTCTTCTAGAAGGATGTGGTTGCGGATCAAATTTGGAGGCAAGGCATGCTAGCCTTGACACTACTTGAAGGGCATGCCTTGATCCAGAGCTCAAATGAGGATGATTACGCCCCATGATGATTAAGGAGGGCTTGTTGCATTTTATGGAGCACCAACAATGGAAAGAGGGAACACCATGTTGTCTAGATGGCACCCATAGAGACGACACAGGGCACATAGAGCTGGATTTTGGACACATGGAGATGCTTTTAGGATTGATTTGAGGACCCCTCCTCAAATTGAGGTTGATCATGATGCATGGAGACTCATCCAGCCCTTCCATTGTATCTTCAGAACATTTTGAGCCCTAAAATGGCATGACATCATGCTTAATGAGGACTTACGGCACATGTGGGCATTTATTGGCATATTTTATTTGTTGAACTATTGGGTTGGCTTGTAACCCATTTTACTTTGTGTCTACTCAAAATTAAACTTGTTTTAGGGGTTTCTAGTGAATTATTGAAAGTGATAGACCTCCTATAAAAGGATGATCACTCTATTTCGTTTTTCATCATCGCACTTGTGGATTACAACCTCTCTAAAAGAGCTCGACTTAGCCTATTATACTTCACTACTTGTGGAGATGTGATCTTATGTGGATTTTTGCTATTGGAGACTAGTTTTTGTATTGGAGACATCTTTTTGGGATTGAAAGAAGGCATGTTCTTGGAAAATTTGTGAGTATTTACAAAATATCTTTTATGGTTTTACATGTAATGAAATATTGCTAGGGTTTTCTATTTATTCCTTGTCTAAATGCAATTTTTTATTGGAAAGTCTTGCTAAATTGTTGCATGCTTAATCTATTTTCTTTGAACTCCCTAGAAGACCTCTTAGTGATATTCTTCTAGCTAATTTCTCCCCTCATAAGAAGATAGCTAGGGTTAGGAAGTGAAAAATAGGGTTTCCCCCTTACTCCATGCATGAATTTGATATCTCTATGATTTAAATCCCTTAAGACACAATCACCCAAATAGGTTAAGGCATTGGGATCCCATTGATGATCAAAATTCATCAAAACTATTACCTTTTCCCCTCTTCTTAACATTATCAGCCCTTCCAGGCAAGCCACTAGCACTAGAGCAAGAGCCGAATTCAACTAGGGTTTGAATTATTGGAATGTTGGAGCTGATTTGGCATTCTCTCACCTTGCTTGACCTCACAAACTCAAAATCTAGCATATTACATGGAGAAAAGTACCTCATTAGCGTTAACATCATAAAAGCCTAGGTAATTTAGGGCCTTACAAAACCCTAAATCTATACAAAGCTTCAACATAGGGCTTGTTGAAGGTTTACAATCCCCTATTGTTGATCATACCTTTAAGCAAACCTTTTCCTTGTGCTTGTATTTCTAGATGCACTTTTATTGAATCATATCTTGAAACCCTTGGCCCCAAGTACACTCTCCAAGGTTTAGTTTATGGTACATTGCTTCTTGACATGAATATTTGTGCCCTAATCCAACTAAGAAGTACCTTGCTTAAGCCAGTCACAGACATGACCTTGAACCTATTGACTTAGAAGACCTTTTACGTGATATATATTGCGAAGCACCCTATGTGGTGAAATTCCACTAAAGAGCAAGAGGTGAGTGCTAAGATGGCAATGGAAACCACTGTTGAAGCTAGTGGTAGCTTTGGAAGGTCTTTTGCATAGGCTTGGTGTCTTAGCATGTGGAGTTAGTGGTAGTTTCAAAAGGTCCTCTGCATAGGCTTGGTGTCTTAGCATGTGAAAGACATTATTTGTCTCGTCTAGGTGCTTTCGTGGTGGAATAAGTGATTTATGTCTATTTTCCTAAGTCTAACTTAGGAAAAGTACAATAATTAAAGTCAATTAATTATTGTGGACTATTGAGTCATTTTCTAAGGATAAATAATTTAATTATTTAAGTGACTTAGAAATAATCTCAACCGTTGATCTCCAAGATGGTTCTAGAAGGGAGATTGGGGTTAGGGATTTGGACTCAATGAAGATTATAAAGGGAGCCTAGCGAGGAGGTGAAGACACAAGTTGTGTGAGCGAGTCATTGTTCAGAAAATAAAAATAAATAAATAAATGATTTTCTCAGTGAAGATTATAAAGGGAGCCTAGCGACGAGGTGAAGACACAAGTTGTGTGAGCGAGTCATCATTTAGATTAAAAAAAAAAAAAAGTGATTTTCTCTAAGTGTGCGTGGCTCTGTGGACCAGGAGCGTAGAGAAGGTGTGAGTGGATTGGGGTGAATCCAAGAGAACCACGTAGGAGGAGACTGCAGGGTCAAGTTACCAAAGGGAGATTGATTTTATCTGGAGGAGGCTGAGTTGTTGGAGGGCCAAGTTTTCCCTACTATGCAATAGTGTCACACAACGAGGGCGCAAGTTGAGTTGTTGGCTGAGTATTTGGGCTGAGTTCTCTAGGCCGATTTAATCAGAAGGCTAATTTCCTAGAGGCCAAGTTCCTTGGGCAGAATTCATTCTGAGAGAACCATGTTACAAGTTCCAAGGTTTTGGTATTTTCCTTGTATCTTCGTGGACCAAAAATCCCAAATTTTCCAGATAATTAAATGACGAAGAATTGTTGTGGGTGATTTATTTTTGTAATATGGTTTATTTTCGTTGCATATATTTAATTCTATTAGTTAAAAATACTAGTGACTTTATTTTTTGGGTGATTCAGTTATTATTTGGGTAAATAAATAAATTGTTGGGGATAAATTAAATTGTTGTGAGAAAATCAATACAGCTAGTATTAGAAATTTAACATGGTATTAGAGGCTATTTAGAAGACTCTAAGAGAGAGATATGAGATCACGATGGTTTACAGCAACAAGTTTTCCTTTTTGCAGCAATGGAATTATTTCTTAAAATTTTGCAGCTGGGTTTTGTGGTCGATTTGTGGAGATGGCATCATTAAGCAGTTTGAGATATGAAGACGGGTTAGACAAGGCATCAAATTTCAATCCCTGGAAGGAGCGAATTACCATGATTACGAATTACCTTGCAGCGGAGCATAAGATCAAGGATATGAAAGTGAGTTGCATAATTTTGGATGATGAGAGGAATCATATAATTCCTCGCATATCAGGGGAAGACACTAGCAGACAAATGTGGGTAGCTCTAACCGATCTTTATTGGAGTAGAAATGAGAACAAAAAAATGGTGCTACGTGAAAATTTAACCAACATTAACATGAACAAATCTGAGACCGTGACATCTTATCTCACAAGGGTCCAGCGGGCTCGTGATGAGCTTGCAGTTGTTTGGGAAATTGTGCATGATTCGGAGTTGGTTAAAGTTGCTTTGAAGAGGTCCATAAAGCACTAGTCCACTTTTGTGGATGGGATTCTTGCTCATCAACAGCATCCTGATTGGAGCCAGTTATGGGATGACTTCACCCAGAAGGAGATCTGGGAAAACTCATTGACCAGAGGACAGTGAAAAGGCAATGAAGAGAAAGATGAGCTTGCTCTTGCTGCACAAGCAAAAAAGGGAAAAGCGAAGGCCAAGCAAAACTAGGGTGGAGGAGGATCTTCATAGAACAAGAAGGAAAAGGACATGAGCAGAGTCAAGAGCTTTGCCTGTCATAAGTTCGGGCATTTTTCCAGCCAGTGCCCAAACAAAAAGAAGGGCAAGGGAAAAACTGTTACAGCAACTATTGAGCAAATGAAGGAGATATCCGAGAAGTTTGAGAAAAAAGTCTTAGTATCTTGTCTTTCTGGAACCGTCATGAGAGGTGTCTGGTTCATGGACAGTGGAGCATCTTGTCATATGACAAGATCTTGAGAATTCTTCACCAACATGACAAGAGGGCCGAAAGATGTACATCTGGAGCTTGGTGATAAATCCAAGTATGCAGTCGAGGGCACTGGGAGTATCGAGTTCTGAATGGAATCAAAGGGCATCATGGAGGTGAACGAGGTATTATATGTACCAAGGTTGGAAAAAATCTCCTTTCAATTTCGGTTGTAGAAGACAGAGGACTAGAGGTCAGCTTTACAGGTGGTGAAGTGGTTGTTAGGCCGAAAGGTACCAGTTTCAACAAGAAGCGGCTGATTGGTAGAAGAGAAAGGGATCTCTATCTGTTGAGAGGACGGATAGTGAAGGCTCTCATACATGAGAGTGACAGCCAGAGCGGGATTTGGCATAGGAGGATGGAACACCTACACTACAAAGCCCTTCCTTTGGTGCTGAGGATGGTTACTAGGTTTCTAGAGATTTGAGTGGAACAAGATGGAGTGTGTAAAGGGTGTGCGCTTGGCAAGCAGACCAAAGAGGTGTATCCTCACAATGAGACCAAGTCAAAGGGTATGTTAGTGCACTCAGATATTTGTGATCCTATATCTATGGCGTCAATCACAGGGTCCTTATACTTTGTAACATCGTAGATGATTATTCCAAGAAAACTTGGATCTACTTCCTCAAGACCAAGGATGAGGTCTTTGATCGGTTTCAAGAGTTCAAAGCTCTTGTGGAGAACCAGACAGGGAAGAATATTAAGCCATTGAGATCAGATAATGGGGGCAAGTATACCTCCACCGAATTCCAAGATTTCTGCAAGGAGGCAAGAATTAAGAAGGAGCTTATAGTACCTTACAACCCTCAGTAGAATGGCGTTGCCAAGAGGAAAAATAGGACTTGTTGACCAAGTACATGTCAACAATCCAAGAAGCAAGGTATACAGCACTAGACAAACAAATTTGAGTCAGTGCCATCATTGTAATCCCAAATTCTGCAAGTTTATTGTAAAAATGATTCTAGAATAACTATTAAGCCATGTAACAACACCTAGGTAAGCCTATGATTCTTCTCAAAGGGTTTCACTCTATGGAGTTTTTTAACCTCACCAAATTATGTGTGTTTGTGAACGCGGATACTTTTTCTCCTAGATATACCCCAAAGCTAGGGTGGAACTCATTGACGAGATCTTAGGCGAGTCCTAGTCTTTATCGAGTCTATGTATTTTTCATACTAGATCATGTGTCTTGTCGCAAAATTTGGTTGAGTTTCAAGTGGCCTATGTCTATGTGTATTTCCCCTTCTAAGGGTTGAATTTGTAACATCTGATGTAAAAGTGTGTTTCGAAATATTTTTGGTGAATGCTTCCTCATAATTAGAGCATCATTACCAAAATATTTATTAGATACACTTAGAGGGTGGAAAAAAAATTAATCCCCTCTCGAGTTTTTTTAATTTTAATTTCTGGCAAAAAATAAAAATTAAATTAGCCAGAAATTATCCAAAAAATAAAATAAAGGGAAATTAATTACCCTCCAAGTGGAAAATTCATCAAAAAATTATTTGAGGCTATTTTCAAAGGAAAAATTCTAGTCAAAAAATAAAATGCCTCATTTCCAAGGCAGAGGGACCCAATCCAAAAATTTGTTGGGGCAGAAAATATTATTTTCCTAGCAAATCAAACTTTTGGACCAAGCAAAGAATTATTTTGCACAAGTAACGATAATTCTATTTTTTGAGGGTCCTCCATGGTCCAGAAGTCAAAATTTGACCCCTCTAACACAATGAACAAGGAAGGTCAAAAAATTTCCGAGATTTGTGCCAACTAATCAAGGGTTCGAATTTTTTCCTCCAGGATCAAGCCATGGATCGATGCAACTAACCGTTATTTCCACTCGAAGGGTTTATTCCCTATCATTTTTTCTATATAAGGAAGCTCTCAAGCTCCTCATTGTAACTTCAACTGATGTTGAAAATCTTTTGTACTAAGCTAAGTTCTACTGGAATTTCTACATTAATTAGAAGACTTTGGGGTTTCAATTCAAGGTTTCTCTCACTCAATGATTCATGGTATGTGTTGAATGGGTTTAATGCTCTAATTTTATTTTAACTGGAGATTACGGTTTCATAGCCAGTGGTTGGACTATCTATTAGCACAGGCATCTTGCTTTAGGTTTTGGGCTAGAGTACACACTTAAAAGTTGGTAGATCTAGCAAGTATCTCTAGATCTCTAGCCTATTTGTGTGAATTGAACCCCTATGAAGCTAATAATCTATATGTCGAGTTTATAGAGATATTTTCAGGTGATTCAGCCCTTAGTGAAAGGCCAAGTTCATTGACTTTGAGGTGATCATATTTTGTTTGGACCCTGAGCTTATCTAACAAATCTATTTTGCAGAGTTTGGGTTTTTGCATTAAAATTAAAATTATTTCCATCAAATCATCTTACAAAATTTATTCTTGGGCTATTAATGAATTATTTTCTTATTAGAGCCAATATTCTTTTGTATATTATTCTAAATAATTTGTAAATATTTTTTCTAACCCTTGCATATTATTCTTACTATTTGTAAATAACAATTTTGGGGTTTTATTTGAGAAATTTCTAGATCTCATGTCTTGGGCTCCATTTATTCATCTTGCAAGTGCCAAAGGACTAAAATTTCAAAGAGAAACTCAAGAGCGAAGGTCCTAGCCCTCACCTAGCCTAGAGAGCTAGGGTTTAAAGGGGTATTCAGCTTAAAGAGGAGTCGTCCAGTGCAAGGAAGCAAGTCGCTTGGGTTTTTAGGGTTGATCTAGGGTCTAGAGACCAAGATCTACAAGACCCAAGTCCCATTTTTGCAACACCTAGCTTCCTTAAGGAAGTCGCAACCCTAGAAGGGCCTAATTTATTTTTGCAAGTGATTTCCAAGGCTAATAATTTGTTTTGCAAGCCTAAGGTGATTTCTGGCAGGGATTTGAAGGGCTTTTCATTGTATTTATGTCATTTCGTGGACTAATATTGATTTTGCAGGCTTCTTATCCATTCAACAAGGGTTTCAAGGGCTATAAACTCATTTGTTTCATCATCCATGGCCTTTGAGGCCTACCCGCTAAGCCTAAGGCCACATTCTAGGCCGGCCGCTAGCATTGGAGGGCCTAAAAGCCCTAGTCGCTAGCATTGGAGGGCCTAAAAGCCCTAGACGCAACCCTAAGTGGGTTGATCCATCATCAAACTTGCTTTTAACACTAATACATTTGAGTTGCAGGTCTCTTCAAGGGAAAATCTCCAAGTTTTGAAGGTTATACATCAAGTTTTGGGGCTTGCACTTGCCACATTTGCTCAACTAGCCTAGCCGCAAGCCTAGAAGGCCTAAATTTGCCCTAGTCATGGATTTTGAGAGCATTTCCTTGGTTTCCAAGCTAATCATTGGTGGTTGCAGGTATTCAAAGGCTCAATCATTGCCAAGTCACTTCATTTGGTGCCTCAAGCTTGTCTCAATTTGGTAAACTTGCTAGTGAAGCAAGGCTTTAGGGCCTCAAGGGTTCGATCCTCTATCCCTTTCTCTCTCTCCTTATTGTCATAACATATCAGATCTAAAGCTAATCTATAACAGTGGCATAATCAAGTGATAATCACTTGAAAGAAGCCTAATAACTATAAGAAGTAACATTCATCACTTAAGGGCTTAATCATTATTGTGTTTGATGGTTTCTCTTGTCAATTTTGGGACTACTTCACAAATATAGCTTGTTGATCTAATTTATTCAAGTCTGGTTCATTTTTAAAGTGATAACATTGTGAGAAATCCATTGGTGAATTAACCATACAAGTCTTGCATTAACTTGTCTATTGCATCTTGCATCATTGCATTGTCTCTTTCTAGCATCCATTGTTAATTAGATGCACTTGTTGGCTTCATATCACTGTTAGCAATCTCATCTCTCATTGTGCTTGTCTCTATTTTGCTATTATATTATGCCTAATTGATTCATGATCTAAGTGGCAAATAGATGTTGTTCTCATCATTGTGATATAAAGTTGTTTCTTGTGCCTAATTGCTAATCAAATTTTGACATAAGTAATACATTGAGAACATCTAATAAGCATCTTGAGTATTTGAAATTGCTAGCCTTACTTCATTGTGATAAAGTGCTCCAATTTGTTCTTGTACACAATTGTTGATCATAAGAGGAATTAACTAACACATTAACAAGTTCTAATAAGCTCTTGCTAATTGTGTTTCATTGAAATTGTCTCTATTGTTTCATTGGGATATTTGATAAATGCCATAAGTACTTCATTTACTTTCTCTTGTTATCTCGTGTTGAATATCATTTGGATCTCAAGTTGATTTCTTGTTGAAGTACTTGATTCATTTAATAATCTCAGTAGAGCAATCACTCACATCTTGCATTTCCATTCTAAGTTAGAAGTGCATTCATAAAATATAGCTCCAAGCATAAGCTTGGTTGTAAGAAGATAGGATCACCTGCTTAAAAATTTGAGGACTCTAGACCCTCACTTGCAGTTATATAGGTGACCTTGCAGTTCTCTTGTGGGTAATCCCTTGTAGGAACTAAGGCACTTAGGTGGTTAGAACACCACGAGAGGTATCGTTAATGAGGCCATAGCCTCCTTCCTTTGGGCTTCTCTCTACAACTTGCATTCGAGACTAGTTCCAAAAGAATTGAGGAGAAGGAATCACTTAGATTAGGCATATAATTAAAAGTAACCAAGAGTTTGCATTTCACATAGTTTTAGGTCCTGCACTTCATATAGGATAGAACTTGCATATTGCAGCAATTGTTCATTTGGTAACTTGGAATTCTAATTCATATTGCGCAAGTAATTAATCTCTAAAGGCATTGGTCTCTAACTTGTAATCTTAAATAATCTAATTAAATCGTGCTAATAATCATACTTGCCTCTTAATTCCAACCAAGTCGCTAGGCCATTCAGTTGTGTCTCCTTAACTTGTTGATTCCCAACAAGTTGTTCATAATCTCACCCATAGGGACTACCCCCCTTAGCCTGCACTTAGGAGAGAGCTTAAACGGAGAGGGCAGGGATCAGAGTGACAGCCCCCGGCCTAAGCGTTGTCACAATCATATGTACAATTTGAGCGACAACAATACCATCATGGAGGCAGCGATGGCAATGATCTATGATTAGGAGTTGCCTATGTTTTTGAGGACGAAGGTCTACAATACAACTATGGACACGCAAAACAAGTGTCCTCATAGGGTGTTGGAGGACATGACTCCTGAGGAGCTATTTACAAGAGTGAAATCAAACGTGATTCATTTGCGCATATTCGATAGTCTAGTTTATGTCCATGTTCCTACAGAGAAGAGGACTAAGCTAGAGCCCTTGTCAAAGAGGGGCGTATTTGTGGGCTATAATGACGTCTCAAAGGCCTACCGAGTCTACATTCCAGAAAAGAGGAAGGTGATCTTGAGTCAGGATGTCAAATTTGATGAGGGAAGCATGTCAAATTTGATGAGGGCAGCACCCTTAGTAGATCTCATGAGACAGACCCAACAACAGTAGAGGATCAAGAGCAAGAGGCTCCTAAGATTGAGCAAGGACCATCAATACCAGCAGCAGGCACACAATCAACAGACTTGGAGGATGAGTTGGATATTCCCTCGAGCTCTACCACGAGAAGGCCAAGATGGGTCGAGCAGACCGTGAGAGACTCTAAGGAGCATGTGGAGGCTCCTAGCAGCACTTTTAGGCAGAGTAGACAACCTACCAGATTTTCCAGTTATTTGGCACTGTCGAGCAGTGTCAGCAAATCTGAGCCTTCCATTTTTTAGGAGGCTATAGATGAGAAAGTCTGGAGAGATGCCATGATAGAGTATAGCTCCATCATAAGCAATAATGTATGGGACATCGTGCTAAGAGCAGAGGAAAAGTTTGTGGTCACTTCTCAACAGATCTATAAGATCAAACATGCAACTGATGGCAGTATCAAGAAGTATAAAGCAAGGTTTGTGGCGAGAGGGTTCTTAGGAGTGGATTACGATGAGACATTCACACCCATCGCCAGATATGCGTCCATTAGAGAAGTCATTACCACTGCTTCAGAGATGGGGTGGAGGATACAATAGATGGATGTGAAGATTGTTTTCCTCAATGGAGTAATTGAGGAGGAGGTGTATATTGAGCAACCTCAAGGTTTTGAAATGTATGGGAGAGATTCATGTATGTAGATTGAAGAAGGCCCTTTATGGGATGAAGCAAGCTTCGTGCACATGGTATGTCAAGATAGATGGTTATATTCTTGGTTTTGGCTACACCAAGAGTGAGGAAAATCCCAACTTGTACTTTGATCTTGTTGAGGATGAACCACTCATCTTGGTATTGTATGTGAATGATATATTTTTGACAAGATCGAAGAAGCTTATAGAGATGTGTAAGGAGGATCTTGCTTCACAATTCGACATGAAGGACATAGGTTTGATGCATTACTTTTTAGGATTAGAGGAGTGGTAGCAGCTAGGAGACATTTTCCTTGGGCAAGGCAAGTATGCAATTGAGATCTTGAAAAGGTTCAGGATGGAGAATTGCAAGCCTATGTCTACATCGATGATAACTAACCTGAAGAAGTTGAGCGTTTCTGAAGGTGAATTAGTGGATCCCACACTATACAGACAATTGATAGGTTCCTTGATGAACACTAGGTCGAATGTAAGTTTTGTTGTGAACACACTCAGCGAATTCATGGTGGAGTTGACACGGGTTCATTGGGTCGTAGCAAAGCATGTGCTGAGATACCTACGTGGCATTGTAGACTTTGGATTGAGGTATGTCAAAGCTAGAGGAGTGGAGCTGCAAGGGTACACACATTCTAATTGGGTAAAAGCGTATGGTGGATAGACAGTCCACATCTAGATGTTGTTTCAGCTTCGGATCAACCATAATCTTGTGGCTTAGCAGGAATCAACAGTGAGTGGAACTTAGTCCAACAGAGGCAAAGTACATGGTAGCAAATATGGCAAGTTGTGAGGCTATTTGGCTTCGCAAGATACTTGCAAGATTATTTGATTTGTAGATAGGGCCAACGATGATTCACTGAGATAATCAAAGTTGTAATAAGCTAGCTCACTGAGAATCATGTGTTTCATGATCAATCCAAGCATATCGAGATCAGATATCACTTCATTAGAGACAGGGTCCAAAGAGGTGTTGTGAGAATGCAGTGCATTTCTACAGAGGAGCAGGTGACAAATGTTCCACTAAGCCTCTAGTGAAAGGGAAGTTTGTGAAGTACCAAGTAAGTAGGGGATAGTTGAATCCCTTCCTTGCTCGGTGGGAATGTTGAAGCTAGTGGTAGCTTCGAAATGCCTTTTGCACAGGCTTGGTGTCTTAGCATGTGGAAGACATTATTTGCCTCTTCTAGGTGTTTGCTTAGTGGAAAAGTACAATAATTAAAGTCAATTAATTATTTTCGACTATTGAGTCATTTTCTAAGGATAAATAATTTAATTATTTAAGTGACAAAAATAATCGCAACCATTGATCCCCAAGATGGTTCTACAAGGGAGAATGGGGTTAGGGATTTGGACTTAATGAAGAATATAAAGCAAGCCTAGTGAGTAGGTGAAGATACAGGTTAAGTGAGTCATCACTCAGAGAAAGCAATTTTCTCTACGTGTGATTGGCTCTATGGACCAGGAGTGCAGAGAAGGAGAAGTGCAAGTGGATTGGAGTGAATCCTTCGAGTAGGAGGAGATTGCAGGGTCGAGTTGTCGAAAGGAGATTGATTTTATCTGGAGGAGGCCCAGTTGTTGGAAGGTCAAGTTTTCCCTAGTGCGCATCGGTGGCACGCAAAGAGGGCGCATATCGAGTTGTTGGTTGAGTATTTGGGCCTAGTTCTTCATGCGGATTTCAACCAAAGGCTAATTTCCTAGAGGTCGAGTTCCTTGGGCCGAATTGAAGGATATTGAACAAAATAAGCTCACATAATTGCCAGAGATATAAACAAGCAAACATGGCGAAAAAGGTCGGAGCCTCACTGTATTATATTACTCACACTCTCAATGTAATGTACTTTACAAATAACGATAATAATACAAACAATACATGAGGGAGTTTGTCTCAAGATAGTGCGTCTATCTTGGACACTTTGGTTGAGCAAATCTCTCAACCATACACTAATCTAGGAGCCTAACTAGTTGGAGATAATCTCTCAACCAACTAGGCCTAAACTGGCTCCTAACTATGAGGAACAAACCTAAAATCTAGAAAGGTAGGATTAAATCCTGACTTTCAAGATTTTAATTAATTTAATTATTTGGACTTAGAATTGTTTTAACATATGGGAGTGATGCTAAGATTCCCCCCCTCAATGATAAGTCCAAAATAAGAACCAAGAACCATCTTCCAAGTTCTCATGCTAAAATTGTTGATCCTCAAAAGCATTGCCTGAAAAACCGCCAAAGCTAGATGCCGAAAAAACTCCAATTAGAAGAGAACATGAGTCAGCTGCAAGTCTGATTCATCTCTGAATTTTGCTTGACAACCCCATCACGTGCCAAGCTACAAAAGGATCCATCTGTCCTTTGCTTGCAATCAGCATCCTTTATCCACTGACAAAATGTTGATGATGCCCACTGGCGAATTTGCTTTGTCCACTGACAAAATATTGAGAACGCCCACTGGCAAATTTGCTGATGTCGAAACTGCTCACTGTTGTTTGTTGAAAACTACTCACTGGCCTCTCGATGTTGGACGCCCATTGGCTGCTTGATGTTGAACGCCCACTGGCTGAGTTGATTCTGTCGAAAAACAGTTTACTACTACTTGTTGATGTTGTCAAAACTTTCCATCTGACAACCTTCAATTCCATTATTATCATTTTCCCCCTTTGTCAGCTAAAAGGAGAGACAATCGACAATTGATTTTGGAACTCCCCCCCTTCAGGTGTAGGAGAGTTTCACCATCTGCATTTTACTGTAGAATTTTTCTTTATGTGAGACTGAGTCCTTCGGTAACACATAGACAACTGTTTGACTATAGATGACCACTTCCGAGGATCAATCCATGCATATAATTGATCTTCACTCTGGGTGATGATTTCGCTTGCAACATCTTTTAGATGAATGATTTTTCTTGCCACAATGTTGACAAGGATGGAGGTCAAAGCATTAACTCTCCATATGGCCATTTCGCTTACAAAGATTACACTTAACCAAATTCTGAGCATTGTCGAGAAAACCAGCACTTACAAACTGAACTGGTTTTGAGAAATCCAGAACAAACAAGGTGTTTTCTTTGTTGTATCCTAGGCCATGTCGATATTTGTTGAAAGATATTTCTTCCCATGGTCTGATCACCTTCTTGGAAAGACTAACCTATTGTTGTTCTTCATACTTGTTGCTACTGCTAACATTTTGTCCTTGATTTATTAAACCTTCTGTATCACACTGGGCATCAAGCATTAACAATTCATCTATTTGACATGCTGCATCAAACTGTTGATCTTTGGTACTACTAGTTGCATCATTAAGTAGTACAACTGGTTGGTTGAGATCACTTGTGTCACAACTTATGTCAACCTGATTGATTAGTTCATATGTGTCACAACTTATATCAACTTGCTTGATTAGATCATCTGTGTTGCAACCTTCATTAATATGCTGAAATAAGGTCACTTGTATCACAACTTTCATTTGTTGACTCGATAAGGTCTTCTGTGTCACAACTTGCATCTATCTTCTCTGCACATTGTGCATCTAGTAAATCTTGTTTTTCACTTAACTTAATTTGAAGTAAACGAATGAGTTCTTCTTTCACTCCGAGCTCAATTCGAAAGTCTTTCGCTGCTTCTAATGTACTAGTCATTTGATTGATTAAGGTGTGAGTTTGCTTCAACTTCCATTCCATTATTTCAATTGTGTTCTGTAACTCGTCATTGCAATCTTTCAACTCTTTAATCTTCAGTTCTGCACTTCGAAGACGTTTTCCTCCTTTACCCATTATGAGTATTGACTCGCTCACTTGTACTAGCTCGCTAGCTTGCTTGATTTTGCTTAATGGTTGCTTGTAACACTTGCAGGATCTGAAGATCTCGCTCGCTTGAATTCTTGAACTTGTGTGCCTGATTTAGTTTATCAATGGAATGGTTGAACTCACGCTCACTTTAACTTTGTGAATGCTTCAATCAGCTTGACGTTTGCTTGAAATTTCTGTTAACAATTGAATGCACGCTTGCTTGAATTTTTTACTAGGATGAGTGTCAAATACCACCAAAAATGCACCCAATGTTTACAATGACAAGTTCAAATGATATTGGCTCAGTTGAAGAGAATTGACTCACTTAAGTGACTCAGTTGAAGAGAATTGACTCACTTTACCTCCTATAAATTCACAATTTGGGTGTCGGTTTCGACCGAGAATGCACCCTTACAATTCAACTCAATTTGACTTTGATTACAAGCTAGCTTACAAATTATGATTTGCAAGTTACAATTTTGTTTTGAGTGGACTTTTACAAAAAAATTGCAAGTGCATTGTCCAAAAGTTTGATGTTGAATTGATGCAAATGTTGTTGATGTAGATGACAACTTCATTAACTTGATTGCCTTGAGTGAATGATGTTGAATTGCTTGTTGATGTAGAATCGTTTTTGAATGTTGATGTTGACAAGCTTGATTATATGTTGCAGCTACTTGATTGCTTGTAGTTTGCTTATTTAAGATTGATTACATGAGCTTGAATGGAATTAATTATGTGCATACAATTCTTTAATTTGTTGTGTACTCCATGTGTACCATTTTACAAAGATAGTGTCAAAACTAGACACAAAACATAAGCAACATCAAGAATCATGCGCCATCACAAGCATACTCATGGTGTACCTAAGATCCCCTTATTCAATTTCAGGCGGATCTAGGGCACATCAACACCGCAAAAAATATGTCTTTATTAAATATTGAAGTACATCAACCTTCACCTTCACCTTTACAACATCATGATTGAAATTTCTCAAGCAATGAGAATGCCAAGCTCGCAAATTCTTAAAGTAAAAGCATTACTTCAAATTACAATAATTATCTTCCCTTGAAAATTCACTTATCACTCCAAAAATACCAACAAAAATTTTCTAAATACACTCCAAATTTTATAAATCACTTATAACTCCGAATATTAAGAAAGTAACAAAAATAAACTTTTCACTCCAGATTTACAAAAATAAATTTACCTTATCACTCCATTACATAAAGAATGCTTTGAAATTTCAAAATAACTAAAAACTCTTTATGAAATCACTTGAAAAGTGATATAAAGTTACTTTGAAAAGAGGTGAATAAATTTTGGATTTTGATTTAAAACACATACACCATTCTCTTTATAAAAAACTATACATACCATACCATAAGTCTTTTTTTGTAAAAGCTTTTTCACTATATACTTTGAACAGTGCTCACAAATTGCAACAATCCTTCTTCGATCCGTGTATACTTATACACCAAATTATGTTCGTCAAATTCATCCACTCAAGGTCTAAGCTGGAAGCTTCTCAAGGTTGCTCCTCCATGCCTCTGTCACACACACCGCTCACATATAGCCTTCTAGTTTGTGGCTTAACGCTGCTCTATCATCGTCGGGCTTAAATCGCTCTTTCAACACAATTCTGAACTGGTTCCGGAAAGAGGAAGGTGGGTTGCTGCAATTTTATGCCAATGAATGCGTGGCTTCAACAAATTTTGACTTCAATGGATTACAATTTCAGGCCAAATTACTTATTGAACAACCGTTCCACCAGTCTTTGCTGCAAAAGATGCCAAACTAAAGCAGATTTTTGTGGAATGAGCCAAACAATCTATGTTGTACTGTGACCAATTTATTTTGCAAAGGTCAATCCACCGTTTGATGCAGGTTGAATTGTGTATGGTTTTCAATGTAGTGATAAATTATTGCAGAGATATCGATCAACAGTTAGCAATGAAACACCGATTTAACCACGAACTTGACTAACAGAAATTCTCCAATGGCTTCTCCACGAATTTGAAAACCATGACTTCAATAAATTATAAATAGCTAAAGGTGCATCGGAATAAGTAAAACATCTGAACCTGAAATTGGATCCTTGCTAACCGCTCAGACACTGACTGCTCCACACACAATGTTACATACACCTCCTGGCCCAAGCTGCTATTGCAAACAAAGGCATTTCTCAAGGTCATGTCATTGCAAAATATTCCTCGAACAAAACAGTTGGTGCAGTAGCTGAGAGAGGACTCATTGAAAAGGGTGGCCAACCAATGCTCCCTTCAGCAACGCTCCCTTCAGCAACTCTACCTTTAGCGACTCTACCTTCAACAACTCATGAAATTCTTACCATTAATTAAACGTCCACACACAGTGTTGGGTGACATATCTATGAACTCCAGAGGTAATCCTTGTGCTTGCTTGGAGAGTACCACTGCAACTGGAGGCTTAAGCTATGGCTTGTCTGCAGGAGGACAGTGTTCTTTTTCCAATACGAGATCTCAAATTTCCGCTCAGAGTTACAGCCAGTAAAGCCAATTTGAAATAGATTTGAAATCGTAGAAGAAACGATTATGCAGAGATTATAATTCCTCAAGCCTTTAGTATGATGCCCAGCCTTCATATATTTCAGCAAGTGTGACCTTCAGGAAGTAACCACTTCAGTCCTCTTCTTTACGATGTCTGCTACAGTGACATGAAGCTACAGGACTTCACACAGTTGAAGATATACACGTCTAGCAAACCAACCCAGTTTCGTTCTCCTAAAAAATGATAGTCTTTGACGTTGAGATGGCCCACACAGCCAGTTAATGAGGAGGGGAATCAGTTTTGTACAGGTCGTAGTCTTATTTATCTCCCAATCATAAACAGTAAACAGAATTAAGGCCCACGGCTTCCACGTTTGTGATCTAGTACCAACATCGATCTACTCTCTTGTAGCAACAGTGGGTTCTCCCCTCCAACAATATCTTCAACATTCTAACGCAATAGCAAATGTACATTAAAGCAGCATTGATTTGATAAAGAGCTCCTTTCAATATTAGATTGACAGATCATGTAGGAAACACTGGGGTAGGTGGTGGCTCCCTTCCTTTTTCTTAAGACCAAGATATTGACTACAAATATTTGCAGATCGAATCTCTATTTGGGTGTTGTAACTCTATGCAGAATCTCCTATTCAACCTTCGATCAGCACGCACCAAACTCTCAAAATCTTCCATGGAAAACTACCATGCATTCACTCAGGCCCTCAGAGCTATAATGCTCTGATACCACATGAAGGATATTAAACAAAATAAACTCACATAATTGCCAGAGATATAAACAATCAGACATGGCGGAAAAGGCAGGATCCTCACTATATTATATTCCTCACACTCTCAATGTAATCTACTTTACAAATAATGATAATAATACAAATAAATACATGAGGAAGTTTGCCTCAAGATAGTGCATCTATCTTGGAAACTTTGGTTGAGCAAATCTCTCAACCATACACTAACCTAGGAGCCTAACTAGTTGGAGATAATCTCTCAACCAACTAGGCCTAAACTGGCTCCTAACTATGAGGAACAAACCTAATCTAGAAAGGTAGGATTAAATCCTAACTTTCATGATTTTAATTAATTTAATTATTTGGACTTAGAATTTTTTTAACATATGAGAGTGATGCTAACACGAATTGATTCAGAGGGAGCCATGTTAAAAGTTATGGGGTTTTGGTATTTTTCCTTGTATCTCTGTGGGTTGAAAAACCCACATTCCAGATAATTAAATGACGAAGAATTGTTGTGGGTGATTTAATTTTGCAATGTGTGATTAATCTCTGGTTTATTTCTGTTGCACATATTTAATTCTAGAAGTTTAAAATACCAGTGATTTTATTGTTCAATGATTCAGTAATTATTTTGGTAAATAAATAAATTATTGGGGATAAATTAAATTTCCCTAAGAAAATAAATCTAGTTGGTATTAGAAATTTAACAACCACCTCGTTGTTGTATCTTAGTCTAGTTTTTGCTTTGTGAGGCCTTTCACAAAGCCTGCTAGATTTTGAGGCAATAGTGGAGATAAGTCATACTCAATGAACATGCATAATCAATAAATCGCAGTGGTCATCATCACTAAAACATGAGAATAAACATTGAATAATCAATTGCAAATCATAGCAATCTTTCACTGTTAAGCTATTATTCCTATAAACCAATGCTCATGGTAATCACTTTGCCCAAAAATCACAAAACAATCGCCACAGGAATAACTTGTGTTACGAAGCCCCATTTCAGATGAGAAGGACAAATGATAACCACTTTCATAGGTTGTGTGATCATATAATCATACAACTATCTCGCATCCATCCTGTGAAGTTGTTGTTTCAAAGTAAACAAAATTATTAGCCAACATAAATAGTGGCGAATACCAGATGCTAGTAGAACCACTCACCAATTATCTTTGATAAGTATAAAATTGAAGAATCAAGGCTCCACAAACTCTCTATAACCCCAAGTATACAGAAAGCAATAACTAGTGGTTTTGTCAAATGCCACCATTTTCTAGAGCATCATAAAATTGGAGGATAAACTAAGGTTTTCTTTTCAAGAATTGATTATTAAAAATAATCGAGCTTATATACTTTGGGAGCTTATTTATTTCAAAAAATCATGAGACAACTTATTTTTAATATAAATATTGAAGTACTTTACCAATCATAAAATACTTTACAAATGAAACCTGAATCAAGGAATTATAAAAAAATATCAAGTAAAAAATAATTATTGCTAAGAAAAAGCATCACTTAAAAAGTATTCTTGAAATCCAACCTTGAAATAAGAAAGCAGTCCTTTTTATCCATAGTCCCATCAAAGAAGTGGGTTATGTTAACAATCAAATTAGTAGTGTTGCTAAGGTCCTAGCAACCTAATAGATGGGCACACATAGGGCAAGGATCCATTGTCTCCTTGGCATAAGCCCCCGCTATTTAGGCCCCACACCCCCTAAACAGCCAAGGGAGGAGTACCTAAATTACCCTCAACACCTCCAGTACAAGACTAGTTCCTTATATGGAGTCAATTGAGGTTGGATTATTATATTGTTTGTCATCCATCTCAATGCATTTGGAGTGGAAAATGTGGAGGAATCAACTCACATGACCGTTTTCACTAGCAAGACCATGTTTGGCAAACGGGGTCTGAAACCTTCTAGGAGCGTTTTGAGGCATCAATCAACGTTTTTTGGGGGTAAAACTTTGTTGTTTTAGCATCTCAAGTTATCATGTTATTCTACACAGAGATCTTTCCAACGGCACAAGAAGCGCGTCAATCGGAGTCTATATGCGAAAGTTATGCCTTTCACACCCATAATTCAAGAGGATGTCGCATCAACCCCTATTATTCATGGAAAAGGGGCTAGCCATGTGATTATGACGTAAAAGACTCTAGAGAGTCAATATTGTAACTCTGGTTAAGAGTTGAGATGGTCAAACTTAACCACTAGTAGGCTATCAGGCTGTGTTATAACCAGGTCACTAGCAGGAAGAGGCATTCCATTCTTTTGACTGCATTTGTTCCATAGCTAAGCAAAAAAACCAAAAGAGATAGGAGGTAGAGCACACAAAGAGGATTCATGCACTGTAGCAGCCCACAGACCACGGGCCATACTTCTTTGTACTTGCAACCATATTTCCAGATAGAGAAAGAGAGCAGAGTTGTCTCACCTTCCAGTTGGGTTTTCTCCCAAGAGGGTTTCCCAGAGCAAATCGTGTTTTTCATGTGTGTGTGTGGGCTTTTAGTTTTCCGTTTTCTATTTTCTGCATAATTTTCATTCGCGTGCATGCACTATTAACAGTAAATCTACAAATCCAGAAATCTAATAAAACTGTAATAGTGTAGAATTTCAGATTTTAAATAAAATTCTAACAAATCTGTTGTGACGAACTGTCCAATGGAATATCCACAATAGTTTAAGGATCATATTAGTATCAGGGTAGATCTCTTTGGGTATTTTGTGGAGATTTGCAGGGGATCTAGATCGGCGAGGCTGAAAAATTGTAAAAACTTAATCATGGTCGACGAATTTGTGAATGACCCTCGTGATCCTATAGAGGTGAGGTTTTCGCAGCTGGAACAAGAAGTCGCAGATATAAATCGCAATGTAAACCTCCTCATGGCGGCTCTGAGTAATAAGCTTGGAATATTTGGAGAAGATGGGGGTTCAAATGCAGAGGACAAATTAGAAGGAGGATCGGGAGATCGAGAAGAAATGGAGAACCAGCCAAAGAAAGAACCTGGAAAAGATCAACCCAGTTCAAGTGTCGTGAACCAATCACAGTCCCTGTTTAAAATGGAAGCAAAAGTCGATATCAAACAATACCACGATGAGATCGACACTCTGAAGCTAAATCACTAGTTGCAGCAACTGGAAGTTTATTTCAGTGTCCATCAAATTGAGGAAGGACAAGATTTCATTTCTGTGACTGAAATTAGAGGGCCATACACTGACTTGGTGGGAGAGCCACATGGAGACCCTAAGGTTGGAGGGCTAGCCTCCAATGGCTAAGTGGGAGGACTTCAAAACCCTCATTAAGTCACAGTTTTACCCTATTGTGTACATAGAGGACTAGTGGATACGATGGCACTACTTCAGGAAAAAGTCGGGCCAACACATGCAGGAGTACACCACAAAATTTAGAAAGATGGCCATAATGTTGGGTATCTCCCCAAAGAACCCAGATGTACTCCTCAAGTATTTGGGGGGTCTACACCGCCATCTGTGGGAGCAAGTGATGTTGTTCAAGCCCAAATCAGTGGACGAGGCTTATGTACAGGCATGGTACCTAGAGAACATAAACCTGAAGAGAGCACAATTAAGTGGATCGAAGCAAAGGGAGCAAAAGGATGCTTCTGAGGGGAAGAAGCAGCAAAATGGAGGAAAAGATAAAAAGACATCAGCCATAGCACACCAGTGCAAACATCCCAGCAACCACTACAGTGTTGACGGCCATACGAAGGAGAAGTGCTAGAAGTTGTATCTAGAGCTAAACCCGAAGAACAAAAAGAAATATAATAAGAAGAAGAATTCCATGGCCACAGATTCAAGCAACCAAGTTGAAAGCAGCTCAGATGTGGATGAGAAGATCATTTGTACATCAATGCAGAAGGAGGTGAATCTGAGTAGCCTTCAACAACAAGAAGAGAGAAATGACCAAACTCTTCCATATAGAGATACAGGTCAAGAAGAAAATTATTGATGCTATGTTTGACTCAAGATCGTAGGTGAATCTCATTGCAGCAGAGCTAGTCAAGGAATTGGGGTTGGAAGTTCATGATCATCCAAACCCATATCCATTAGGATGGGTAAATAAGGATGCAAAGTTGAAGGTAATGAAATAGTGTAAAATTAGATTTGCTATCAGAGTTGATTTTATTGATGAAGTAGAATTATATGTGGTTCCCCTTGATGTGTGTGGAGTTGTGTTTGGGAGCCCATACATGTACAAGTGAGATGCAATATTCATGCAAAGAGTTAACCAGTACCGGCTCGTCAAGGATGGAAAATCGTTCATCATCAACACGCACAAAGGCAAGTCAACAATTTCACTGGTAGGTGCCAACCAAGCCAAGAAATTGTTCAGTTCCAGCAAGAGTATGTTTTATTGTTTCTAAGAGGAAGTCAATCTGTGGAAGATTCAGTAAGAGGCAAGGCATCCCTGAAGGGGTATACTAAGAAACAGAAACAACTGAAAGAGTTGCTATAGGCATAAAGGGATGTGTTTCGAGAACCTAAAGGACTACCGCCTGAGAGGGAAGGGAAGCACAAGATCCATCTTTTGCCAGACTCCCCATTGCTAAACATTGGGTTGTACAGGCAGTCTGTTATAAAAGTAAGTGAGGTGAAAAAACAGTTGCAACAGTTGTTGGAACATGGTATCATTCGATCAAGTACAACAACATGTGGGTCACCCATCATCATTGTGCCAAAGAAAGATGGGACTTGGTGGATGTGTATAGATTATAGGGCATTAAACAAAATCACGCTCAAGAACAGATACCCCCTGCCCAGGATAGATGATTTGTTGGATCAGTTGCAGCAAGCAAAATACTTCACCAAGTTGGACTTAAAGTCTGGATATCACCAGGTTCGATTCAAAAAAGAAGATACATGGAAGATCGCCTTCAAAATCAGGCAAGGTTTGTATGAGTGGTTAGTCATAACATTTAGCCTATGTAATGCACTAGCTATGTTTATGAGATTAATGATGATCTACTGCGCCCTTTTATAGATCCATTTGTTATTGTCTATTTGGATGATATACTGGTATACATTGCTACCTACAAGGAGCACATCTCACATTTGATGCAAGTGTTGGAAACATTAAAGCACCAGTTGTTGGCAAATCTCAATAAGTGTGAGTTTGCACAACAGTCTTTGGTGTATCTAAGGTATGTGATAGGTGGAGGAGAGTTGAAGATATATCTTGCCAAGATGGAAGCCATCATGAAATAGTCGGTGCCTACTAATGTTTCTAAGGTCAAAAGTTTCATTGGCGTAGCACAGTGCCTGAGGAAATTCATAGCCTCATTTTTAACGATAGCAGCACCACTCCACACCATAGCAGCAGGTGGTAAGAGTTTCCAGTGGGGGAAAGGTCAACAGAGGTCTTTCGAGGAGATAAAGAAGAAAATTAGTCAAGCACCAGTTATGGCATTACCAAACTTGGATAAACCCTTTGAAGTGGAGACAGATACGATTGGGTATGCTATGGGAGCGGTCTTGATGCAGGGAGGAAGGCATGCATGTTACCATTCTGAAGTATTTCATGGGGCAATTCTTAACTACCCTACCTACGATAAGGAGCTCTATGCCCTAATCCAAGCTATGAAGAAGTAGAAGCGCTATCTGATGGGAAAGGAGACAATAACCCACACTGATCACCAGCCACTACAGTACTTGCAAGCCCAATGTAAGCTACAACAGACCAAGCATTACAAGTGGATGGGGTTTCTACAGTTGTTTCATTTGGTGATCAAGTACAGGAAGGGCAGCATAAAAAAGTTGGACGACATGCTTTCAACGTTGCCCACATCAAAGATCACAGCTTTGGGGACTCTTATGCACTTGGAGCCATTCACCCATGATGCATATAGAGAGGTATATTCAAAGGATGAGGACTTCAAGGAGGTGTTCCAACAGTTGCAGAGTCAAAGTCATGTGCACGATGGTGACAGCACCATTGACAACCATCTCCAGGATGGGTTACTCTGCACGCTGGATAAGCTATGTGTTCCTAAAGGTGAGTGATTGCAACTGATTAGAGAGGCTCACGCCTCCGCGGTTGCAGGGCACTTTGGTGTAGGGAACACTGTAGCAAACTTGCTGAGGTATGTGTATTGGCCGAAGATGCAAGAGCAAGTAGCGAGGTTCATAAGGGGATGCATGCTTTGTTGTACCAGCAAGCCTAGAAATAGGAAATAGGGTCTATATCATCCCTTACCTGTACCCACTCGTCCTTGGGAAAGCATTTCCATGAACTTTGTGGGAGGTTTACCATCAACCAGGAAGGGACATGACTACCTATTCGTGGTAGCTTACAGGTTCAGCAAGATGTGTGTCCTGATACCCAGTAAAAAGACCATTAGTGGGCAAGAAGCAGCAAAATTGTTCTTTGGACAGGTCTGGGTGCACTTTGGGATACCAAGGAGCATTGTTTCAGACAAGGATACAATATTTCTCAGTGCATTCTGGACTACAATGTGGGAGAAGATGGACACGAAGTTGAAGAGATCTACAGCATTCCATCCACAGATAGATGGGCAGACAGAACTAGTCAACAGGACTTTGGTGCAGCTTCTAAGGGGATACAACCAAAAGTATCCGAAGACCTAGGATGAAAAGCTAGTATATACTATATATACAACATTCTTACAATAGAGCAATCCATAGTACATACTTCTACAGGAAACTCCCAATTTGAAACATGTTTTGGGTACTTGCCACCTTCACCTTTGGACAGTGCATATGGGCAACAAGGAGTGATAAAAGATCTTACAGGAGATGCCCTGAGGGCTGAAAATTTTGTAGAAAAAATAAGGCAAATCCATCTACAGGTAAAAGAGACATTGCAGAAGTTGCAGAAAGTATAAGGCCAGACATGATCAGCATAGAACAGAGAAATTGTTCAAGGTGGAAGAGCGAGTATGGCTACAGTCATAGTTTTAAAAACCGGAACCAGGCATCGAACCGATCGCCTATCTAACCGTGATTTGAACTAGAACTGGATCAACCCAGATTCAATAAACTGGGAATTGAAAAAAAAAACATAAAATATTTATTTTTTAATCAAAAACTTATTTTTAAGATTACAAACCATTAGAGACAAAATATGGAAATTCTTCTCATCCATGTAAGGGTGCATATATCAAAATGGCACCGAGTGCAATACATATCAATGATATCATCCACAAAATATATAACCAATGAGGCTCTAAATGGCCTCTAGAGTCCAAAAACAATGCTAAAACTCAAGCTACTAGGCCACTAGCCTACTACAAGTACAAAGTACAAACTCAAACTCAAAGTACAAATCATTGATCAACATGATCACTCATCAAACTCATCACCACTACTAGAGATGGGATCATCAGCAGGAGCTACATAAACATCATCTTGGTCAGAGTCTGAGGACTCCTCACCAAGGTTACTTGGGAGTGGGAGCGGAAGCGGGAGCAAGAGCGAGAGCGGATATTTTCAAAAGCTCCTGGTTCGAGAGCGAATTTTTATATAATATATATTTTTATATATTTTGATGCATATATGTCAACAAAAGCATGTAGAATGATGAATTAGTTATAAAAAAACATAAAAACATGGATTAGACCATATAACATCAATCATCTAGTCGTTACAATCATCAACCATTGGTCCACAAGTTACAAGTTTTGATTTATATAGCATGTAAAGGTGCACATAACCAAAATAACATTGAGTGCAATCCATCTTTGAACCAAAAATACAATAGGCTCTAGATGGCCTTTAGCATCCAAAAAAATCATGCTACAACAAATACCGACATATTATCAAAATCATTGCCTATCTTGGGACCTTTGTCATTAATATCACCCTCTAAGCATTAACATACGATAGAAAAAACGTAGCATGTCAAGTCAAGATTTTGTTTGAGTGATGGGTACATTTTTAGTAGGGTCATGATAGAGGAGTTTGACTACCAATGTCACTAACATCAAGGTACGTAGAGAGATTGGTGCTTTTGATTAAATAAGAGTTCCATACCCTAGTATGGACAAAATCCAATGGAAACATTGCAATCCCCCCAATCCTGAAATGCTAAAAAAGTGATAAGTCTGCTGGATTTTGAGTGAGATCTAAAATTCTACTTTCTCCATATGAAATCGAATGAGGTCGGAACCACTCTCAAACATCATGATTCATTTCATGGTAATGTTAAAAATTTAAGTAAAAGGATGATCCTTGTACTTTGAGAATTTAACATTACCATGAATTGCAAATCAATACTAGGGCCATAGGCTTGATCATTAGGCTGCCCCACTCAAAAAATCTTGTTTCTTTGAAAAAAATTGCATTTGGAACGTGTTTGCAAGAAAAAATTGTGAAAAAAGCTAGGGAGTGAAAAAAAAATCAGGGAGAATACTTCGAGAGCGCGTACGAGGGGGGGGCGCTCCCCCGCAACCCTACTCCTCACACTTCTCTCCAGCCTCAATAGCAATACTAGGCCTAGCAGAACTAGAAGAACAAGTTGGTCGAGCTGCATGACTACTACTCCCCTCACCAATACCATGTGCCATGCTTGGTCTTGGTGGTTCGCTTCCTCCAGCTATCGGTTCAACTACCAGATCTGCATTGGGATCAACACCCCCAACTCCATGGCATCAATATCAAAATCAGCATCAAACTCAGCTGGATGAGACTCCTCCACCCATTCTGAAGATGGATCAATATCATCCAACACAATGGGATCTGTATCAAGTCTTTTGTTCAACAACTAGTTGCGCCTTAGTCGAAGGTTGTACTGCACAAAGACAAGATCATTCAATCGTTTTTGTTCCAAACGATTTCTCTTCTTCGTGTGAATCCGTTCAAAAACAGACCAATTGCGCTCACACCCAAAAGCACTACAAGTTTGGTTGAGAACTCTAACTACAAACTTTTGCAGTTGAGGGCATTGGCTTCCAAACGACTCCCACCAATGTGCTACAAAGACAAAGACTAGAGTTAGTTCATTTTTCAACAATTTAGATGGTAAGTTTGAACTTTGAACAATTTACAAAATACAAATTACAGCTTCAATTTTAAACAATTGAACTTCACAAAAAGAAAACAAATAAATTGGAATTGCTTACCTGGTTGATCCACATCTCTTGCAATCTTTGCCAGATTTTTGCCAAATGTGCCTGTGGCCCTAGAGAAAGCAGTGAGTTGTTGATGTATTTCCAATTGTTGCGACTCATTAGGTACCATGCGCTCCAAGCACTCATACAACCCATCTCTGACCTCCCCAGTATGATCTTCTCCTAGCTTAGCTTTATAATGATACTTTGGGTTCAGGAAATACCCAGCTGCATGTATAGGACGATGGAGTTGATTGTTCCATCTGTTATCAATGATCTCCCAAATAGGCCCATATTTACCTACTCTATCTTTGTAGGCCTCCCGTATCTGCTCCTTTACCTGACATGTCCTCATTAATGTAGCCCATGGCCAATTTTTCTCCATCTACCAACTGTAACACCTTAACAAGGGGCTCACGAATTTTCACAACCTTCGCTGTTTTTTCTTAAAAGTGTCGTCAAAAACTTTCTTTTTGGTGTCTTTTTCATCTGCTCTACAAGCCCACGGAGATGTGTTGAGAAATCTAAGGCATAAATGATTAGGAGATTTCTCTTGATAATTGCTTGTGATATGCTTTTACTGCTTGGATTATGATCTTCTCTTCGTTATATTATTAATGTGTTCTTTTCATCAAGACAATTACTGATCCGGATTTAAACAAGAACGCAAAAAATTACAGAGATAACCATAAAAACAGAGATGCAGTGGAAATAATACTTCATTTCATTAATGTAAAATATTGAAATATGCATACAAACAGAAATGGAAATAAACTAGCTAGGGCGATGGTAGCTTATCTCTGAGAAGAGATGTGGTGGCTACATGCCTCTGAACTGTGTTACAATGAGGCTCGAAGGCCTATTTATTGTTGAGAAATAATGGAAAACCCTTAATATCCCAAAACCTAACCCTAGGAGATGAAACGCCAAATTGTGGGCCCCGTTTTAGGTAAGTTGGTACATCAACTTCCCGGGGTCGTAACTTTGGCACCCGATCTTCGTTTGATGCGTACAATAGCTCGTTAGAAAGGTCTATCCAAGCACTACAACTTTGGGAAGAGCAACATCGGTCCATGGACCAATGTTGCTCCTAGATTTCCCAAAAAACGTCGTTTAGGGCCTCAAAATGGTTCCAGAAGTTCAGGACCCGAAAAATTGCTAAAAATAGTAAATTGTGCTACAATTAAGGAAACTGAAAGAGACAGTTGTGGGGGTCCAAGTGGGATAGGTGGTTGGCCACCGACATCCACCTGGATCATTCCTCCCCCCTTAGGAAGCAATGGTCCCCATTGCGTTGAGTTCCTCCATCTGTTGAACTTGGTCCCTGGTGAGCTGCTCTGCAATCTCGGATGTGTCCAGTAATGGTGGGAAGCATGGTTGACGATGGTCCACATTGAACACTCGATGCAGGCAAAGGATTGAGGGAATGTTGTGCTCCAAAGCATTGTTTCCCACAGCCTTGGTAATGCTGTAAGGACCATGTCGGAGTGGTCTGAGGTTCTGATGGGCTCTTGTAAGGCGTTCTTTCTGCAGATGCAACCAGACTTTGTCGCCCACTGTGGTGCCCCTGTGGGTGAGGAGAAGTTGTTCCTGTGTTCTTTCATGACTGTATCCCTCTGTTGCTGCTGCTGCGTGGAGGAACCCTTCGCGGGGGTCATGGATGTGGCAACAATCTTCCCCTTACTTTGGGAACGAACCAAACAGAAAATGAATTTCCTAGTCTGGGAGACGACCTTGTTGCATTTCTTAGCAGAGATCAAAGAGGTGGCGATAGGTGGGGCTACCTCCGGTATCCTGTATAATGAATTACCCAAAGTAATAATAACAGCGCGAGGCCTTGACTCATACATAGCATGTCGCCTCCACAAGTATGGCTGGCCAAATAGTACATCACAAACATCCAGAGGTGCAACATCACACAATACCTCGTCTGTGAAGGGTTTGATGTTGTAGGGAAGGCAGCACTGTTAGCAAACTCGGAGATCTCGTCCTTGTTGAAGCCACCTGATATTGTACGGCTATGGGTGTGGTGTAGTCAGTAGGCCCAACCGCTTCACGACCTCTGCTGAAATGAGATTCTTTTGGCTGCCACTGTCGACAATGAATTGTAGCGGTGAACCCTTCACCCACATTTGTGAGTGGAAAATACGCTCCCCCTCTTCTGGATCTTCGAGCTCATTCTTCTGGATCTTGGCGGTGGCAACAGTGGCACTAGGCTCCACGTCAATGATCTACTTCCCTTTGCCAT
Source organism: Pinus tabuliformis (assembly GCA_031772625.1). NCBI lineage: Eukaryota > Viridiplantae > Streptophyta > Pinopsida > Pinales > Pinaceae > Pinus > Pinus tabuliformis. The sequence goes on along the minus strand of CM062817.1, from coordinate 837,924,741 downwards.
TCCCTTGTCGGGTTCTGACTCAGGGTCGGAACATGCATCTGATTCGAAAGCCTTCAACTCAACCACCAGCGACTGCTTGGTCCGACACTCACTTGTGTTGTGAGTGGGGCTCTTGTGGAACTCACACCACTTTCCTGTGTCCTTCGACTTCGTGGTGTTATTCTTTTCTTGCGGCTTCGACGGGCTGTCTTGGGTCACCCCGCCTTGGCTTTGTCCTTAGGTCTTCAAATTCGCAGATCCAAAGTCTCGCTTCTTCTGTTTAAACTTCTGCTCGATCTTGACAGCGTATCGATACGCCGTGCCAAGCAAGATGTCAGGAACTCCATCTCTTCCTGGATGTATCTGTGTAGGCAACTGCAGTATTTGAGTACCAGATGCAGCTCAGAATCTTTGATACCCAACTGTGTGCGAAGGGTATGAAAAATGTTGGTGAACTCCAGCACATCTTGGTCCCTTCCCTGTTGCAGCGTGGTCCATTTTATGTATTTGTCCTCATAGCTTTTGACAGGGTAGTATTGTTCCTTGATGGCATCCCAGAATGAATTCCAAGTGGATGCCGCTGAAAATAGCGAGCTTGTACTTTCATCCTTCTGCTCGCAGTAGGTTTCCCACCAGTCCTTGACGTGGGGGGCTGCTTTGAGAAGAGCGAAAATAATCTTTTCCCGACTAGAAAAATCATGAACAGAAAAATACCCATCTAGCAGATTTAACCATTTATCTATGGAATCTACGTCTATCTAACCCTCGAATATGGGGATTTCAAAATTAACTTGTACCTTAAAGGGTGTGGCGTTTCCAAAGTAGCTGTTGGAAGCCGATGCATCGCCTCTGGGTAGTCGTTGAAGGATCTGGGCAAAGCTGTCCATCATCGCGTTCCTTTGTCGCTCAAGGGCTTCTTCGAGCAAGATTTTGATAGGATCTCCTGCCCCCTCGTCTTTCTTTTCATCCGCCATGGGAGGCCATCAGGATTTGCGAGGCTAGTCTTGCAAAGGTTCGACCAATTCAAGCCCTTACTCCTTATATCCCGACCTCATTGGGGACATGCAAAGAAAAACAGAGAAAAAAGCAGACCGCTTTGATACCACTAATCTGGATTTAAACAGGAACACAACAAATTACAGAGATAACCATAAACACAGAGATGCAGCGGAAATAATACTTCATTTCATTAATGTAAAATACTGAAATATGCTTACAAACAGAAATAGAAATAAACCAGCTAGGGCGATGGCAGCGTATCTCTAAGAAGAGATGTGGCGGCTAAATGCCTCTGAACTGTGTTACAATGAGGCTCGAAGGCCTATTTATTGTTGAGAAACAATGGAAAACCCTTAACATCCCAAAACCTAACCCTAAAAGATGAAACGCCAAATTGTGGGCCCCGTTTTGGGTAAGTTGGTACATCAACTTCCCGGGGTCGTAACTTTGGCACCTGATCTTCGTTTGACGCGTACAATAGCTCGTTAGAAAGATCTATCCAAGCACTACAACTTTGGGAAGAGAAACATTGGTCCATGGACCCATGTTGCTCCCAGATTTCCCAAAAAACGTCGTTTAGGGCCTCAAAATGGCTCCGAAAGTTCAGGACCCGAAAAACTGCTAAAAATAGTAAATTGTGCTACAATTAAGGAAACTGAAAAACTAGAAGAGACAGTTGTGGGGGTCCAAGTGGGATAGGTGGGTGGCCACTCACATCCACCTGCATCAATTACCAAATAAACAATAGAAGACAAGAGACACAGTATGTAGGCTTGTCAACCGGGGACAAAAACCTCTCTCTTTGAGAGGAAAACCAAATCAGAAATTCTTCTTATAGATCTTCAATTGATGAATACCAAGACCATGACAAAGACCCTTGACTTTAGTGTCCTCCCAAGACCCTTGTAACTAGCCTTGATGCTCTGCCTCTTCCTTTTCTCGACTTCTTCTAGATCTCGAACTGCTCTCCTTGGCGTCTTCTAAAGAATCTCGGTCTCTACTCTTCCACACTGCTCTTCTCAGCTTCCCTAGAGACTCTCGGTTTCTTAGGTTAACCTTATTTCAGAAACTCTAGAATAGTCTATGCTCCTTGATTAGTCTCTTCAAGAGAGAGAGACCTATTTCTCCTCGGCTTCTTCTTGCAAGATCCAATACCCAAACAAGGTCCCCTCAATGCAGCAGCAACTTGTTCGACCTTCTCTCTATGCCTTCAAACCTGCTCCCATCACACATGGGAGAGTATATAACCCCAAATCAGAAACCCCAGAACAATCCTTCCTTCACTATACTTCCTTTGCTCTTCGCTTTACTTTTTCTAGTCCTTTCGTCGCACTTATGCTTGTAGGCTCTTCTTCACCGAATTGCTTGCCTCAAAGTGAGGTCGAGTTTGGCTATATATACACATTGTCTCATGTCCTTTAGGCCGACATGATCACTTGAGGGAGAGTCGACATGATATTCTAGGTTTCTCCATTTGTTGTAGGCCGACTTGAAGAAGGCTAGTGACAAGGTCTTGGAGGAATACTTTACATAGACAAGTGTGACTCTTTACAATGTGTAACATGACTTCATTATATGACAATGACTCTTTTATTCTTTTATGACTAGATGACAAAATTCCTAAAGGCTCTCAGGAACCTTGACTTAAAAATAAAATCTCTTGCTCATGAAACCCATGATGCAAGCATTACAATATTTATTTTTCTTCTTTACATCTCTTTACATAAAATCACAATTAAATGTCATTGTGAAGACCGAACCTAATTACACTTTTCAATAAGATGAAATCCATTCATTACTGGAAAACATTTTCTGCAAGTTTTGTTGTTGGGAAGTGAGAGATTGCAATGTGAGGAAGTGAGTTGCAAATCTTGTGATGGCGGGCCTAACAAGCTCCTTGCCCCCAATGTTTTTCCTCATTAGGCTCAACACCCATGAGTGGTTGTAGATGTATTTTGTGATACTCTTGGCATGCTCTACAATGTTCTTCACCCACTCCACTTTTCCTATGTCCTCAAGCATGAGGTCTATGCAATGTGCAGCACATGGGGTCCAAAATATGGTCTTGTATTTGGACTCTAGCATCTTTCCAGCAAGAACATAGTTTGAGGCATTATCAGTGATGACCTGCACAACATTATGTACCCCCACTGATGTAACAATGTCATCCAAAAGCTCAAATAATAGGTTGGCATCTTTCACCCTATCAGATGCATCAACCGATCTCAAAAACATGGTTCCTTGAGGGCAAGAGACAAGGAAATTTATGATAGTGTGGTTTTTTCCATTAGTCCATCCATCTGACATGATGGAACAACCTGTTTTGGTCCATGACTCTTTATATTCATTCAAATATTCTCCAATGGATGCAATCTCTTTTTGCAAAAGTCTTCCCCTCAAGTCATGCATAGTAGGGCCTTTGAAGCCCTTTCCTACAGCAAAAGCAGCATCCCACATAGCTTGGTAGTAAGGTGAGTGAGCAACATTAAAGGGGATATCTGCATCATACCACCATCTGGCAATGTATTCAAAAGCAACATCTTTGCATTGCTTTTTCCAATGAGCATCCAAGGTGGGTTGACTTAGACTTGGTTGGGAGGCAGTGGCACTAGCAGAGGTTGAGGTGGAGGAAGGTGTGAAATAGCTCTTAATGTTCATCCTTTTTTAACCTTTGGCTTGGCCTTGAGGTTGAGACCCAAGGGAGGGAGGAACATAACAGAAGGGATATTGGGGATTTGAGGAGTCTGTTGGGAATCACGATTATTGTTACACCAAAACCCACAGGTGTTAGTCAACGATCGCATCGCCAGAGATAAGGATCCACGAGAGGCAGTTAGTCCATGTCATGAAACACACGGGGAGCATTGGTTTATCCAATGTCCAACAATCTCCCCCCCAACGCGAGTCGAGTGTGTATCAAACTCGTGACCTACGCTCTGATACCACTTGCTGGCAATCAGGATTGTCGTTACACCAAAACCTGCAAGTGTTAGTCAATGCCCATGTCACGAAACACACAGGAAGCACTGGTTTATCCAATGTCCAACAAAGTCTTCAAAGTCAAAATCATCATACCCACTTGCTTCTCTCTCTCTCCTAGCCATAGCTTCCTCAAGTTCCTTCTTCCTTGCAATTTCATCTTGAATAGCCTTTTCCCTAGCCTTTGCCTCCTGATACTTCTCAAACTTTTCAAGGTATTCTTTCCTAATAGGCCCTATGACTTCATTTGGTGCATCACAAGGGGTTACTTGGCCTCTTATACCAGCCAAGTGTTGTTTCAACCTATAAATACCCCCTCCTCCCATTGGGTGCTTGCAATATTTGCACAACATTTTGCCATCAACAACATCACAGACTACAGTGCAGCATCTTTGGCTTTTGGGGCCATAATGGATGGTGAAATTTCAGATTTTGAATGAAAGAGATTTGCAAATAAAATAGGAAAATGCAAAACCTATGATCAACTACTATCCTTCTAGTTCTTCCTTAATGCATTTTAACTTGAAAGTTGAAACTTGAAAGAGGGGAAAAAAATTAAAACAGAGACCAATAAATCTGGAAATTTTTTAGGGAAAAATCATACCTGGAAGGTTGGAAATGAAAACTAGTTGATGAAGTCTCCTCCCAAAGATGCCAACTACACTAGAAAGCTCCTCCAAGATGACAAAGAACCTCCAAACTTGTTGTTGTTGCTCCAAAACTCAAGGTTGTTGCAGCACTGCCCAAGCTCTCAAACTCTCACAAACACTTGAAATCAATTGTGTGAGACAAATGAGAGCTTGGGCTTTGCTTTTATAATTGTAAGTGAGCAAATTTGGAGGGAAATTTGCCCATGGTTTGGGCAAAACCACCTTAAGAAACCATCTGCGGGGCCCACAAAACCACCCAACTCCACGTGCGTCGACCCGACCGGTTAGTGTTGGAATCGACTGGTTAGGACCAGTTTTTTACCAAACCAAAACCATCTATGGGCCCCACAAAACTGCCCAATTCCGCACACATCGACCCAACTGGTTAGTGTCGGAATTGGCCAATTAGGACCGGTTTGGTAAAAAACGATCGGTTTAGCACCTAACCAATCCTAACCGGCCAACGAATTGGGTTTTTTACTCCAATCTGATGCCAAGGCTATCTAACTAGCCGATTTCCGGTCTGAACTGACTGATTTTTAAAACCATGGCTACAGTTGAACAAGGAGAGGCTACAAGGAGCTAGTAAGAAAATCAAGGCTCAAAGGTATGGTCCCTTTGAGATACAAGAAAAGGTCGGTGAAAATGCCTATCGACTCAGTTTACCACCATATATGTGCATTTACTCAGTTGTGAATGTAGAGAATCTGAAACTCTATGAGCCTTCCATGCTAGATCACAAAGAGAAACAGGTCCCACCTTCTGTGGAGAATTTGGTACTAGACGCTCAGACAGAGTTAAGATACAGTTTTGCAGAAGAGGTCCAGGGCTACAAGACAGGGGCAGCATGACCTTTGGCAAATTGGGTAAAGGACAACTTTCTGGCAAAGCTAAATGGTACACCAGAGAGAAGGTGATGGAAAAATCTCCTCACCTCATTCAGTAGAAGCTTTTGGGGACCAAAAGCCTCCCAAAATGGGGAGGTGTGATCCGAATTGGATCATTATATTGTTTTCAATACATCTCAATGCATTTGGAATGGAAAAAGTGGAGGAATCAGCTCACAGTACTGTTTTTATCAACGTGACCCAGTTTGGCAAAACAAGGTCTGAAACCTTTCGGGAGCGTTTTGAGGCATCAAATGACTTTTTTTGGGGGTGAAACTTTATTGCTTTAGCACCGCACCTTTCCATGTTATTCTACACACAAAGATCTTTCCAACGGCACAGGAAGCGCATAAATTGGAGTCTGTATGTGAAATTTATGTCACTCAAATTCGGGAGGATGCCACATCAGCCCCCATTATTCATGGAAAAAGGGCTAGCCATGTGATTATGATGTAAAAGACTCTAAAAGAGCCTATATTGTAACTTTGGTTAAAAGTTGAGGTAGTTAAACTTAACCACTAGTAGGCTATCGAGAAGTGTTATTGTAATACTCCTAGGAAATAATAGTGATAAACAAAGCAAAACTCCACATGCAACACATAAAATTGAACACACAATTAGACACCCACAAATTCAGCGAAAAATTGCACCAAGCTGAGCCATTTTATTATCAAAGAGGAATATACAATATATGTGGGGAATATGTGCACATAGGCTTGCTAAAGCAAGCTAGACATGCTCCAGGCAATGTTTTTAAAACTGAAACCGATGACCGGACCGGTCCACCTAATGAACAGGTTTACCGACCGGAACCGGTCTAACCGGGACTGGTTTGGTCTAAACGAACCAGTTTTAGAAAAATACATTAAATATTTAATTTTTAATGAAACAAAACTATTTTTAAGATTTAAAACCATGATTTCAAGCCAATAGAGACAAAATATGCAGAGTTTGCTCATTTATATACCATGTAAAGGTGAATATATCGAAATGGCACCGAGTGCAATACATATCATCGACAAAATAGCAAAATACATAAGCAATGAGGCTCTAAATGACCGATAAAGTCCAAAAACAATGTTGCAAGCTATGAGGCCATTGGCCTACTACAAGTCTACAATGTACACATGATCAATCATCAAGTTCATCACCACTACTAGCCACAAGATCATCATCAGGAGTTACATAGACATCATCTGGTTTAGAGTCTGAGGATGCCTCAGCCTGATCTGCGACCCCAGTAGCAATGCCACCAATAACAATAGAAGTGGACCTAATGGAAGCACGAGTTTGTCGACCTGCACGACCAGTGCCTTCCATTGGTTCTTTGCCTTTCCTTGATGCCGCTACTAATCCTGGTTCTGATGCTGCCACAAAATCTGCTTCGTCTTCCGCTAAAGCCATGTCGATATCAAATCAGCCTCAAACACAGGATCTTCAGTCTCCTCCACCGATTCTGATGTTGGATCAATATCGTCCAACACAATGGGATCTAGATCAGGTGCTTTGTTCATCATTTGGTTCCTCCTCAGTCGAAGGTTGTAATGCATGAAAACAAGATCATTTAACCGTTTTTGTTCCTTAAAGGCTTGGAGAGGGTATTTTTGGAGGGAAAGCACCCTTAATTTCCCTCTAAAACCCCTAAACTACCTTGGAAAAGCCGCAATGTGGGTCCTCAGTGGGCATGGCAGGTAACCGGCCGGTGTAGGACCTGTTAGGGCCAAATTCTCGCCACAGCACCTCCTTAACCGGGTTTTTCAGCCGGTTGCAACCGATGGCCCTACTGACTAGCTGGTTAGACCGGTAACCGGTTAGCTAGGCTGGTTTTAAAAACTATGACTCCAGGTGAGAAATTGTGTTGTCTGGATGCTAGGAAGTGATTCTTCTTCAAGCTCTGCACAGGCCTTGGAAATCTGCAACTGCTGGATGGAAAGAGACTGTTGTTTGACCCCTCTAGAGTGCTCAAAAAATTCTACAAAATTAGCCTTGAGCTCTCCTCAATAAACCCACAACGACCCAGAAAGGGTTGGGCCTAATTCCAACCTCTGAAATTACTACCAATTATAGAGAACACCTCCTCCACTTGGGTAGTTGTACAACCTGGAAATGTTGCTGCCAAACCCCTACAAAATGTTGAACAAACTCCCCAACAATTCTCCTTATGTCCTCCCACAAAACTTAGCCCCAAAATCCTAGCCAAGACCCCTCAATGAGTAGCCTCCACAAATGATTGTGCAGCCCTTTGTTTAGTCACCTATGTGCATGCCCAGGAATGCTAACTTCGACTTGAAGAATGACCTCTCAATCCACCAGTCAATCCCCTACAAAAATGTTGTTAAACACCAAGAGAGTGTGCTCCTAAATTCCCGGAATCAGTTGTGTTTTGTAGTTCACTCCCCACAAGAGTGCGTGGTCCTTTTCTACACCTAGTCTACTCCTAAATGGCTTGAATCTCCCTATAGAATCCTCCCTGGAATAGCTCCACGATAAATCAAAGGCTCCCCTAGGGTGGCACTCGAAGTTCACTGAAGGAGTTGAGATTTCCCTCGGAAATCTCGTGTGTTGAACAACACTCGTAGACTTGGCTCAACAGCTCAAGCGTACAAGGTGAGTTTGTCTATCAAAGTTTCAAAAGCCCCCAAATGAAGTCTTCTCCTCCTATTTATCATTGAACTCCCCCTCTCCAAGTGGGCCCCATACATCGACCTCCTCTTCTCTTTTTCTCTCTCCACAAGTACGCCTTCCTCCAAGGGTGCGTATTCTTCTTGGGCGGCCCCCACTTCCCACTAAGAAATCGATTTTTCTTTCTTTCTCCTATGTTGGAGCCTCCTCAAGTTAAAAAATGCCAAGTGGGGTCCTCCTAACCTACTCTTCCTAAGTCTATAATGGCAAAATTGCAAAATGGGCAAAATTGATAATTACTTAGCAATATTGCTATGTAGGAACATCATAGTCCTCCACGCCTAAATGTTGCTTGTCCTCAAGCAACTACAATGATGGGTGTTGGAGTACCTATTCACCCTCCCAAGTGGCATCCTCCTCTGGCAAGTCCTTCCACTTCACCAAGAACTCTCAAACGGTCTTGTTCTTGAACCTCCTCTCTCTCACCTCCAAAATGGCCTCTAGCATCAATACCAAATGTGCCTCGTCGTCCAAAGGGGGTAAATCAGTAGTCGTTGTCACCTACTGTCCCAAGGCCTTTTTCAAGCATGAGACATGAAACACATTGTGTACCTTGCTCCCTAGTGGGAGCTCCAGCTCATAGGCCACCTCTCCAACCCGCCTGGTCACCCTGTAAGGCCCATAGAAACGTGGTTTGACCTTTTCAGCTCCATTATGCTTCAAAGTGGATTGTCTATATGGTTGGAGCCTTAGAAAGACTAAGTCCCCAACCTCAAAGTGCCTCTCGACCCTGTGCCTGTCTGCATATATATTTTTTTGATTTTGGGTTATCTGTAAATTATCCTTGAGAGCCCTAAGGATGTCTTGGCTCTCTTGTATCCAATCCTTGGCCCCTGGGGCCCTACTGTCTCCAAACACCAAATCAACAAATGTCAGAGAATCATAACCATATAGAGCACAAAATGGAGACATACCTATCAACATGTGAAATGTGGTGTTGTAGCAGTACTCTCCAAGGTGAAGCCACTTCACCCATGCGTGTTGTTGCCTGGTCACATAGTTGCGCAAGTACCCATCCAACCACTTGTTTACAATCTTCATCTAGCCATCGATTTGTAGGTGATAACAAGTACTGGGTGTCAGCTCAATCCCCACCAACCGAAACAGCTCTTGCCAAAACCCCCCCATAAATCAGTTGTCCCTATCACTAACAATGGTCTTGGGGAGACCATGTAGCTTAAACGCCTCCCTGAAAAATAACTCAACCACCTGTGAAGTTGATGACCAGGAGGGTATGGCGAAGAAATGGGTGTACTTGGTCACTCTGTCGACCACTACATATATGCCGACCCGCCCCTGTACTGCTGACAACCCTGTACTAAAATCCATGGATATACTCTCCCAATTCCGCTCAGTAATGGTAAGAGGTTGCAGTAGTGTTGTTGGGTGTGTCTGCTCTCCCTTGTTCCACTGACAAGTATCGCACACTTGCACATGCCTTAGAACATCCCCCTTGAGGCCCCTCCATGAGAAACGCTCCCGGATAGCTTGGTATGTCTTGAGGAACCCCTAATGCCCTGCTAGTGGAGAGTCATGTGCAGTCTGCATAATCCTCTCCCTCAACTGTGAACCAGGTACCAAATAAATCTGGTTCTTGTAGTAGATCACCTCATCCATCACACAGAACAGGTCATTTGCGTGGATGCCATCTAATATCTCACAAGCTTTCCTGTCATAAGAGTACTCCACCAGCAACTATGCCCTGATGCCATCTAATATCTCACAAGCTTTCTTGTCATAAGAGTACTCCACCAGCAACTATGCCCTCCAATCATATCAAATACTCTCATAAGGAATGGTGTCGTGGGCCTCCTAGATAAGGCATCAACCACCACATTTTGCTTGCCCTTGACGTACTCTATGTCAAAATCGTAGGCCTGGATCTTGTTGACCCACTTCTACTCCCTCTGCTCCAAAAAGAATCGAAGATTTGTTGTAATCAATCGTCACCCAGATAATGTCGGAATTTGGCCAATGCATGCATGATGGCCAACATCTCCTTGTCATATATGGAGTAGAGTGTAAGGACTGTACAGAATTTTGCAGCTATTGTAAAGACAGTAAAGGATTTCTTAAAATCATCATGAACCTGTGATAGAATTACATAAAATTTTACAAATCTCACTGACAGAATTGATGAGAGTACCTACCTGTATTCTTGTGGTTCAGATGCCTCAAGCTACTCCTGCTTCTGATACCAAAAGACCGAAACCACCCAGCCAAACTGAGCAGAACCTCGCTACTCAGTCCAGTAAGCTTCTCAGTTGAAGCAGACTGTTCCCCCGTGCCCGGAAACCTCAAAACAAACAAGGCTCAATTGTTCCTGATGATGAACTGTGTACAAATTTTCCTCCTCCTTCTTCTTCCTTTCAAAATTGTTCCCTACTCCCTATATACTGTTTCTTGGCGGTGGTTGCTCCCTCCACCTGCAACCCACCGCTTCTCCTTATGGTGACACCCTTCCCATGTCACGTGATATATATTCCTTTTAAAGGTATATTGATTTTTGGTTTAATATCCTTTTGTTTGTTTTTAATATAAAGGTTTAGGTTCATATTAAATACTTTATCTTTAATTTATTTTTATTCTTTTTATTAATTTATTAATATAAATTATTAATATTCTAAGATATATAATTATATAACCAGCTTTTAAGATTAGCTTAATTTTAACATCTATATTTTATAATTATTTTTACGTTATACATTTTAAATTTATATCATTGGTATTGCCCATTAATCAAGACGCATTAAGCAATATGGATATTGATGGGTGAATATAACTTCTATTTGAAGGAGTGTCATGATATTTAATACTTAAAGTTAATTTAGTATATAAATACTAGTGCGATGCATGCGATACATGCATACGTAGCTATCATATGCATGCATCGTATGCATGCTAATATTCTTGTGTTCTCTATATTATAGATAGGTCGTTACATAGAACCTCTCATGACTAAGACCAACATCAAACGCAGAGCAAACCAGCACTTTAAACAAGGGACAAAAGTCTAGAGGCGGCGGTAGAGGGGCAAACCCAGACTCGGAGGATTTGTATCAGATTTTTATCAAAACTATCTCTAGGAAATCGATAATGTTATGGGTCTGGAGTACGGATCAAGTGACAGATCTAAAGCAAAATGCCCAAAATATCACAGGTATTTCTGCTTCATTACAAAGTTTGATTTTTCCGGGAAAGTGTTACAGGAAGAGATCCCTTTGAAAGACTATGGTATTCAAAGGAACTCTACCATTATCCAAAATCTACGGCTAAAAGGAGCCCCAAGAGCAAGCACATCTGCCAGATCAGCACCGACAGACAAGGGTCATGCCTCTTTTAAAGATGTATTAAGAGGGAAAGCTGGTACTCAGGACAAACAAACCCCAAATCTGACAATTCCAGGTCCATACATAGTAGAAAAGATGGATCAAGCTCCAGATCTATCCATAGAATTACCAGAAGTAAGTGGTCTCTTCAATACTTTACAAGCAAAAGCTATCATTTGTCGATTTAATGGTTTCTGGCCCAAATCTGAAGATCTAAGTGAGTGGATCTATCTCAACTGGACCAGAGACTGTGATATTTATATGTGTGCAAAAGGTTTTTTTGTGGTTCAGTTTGATAGTCAAAAATATTACAATCATGTCATAAATGACGGACCATGGTTCTGGGGAAGGGCGGGGCTCTTCATAACCCCATGGTTCCCTGGTTTTGATGCAAACTCAATGGTGGTCTCAAAAATGTCGGTTTGGGTAAGGCTTCACAATCTCCCACTACCTTTTTGGCACCATCTGGTCCTAGAAGGCATCGAAAACTCTTTGGGAAAGTTTCTAAAGCTAGATCGAGATGGACTTAAGAAAAGGCCTTCTGGAATGTATTCATTTGACACACAAAGATTTCAAGTGGACACAGTGGTTAGATTTTGAAAACACTACCTTTAGATGCAGGGTTTGCCACCAAACAGGGCACTTGCAAAACACATGCAAACAAGCAAAGAAAAAAACAAAAAAGAGACCGCAAAAACCAAAAGGATGGCAATTCCCAGAACCCCCATCGTCAGATGAGGAGGATGAAGAAATGGATGAAACTCAGCAACAGCCGGAGACAGAAAAACAACAAGGCTCTCAAGAGGAGGGAGAAGAAAAGGAGGAAGAACAGAACAATCAAGCAGAGAATCCAAATAGATCTATAGTTGTTCTGACCCTTGAAAACCCATTAGAGGAAAAAAACAACAATTAAGGCACAAGTGGAGTTAAGCGATCTCATGTATCTAAAAGCTCTGATTCAAATAAAGAAGTTCCAAACATATCCAGAAATAATGAACTGGCAATTGTCTCTACTACTCCACCTGGGGTCCGGCAAAAAGTTCAAAAGATAAAGGGAAAAAAAGAAAAGTCCAATTCATCTGGTAATCTGTGATTTTAATTTTATTTTTATTTTTTGGTAGCTCTGCTACTATGTGTGTGTCTTGTACACACACAAGTCCCTCGGGACAAATTCCGAACGCTTTATGCATATACTCAATGTAACTTTTCATTTTTATTAATAGAAAGTTACTGATTTTTTCTTTGGAAAAAAATAATCTTTGGGTTTCCATGAAGCTTTTGAATTGTTTCCATAAATGCAGTAGCAATTGTACTGGCTTTAAAAGGATGAGATAATGCCCAAAAGTGTGCATACTTCATAAGTCTATCAACTACCACCATGATGACACCCTTTCCTGGTGTATATCCTCTTCTTTTGATGTTTCTTGTTCCTTTTCTTCCTCCTCTTTACAATCTATGTAAAATAATTTCTTCTCAACACACTTATGACCTTTAGTGTATTTGCTATCACAACTGTAACAAAGCCCTTTTGCTCTATTTTCCTCCACTTGTTGTAGTGTCAACCTTGGAGGTTGTGGAAGGCTAGGAGTAGCAACATATCCATCTTTATAGTTGTGAGTGGTAAACTTCCTTATTGCCATACTTTTGCTTTCAACTTTTCTTGCCACCCTAAATGCCTTCTCCAATGAATCAAGTTCCCAAAGGCGAACCACGTGTTGGATGTTATCCATTAAGGTCCCTATGAAGACATCAATCCTATGCTCCTCTAGAATATCATTTACCCTAATATTCAATTTTTGGACGTCTTCAATGTGCTCCGCCATTGAACCCTTTTGTTTGAGATTTATCAATTGGCTAAAGAAGGTGTTTCTCTTTTTATCCTCATAATGTGTTATCATTTCCTCCGTAAAAATTCACCAAGTGACAAGTGGTTTACAAGAACAAAGACATCGATACCATACAAATTGATTGGGTTCTAAATATAAATTTGCAATGTGTACCCTTTGTGTGTGTTGCACATTATGGAGATCGAAATATTGCTCCATCTGTAGTATCCATGTTATCGGATCCTTGCCATCAAACTTCCTCATATCAATCTTTGGAATATGATGGGTCTTCAATCCAAAGTTAGAGTCTATGGAATCTAATACTATTCGCCATTAGGAAGCATTATTGTAGCAACCTTTTCAAACCTTCCTTCAAACCTTCCATGTCTGCTTTTAAACCATTCTTCAAATCTTCCATGTTTTCTTTCATTTTTGCTTCTATACCATCCATCTTAGCTTCCATACCATTCTTCAAACCATCTATCTTAGCTTCCATTTCATTTTTGGTTACTCTTTGCGAGAGTGAAATTTGTTGCACTTGGTCTCGTAATTTTGATATATCATGTTGCATTTCTTCCTCTTCTTCATGCGTCATAGTAGATCTTTCTGGTTGCTTACTAGGTGTTTCCATTTTCTTGCTTCGAGTCATTTTGGAATCAAACAATGTATTTCTACTTTACTATGCCCCTTGAATCACTTCAAACTGATTGTTCAAACAAAACTTATGCCAACTTTTTAAAAAATACACACATTTTACTAGCTTTGTAGGAGCTCAATATTTAATCTATTGTATCTTTGTAAATTTGGATCTCCATGGTCAGAAATTCAATCCTGTGGTAGCCCTCTATGTCTTCTTTCCAATGCCACAAGTCAAACCAAATTTGGATTCTTCAAGATAAAGTTATGTCCAATCACCCACGATGACCTGATTATGGATTGGTTCAGTAGAACGAGCTTGTACGGAGTGCCACGTGTCACTGTTTCAACCTTCGACCCTGAAAACGATACACAAAATACTACAGTCCGTGCACTTTCGACCACTTTTTACGAAATTCAAATCTGATGCTCGTAGAGGAATATTTGACGATTTTCCCAAGATCATCTATTTGAGACGAAATTCTGGAGCATGCAAAAAAACCTAACATTCTGACCATATCTCCAAAAATATAGCGAACAATGACCTAAAATTTTTACATGAAGTTCATCAAGATTTCGGCTCCTTGTGGTAAAAATTTCAGCTTTTGAACCTTCGTAGAAAAAAGTTATAGCGAAAATTCCACGATGACCTATTTGCAGCAACAAAACCATGAGGAAGATATGACGATTTTCCCAAGGTCACCTATTTGAGACAAAATTAAGGAGCATGCAAAAACCCCTAACATTCTGACCATATCTCCAAAAATTTAGTGAACCAAGAACTGAAATTTTTACATGAAGTTCATTAGGATTTCGGCTCCTCGTGGTAAAAATTTCAGTGTCTAAACCTTCGTAGAAAAAAAAATTATAGCGAAAATTCCACGATGACCTATTTGCAACAACAAAACCCTAGAATCCAAAGCTCTGATACCAAATGCTATGCAACCAGCTCATAAAATAGAAGAAAAGATAGATCAACAACTTAAAAATTATCCTCTTCAAGGGGGAAATCTCCTTTACATTACATAAATGAACAATTCTTGGATGATACAAATGACAATACCTCCTTTGTATATATAGGAGTCTAAGGGGTCACAATATAATCAGAGCCTACATAACAATAATAATGTAAGGGCACAATAATAACAATAGTGGGCTTCTATGGGGCATAGCAATAACAATAAGGGGGTTACACTAACAATAACAATAAGGGGGCTACACTAGTATTATAGGGACCTAACACCCATACAAACAATTGTGAAAAATTCAGCAATGCTAAAACCAAACAGTTGTTCATCACCTATTTGAAGTGCTCAAAAGCCCCCTGCGCTACATTTGTCCACTCAAATGCACCTTTCTTGGTCAGATCGATGAGGGGTGTTGCCAGCTGAACTTCCTGTAATAGGTGCAAATGCCTAAAAATCCCCGTAGCTCTGTCACACTCCTCGACGTAGGCCAATCCAGTATGGCCCTGATCCACTCCTGGTGCACACGCACCCTGTCCTCTCCGATGGTGTGGCCAAGGTATAGCATCTCTGTCAATCCAAATTCACATTTGGACACCTTAGCGTATAACTGTTGCTCCTCAAGAACACTAAGCACCTCCTCCAAGTGCTTCGAGTGCTCCTCCCAAGTCCTACTATAGATCAAGATGTCATCGAAGAACACCAGCATGAACCTACGAAGTTGCTTGCAAAACACATGGTTATGCAAGACTGAAAGGTAGCAGGGGCATTGGTTAGCCCGAAGAGCATCACCAAAAACTCAAAATGGCCATAATGGCATCTGAAGGTTGTCTTCGAGATGTCCTGCTACCGAACTCTAATCTGGTGGTAGAGCGTAATTCAATCTTAGAGAAGTATTTAGCTCCTCTAATCTCGCCCATCAACTTTCCTATGAGCGGGATCGAGTACCGATTCTTCAACGTCCTCTTATTCAAGGCTCGGTAGTCAATGCACATGCAGAGGGTCCCATCCTTCTTCTTCACCAGCACAATTGAAGAAGCGAAGGGACCATCCTTCTTCTTCACCAGCACAATTGAAGAAGCGAAGGGACTCAAACTAGGCCTGATGTTCCCCAAGGCCAACAACTCGTGTATGGGACGCTCAATCTCATCCCCATATGCCTTGGGATGTCTGTATGGCATGGTGATGACTGCATGCACACCCTCTTCTAGATCAATCGTGTGCTCAAATCCCCTGTCAGGTGGTTTGCTTGGAGGGATATCTCCAAAAACGGCTGGGTACCTATCCAAAATCTCCTAGATGTCTAGGTGTACCAGTCGTGGTTGAGTCCTTGCCTCTATGATCCTGAGCTCCACTGCCCACTCTATATCTCCATGTCGTAAGTCAGCCTCCATCCTATGTGCTGACACTGTCTGTGGTGGGTACGAATGCATCCCTCTCAGCAACACCAGCTTCCCATCTGGCCCCATGAACTCCATCTCTAACTTCTTCCAATCTGTAGTGACTCGCCCAAAGAATAGAGCCACTAGACACCCATGACAATGTTGGTGTCCAAAACATCGACCACGAAGAAGTGATCGGTCATAGAATAATTTCCCATAGACACTGTCAAACTAGGGACATATCGAGTGCACTACATAGTCCTGTCTCCTGGCACCAAGACTAAAAACCCTCAAAGCTCTCAGTCTGTATACCTCTCTGCTTCACCATTTGTGCATCAATAAAATTGTGGGTTGCCCCACTGTCCACCAAGACTACCACAAGTTGTCCCTGTACAGTGCCCCTAACCCTCAGAATGAGATACTTGGGGACTCCCCTCAGTGAAGCAATGACCCCTCCAGTGGGTTTGAAGAGGTCTCCATCAGTCTTCAAGTGGGGGTGGTGCTCCTCCTCCTCCACTGCCTCCAATGGTCTACAACTCACCACCTCCTACATCATCCTCCTGCGCTACACCATCCTCTAGCTCGCTATCAAAAAACACCTATATATAATGGGCCTTTCCCTTGGTACACCTATGCCTAGGTGCCCATGGCTCCTGGCAAGTAAAGCACAATTTCATCCTACAGAGGTCTCTTTTGGTCTGATCATCCAGCTGTCCACGCCCCTGAACATCTCTCTGTGGTGGGGGTCTAGTGTCACAACCCCTTTGTGGGAAAGGAGCTCGTGGTGGAACTGGTGCCCTAGTCTTGGGAATTGTGTCCTGCAAATCCCTTGCACAATTCACTGCCTCCTACAAAGTGGCGGATCTGCTTGCCTTCACTAGCCCATGCAAGGGCTCAACCAAACCCTCCACAAAGGTGTAGACCCTCATGGCATCTGACAAATTCGGCACCATCACCGACACCTCAAGAACTCTGTAATATAATGCTCGAGGCTACTTGTTTGCTTGCGCTGAGTCAGCTCTCAGAAGTGTGCCTCTGGATCCCTCCTGTCAAAACGCTCCACAACCCTCCGCGTGAAATCCTCATAAGTCACACTGGCATGCCCTAGCGTGGACAACCCATGGAACCACCAGTCGTGTGCCTACCCCTCCAAGTGCAAGGTAGCCATTTTGATGGCTTCCACCTCAGTCATTTGGCTAAGCTGAAAATACGTGTCTAACTTCTCTACCCAAGCCCTAGCCGTACACTTAGAAGAACCATCAAAAATGGGGAGGTACATCCTCCCAATGGTGCGCTACAAATCAAAATTCTGTGTGCCTGAACCTCGTGCACCCTTGCCCTTGTCATTCTGCTTGAGCTGGAAATAGTCCTTGAAACATAGTGCAGCACAAAAATCCTCCCAGATCAACGGCCAGTCTCGGAAGTACTCTCCCATGGGCATCTCATCTTGCCCAGCCCGTTCACCAGCTCCTAAAGGTAAACACGTGGGAAATGTGGTTCTGGTTGGCCGACTGAAAGCGTGTGGATGAGTCAAAGGGGAATGGTGATCATACTGGTGGCCCCTGATGTCTCCCCAAACACAAAATCCCTATGGACACTCTTGTCCTGTTTTTGTTGCTTAAGCTCCTCTAGCATTTCTTACTGCCCATTTTCCAAGTCATTCAAAGCTTTCACGAGACTATTGAATGTTGCCTCCTCTTTGCTTGTTGGCTCCCCCATGCTTGCCTCTACTGCCTCCTGTTCTGGGGTCTCAATATCAGGTGTAATCTCTAACTCCCTCTCCTAGCTCTTGTATCTATGCCTCCTGTAAGTAATATTTTGCTTCTCTTCTGTGGTCTAGAAGATTCCCCCACGGCTGAGCCAAGATCGGTGCTTTGAAACCAATGTAATATTCCTATTAGGAAATAATAGTGATAAACAAAGCAAAACTCCACATGCAACACACAAAATTTAACACGCAATTAGACACCCAAGCTCTGAGTTAGCCCTAGAAATCTGCAACTGTTGGATGGAAAGAGACTGTTGTTTGACCCCTCTAGAGTACTCAGAAAATTCTTCAAAATTAGCCTTAAGCTCTCCTCAATAAATCCACAAAGACCTAGAAAGGATTGGGCCATTTCCAACCTCCAAAATTACCCCCAATTATAGCATACACCTCCTCTAGCTGGGTAAGTCATACAACCTGGAAATGTTGCCGCCAAATCCCTCCAAAATGTTGAACAAACTCCCCAACAATTCTCCTTATGTCCTCCCACAAAACTCAACCCCAAACTTCTAGCCAAGCCCCTTCAATGAGCAACCTCCACAAATGACTGCACAGGACTTGGTCCAATCACCTCTACGCATGCCCAGGAATGGAAACTTCGGCCTGAAGAATGCCCACTCAATCCACCAGTCAATCCCCTGCAAAAATGTTGCTAAACACCAAGAGCGTGTGCCCCTAAATTCCCGAAATCAACTCTGTGATGTAGCTCACTCCCCACAAGAGTGTGTGGTCCCTTTCTACGCCCAGTGTGCTCCTGAATGGCTCGAATCTCCCTGTAGAATCTTCCACGAAACAACTCCACGATAAAGCAAAGGCTCCCCTAGGGTGGCACTCGAAGTCCACTGAAGGAGTTGAGATTTCCCCTCGGAAATCTCGTGTGTTGAACAACACTCATAGACTTGGCTCAACAACTCAAGCGTACAAGGTGAGTTTGTTTGTCAAAGGTTCAAAAGCCCCCAAATGAATTCTTCTTCTCCTATTTATCATTGAGCTTCCCCTCTCCAAGTGGGCCCCATACATCGACCTCCTTTTTCCTTTTCTCTCTCCCCAAGTACACCTCCCTCTAAGGGGTGTGTATTCCTCTTGGGTGGCCCCCACTTCCCACTAAGAAATTGATTTGCCTTTCTTTCTCCTATGTTGGAACCTCCTCGAATCAAAAATGCCAAGTGGGGTCCTCCTAACCCACTCTTCCCAAGTCTATCATGGTAAAATTGCAAAATTGGCCAAACTGATAATTACTTAGCAATATTGCTAAGTAATTACATCACAGTGATAACGGAGCCACTAGGAGGAGGAAGCATTCAATTCTTTCAAGTGCATTTGTTCCATAGCTGAGCAAAAAATAGCCAAGAGGGATAGGAGGTAGAGCACACAGAGAGGATTTGTGCACTATAGTAGCCCATGGGCCACAAGCCATACTTCTTTGTACTTGTTGTTGTATTTCCAGACAAAGAAAGAGCGTAGAGTGACCTCATCTTCCAGCTTGGTTTTCTCCCAAAAGGGTTTCCTAGAGCAAATCTTGTGTCTCATGTGTGTGTGAGCTTTTATTTTGACGTTCTCTAATTTTTGCATAATTTTTGTTCACATGCGTGCACTATTAACAGTAACTCTATAGATCCAGAAATTTAATAAAACTGTAATAGTGTAGAATTTCAGATTTTAAATAAAAATTTATCAGATTTATTGTGACGAACTATCCAGTGGAATATCCAGGGTAGTTTACGGATCAATAGTGTGATCATATAATCATACAACTATCTCGCATCCATACCATATAGTTGTTGTTTCAAAGTACACAAAATTACCGGCCACCATAAATCGTGGCGAATAGATCCCAGTGGAACCGCTCACCAATTATCTTTGATAGAAAGAAAATTGAAGCGTCAAGGCTCCACAAACTATCTATAACCCCAAGTATACAGAAATCAATAACTAGCGGTTGTTGTCAAATGCCACCATTTTCTTAAGCATCATAAAATTGGAGTATAAACTAAGGTTTTCTTTTCAAGAATTGATTATTAATAATAATCGAGCTTATATACTTTGGGAGCTTATTTATTTCAAGAAAGCATGAGACAACTTATTTTGGGTATAGATATTGAAATACTTTACCAATCCTAAATACTTTACAAATGAAACCTGAAAATATATCAAGGAATTATAAAAAAATATCAAGTAAAAAATAATTACTGCTAAGAAAAAACATCACTCAAAAAGTATTCTTGAAATCTAACCTTGAAATAAGAAAGGGGTCCTTTTTATCTATAGTCCCATCAAAGAAGTGCGTTATGTTAACGATCAAATTAGTAGTGTTGTTAAGGTCCTAGCAACCTGCTAGAAGGGCACACATAGGGCAAGGATCCATTGTCTCCTCGGCATAAGCCCCCGATATTTAGGCACAACACCCCCTAAACAGCCAAGGAAGGAGTCCCTAAATTACCCTCAACACCTCCAGTACAAGACTAATGCCTTATATGGAGTCAATTGAAGCGGAGGTGTTTACTTTATACCTACTTCCTATCGATAAAAATGTCACTGTAGTAGCAGAAAACTATAGAGCAAATATTAGTAGCCAAAATTCACTAAACATATAGCATACAACCTATGGATTTTGGTCTACACCGAAAATCCTAACTAAAAGTGATATTATCTTTCAGTTTCGATGACTTATTAAGGAGATAAGATTTAAAACAACTTGTTAACCTGTGTGACACACTGTAAAGTCTACGTAAAATGTGGGGACAACAATCTTAATTTTATTGTTACAACCACCCTACAAGTGCCTAAACATTCCTAGAGGTTAATCTAGGGGGTGGAGATGTTAGAGGAATCAATGTAGAGGCATTTAAGGCCTCCCCTCTACCCAAATTTGACTGAAAACGCAATTCCATTAGGTTGGAAATCAAAATTCAGATTTTTGGGTGAAATAATTTTTGTTTAAGCACCCAAAAAATTCCATATTTTAGATGTGCAATTATTTAGGGCTGGAAATTAAAGAATATTACTCTAAATAATTAATATACTGATTTTTAAACAATTTGGAGAAACTAGCAAGATTCTAGATTGAGCTTTGCTTACTTGAATAGCTGCAAAACTTGTCGTAATTTATGCAGATCTCTCTAGTACATCAACTTAACCTTCAGATCTTCACATACCAATGGCTAGATACAAGTGTAAAATAGTGTGTATTGGAAACTTGTACCCTATCTCGGTGAGATCTATCAATTAACTCAATTATCCCCAAGATTTTAGCTTGCTAAAAGATAAAACAAGAGAACCAGCAAGTTGATATCCTACTTTAACAGCAAAAAAATAAAGTAAATTTTGTATTTTCAAAATAAGTGACTGTTGTGATATACATGTGCCCTTTTATGTCTCACCTCTTGCTAGAGTGTGAAGTCAATACTGAGATACTCTTCTAAGTCTAAATAGATGGCTTTTTCCAAGGGAGTGAGTTTGGTCTGGAATGGAAGTCGATGTCATTGTTGCCTCACCCTTCTTGGTGACTTTCGAACTATCCTAGGGGCAGTCTCTCCTTGAAGTGGCATCTACAACCTTTAATTTCCATGTGCGATAGAATACGAAATCCCAGAGACAAAATGAAGTTCCCTCAACGAGATGGTTCAAAAGGTTGGATTGATCTACCTGCAAACCAAGAAAACTCAAGCGGGGTTTCCCCCTAATTGATTCTCTCCATGTGACTGGGTAGATCCTCAATGGAAAAAATTGTTAGTCATGGAATAGTTTTATTAATCACCAAAATAAAAACTTATTATGCATGAATCATATATCAAGAAGAAAAATAAAAACAAAATCCACTCCGTCAATGTACACAATAAATTTACAAAGGTTTGCAAAATATGAACTCTTTATTAGGATAAAATTTGTCTCAATTGACAACAACATCACAGTGAGAAGAGGCTAGCCTTTTATAGAAAAAATTATAGCAGTTAGTCAATGACTAGTTTGACTCTTCCTCCATAAAATATTTACTAGTTATCCACATGTGAAGGCTTAATAAATTAATTCATAAAATATTAGAATATAATTTTTAATTCACCTACTAGGGGGTCAACTTGGACAAATTTCCACAATTTAGCTCAAGATTCCCTTTGCTCGCAATTCATTGCTCAAATAATTTGTCCACCGAGTCTCCAACGACTAGTTAAACCTTCTAATGGCTAGTTGACTTCACCAATGATTATTGTTGACTTTACTTTCCCCTTTAGTAATTTGACTTAGCCACATGGAAACTAGATCTCCAACACCCTTGATTTTTTGACAATTTTGGAACTTGGGTTTTGCTCTGTTGGCCTTGATCTGTACTAGGTATCTTTCTGATTTTCCACATCACCTAGGGCACTGCCACATCGTAACTTTGTATGCCACATCACCATGCACCTGTGTTGGTTCTATAACACCATTGCTAATCTTTGAGATCTAACACATGGGTTTTGTTCATCACTTTGTGCTTATCACTTTCGACATATTACATGCCTGATTCTGCCCAACGCTCAACATGATACCCCCTAGAAACCTTTTTTTACCTATTGACCAAGTTTGAACAAGTTGTAACTAGCCATTGGATGCTCAAATCTTAAAAATCCCACGTGGCATGGAATCCTCTCATCATGCTCTATAATCTGAGACTAGGTCGACTTTTTAACCACTAGGACTACTTTGTATTGGGAACCATGAATTGCCTCAAGAAATATGAATGTTGTCAAAATAGATTGTTATTTTTCTAGAGTTGTCATGAGGAATACTACACCAAGGCCAAGGTCACATACAAACTCAATAGACTCGTGAAATGACATAGGTGCACCTAACACCGCTGGGCTGGCCCATACACCAGTGATCACCCCTACAGATGCAGGCCCCCATAAAACTGAGTCCCAAGAGATTTCACCTAAATCTCTCCAGTCCAACTGGGGACAAAAGAGACTTTGAGTGGAACTTCAAGGGATAGGGTATTGTCCAACCAAACAACTGAATACAAACTCAATGACAAAGAGATGGATCTAGGATGCCTAATATAGGGCCTCCCATGGGTTTTACATGAATTTTGACTTGTGACCTTGGGTTTACAATGGTGATGAATGCTGCACTAAAAAGTATATGTACCCCTGCCAACAGATAGGGTAACAGCACCTTTATAATTCCTACACCAGATGAATATCAAAATGTAGAAGTTGAGAGATTTTGTTTAAAAGGTATCCATATTCACATCACAGAAATGGCACCCTTACACTTTTTGTTCCCAAATATACCGAAGGAAGATATAATTTTCATAATCACAGTACCCGTTAAAGGAAGTTTCAACGAGAACAAAGCTAAGTTTAGTAATGAGGCAAAGAAAAGATTCCCTAAAACATTTATAATATATGCTACAGCTCTATTAAAGCTCTATTAAAATTCAAAGGGATTATCCAAAAAAAGAAATGGCACCCATACACTTTGTGTTCCCAATTATATCAAAGGAAGATATTTTCATAGTCATTGTATCCATTAAAGGAAGTTTCAACAAAAACAAAATGAAGCTTAGTAATGAGACCAAGGAAAGATTTCCTAAAACATTTATAAGATGTGCTATGGCCCTATTTATAAGATGTACCAAAGGTGATCCTTCAAGATGATCAAAAGTTGAAACAAAAAATGCAAAAAGAATTTGACAAGGTCATCACTGCTAAAGACAAAAATTCCTAACCTTAAGAATCATATTCAAAGATTGATCGCATAGGTTACATAGTTAAAAAGGTAAAAGAAGTCATAACAACAGTAAAGCAACTTACTAGCAAGGAGTCATTGATCAATAAAGAAACAATAACTAACCCCATGAAATACATAAGTCATCAATGTGAAAACGCAAAACTTGGAAAAGGAACCAATACATATCCAAAAGAAATCTTATCAACCAATATATCATCAAAAGTATCAAAAGATGAGGATGACAAAAACAAGAAACAAGATTCAGGGATGCTTTATTATCATCCAAATCATAGAAGTTATTGTATTATTCAACAAACTAACTAAAGGCAAAAACAAGACAAGAAGCTTAGTGAAGATCCTATTATGTTGAAGAGAAGCTTAAGTGTGGAATCTCATCATTTCCCAAATTGCACAAGTCATTGCCACACAGTTCTGCAAAAAAATTGAAATAGGGTGGTCTAACCCTTTCACAATAAGATAGTTCTTCTCAATGCTTCTTAACTCATATCATCAACCATCACAACTTCAAGAATGGAAAATCATGAGAAGGCATTACAAGCCAAAACAAAGACATAAACTTTTCCATAAAATGTTTTAATGACAAAGCAACTTTGAAGGAAAAGGAAATGTAATGAACACACACACATCAAATAAATAATATTAATAAATATTGGCAATAAATGAAGTGACACGTCCTAACTAAAAGACATGACCTATCCACCAACGTGACAACTTAATGTGTACAAGAACATTTTCACATGGCACTGTATCATTCATTCATATCTTATTCAATTATTTATATATTGTCTATACTAATTTTGACCTATTGTCCTTATGTTAGATATTCCTTAGTACATTAAGAATATTTATTTCATAGTTTTGGATATGATAATGTATTTTGACATGGACTAATGCGTGTAAGCATGTGTGATGCTAAGGGGGCCACTTAGATAACTATGGAAAATCATGGAGACAAGGACAGCATTTCCTATTGTTTTGTAAAATTAAGGACAATTGTACTAAACTTACATAAAATTAAGAAAATGTATAGAATTGTATTAAACTAGTAAAATGCTTAGGGAGGGCCCAAGGTCCAAGCCCCATAAGCAAATTGTAAATATGTAATTGACAATTGCCTATGATCAGGCATGTGATAGCCCATGGGGCATAGAACAATTGGTGAATGGGTGCATTATTAACGCACGCCATTCATGATGGTCATTGGTTCGAAACCCCATGGTTTGTCCCACCATGTAACCTTCAAAGAAAAAAAAAGATTAGGCATATGATAGTGATGTAAAACAAATCCTAGTCAAAATAATATAATATGGCTTAGAATGTCCAAGGGGAACATGATATGGGGCAATGGACTAATGTAAGGTAAAGGAATAGCGATGACATGGGGGAGGTACAACTTTTACTAGTAAAACTGAACATTACCCATCCCTCCACCCAAGAATTACTCCTAAAAAATTATTAAAATGGTTTTTTCACCAAAACATTCCCACTTAGTGAAAAGACTAACTTTAAATCTTTGGAAACATCAATGTAAAGGTACATTCCAAGAGGATCCCTCACCTTTTAGCTTAGAAAATTTGAGGAGATTTAAGAAAGAGTCGGCCTTGCTTGTTAAAGTCAACTTTCATCATGATGTTGTCTCTCTCTCTTGGTGCGCAATAGTATATGGTTGCATTTATGGCCATTTTAGGGTGGAATTTTCCCGATACCCCTGTTGTTCATGTGATGTAAATCTCTGAACTGTGATGTACTTATTTGTTCCATGAAGTAATATATGCAACATTCCAAGAAAAGGTCTTTTATTGTACAAGTTATAATTGACATATGGAAATTGACACCCATTGCCCAAATATATTTGACACCTAGTGCCTAAATGCATTTGACACCTAATGCCCCATGCATTTACCCTTATCACCTACATGAATTTGATAACTAATACCCTGAGCATATGACTCCTAATTCCCCCATGCACTGACACATATTATCTACATGCACAGCCATCTTGAAGCAATGCCTACCTATCACATGCATATGCTTCCCTTGACAGGACACCTAACCACTTCATGCAAGGGTGAAAGCTATAAATGGAAGTTCTGCAACAGAAATCAGTTTCTCTCTTTGTCCATTCACTTCCCATCTAGTTTGTGAGGGAGGGATACATTACGCCACAGGACAAAAATGTTGCTACATTTGTATAAGAGAACCTGGGAAAAGTGCTTTTGCCTATGTGAATCCATGCCTCAACTCAAGGGTGACAACTTGTTGTGTTGCCTATGGCTGGGACAAAATTATCCCCCTTCAATCATTCCCGGCAGTGATATGGATAAGTACCATGATGTCATTTGTTTGTGTCTATTGTCGTGGAATTTTAATTTATGTGATCAATTGCTTGTGTTTGATTTTGGTTATAGTGTATAAATTCATTACAAAGTTTATTAAATTCATCCCACGTTTTGTTGGTGTTTTCTATTTCAAAAATTATAGAAAATAAATCCATTGTGTGCTAGAAATATCTTATGAAGAAAAACCTTTAATTAATTGGTAATCCCAGGTGTGCCAGTTAGTGGCTGATTCCCAGTAAGGGAATCAGGGGTGCTACATAATACATCCAATTTAAATAAAATGGATAATGCAGGACTATCTACAAATAATAAATCTAATTCAAGGCAAGAAATATTAAAAATGGCTCACGATGGTAACATGGCACTATTAGAAGCAGCAAGTCCAGTTCAGCCTTCTTGCATATCATCTTCAAGTTTTAAACATTTTTTATCATTTTTCCCATCTCATGAAAACTTTATTCTACTGGAACGAAATTATTTTAAATGGGACTCTATAAAGAACAACTAAGGAGATTTTAGTCGTCAAACATGAAGTGTCAATCACCAAAGAATCAAATAGGATACACCATTATATTAGCTGGGAAACGACACTTGGATATAAAACAAGCATAGCGGAGTCAACAGGTTGTAAGCGTTTATGCTTATTGCCTATAAAGTATCCCAAAAGAATAGTTCCAAGGGAAACACAGAAACCATATTTTCCTATAAACAAATTACCTTGTATTTGTTCTGATCTTAGTCTGTAATCCTTTGGAAATGCTTTCAAGAGAAGAAAGTGAAGCAATTCACACACTCTTGGAAAATGATTGTATGGACTCCTACAGAGTGAACAATATGACTCTCTGTGAGAGTTCATGGCTCGGTGAACACACCAGAAGCAGAAGACATGACCGCAAGCTGCATAAAAGGCCAAAGAAGGTACTTTCAACTTGAATAACTTAAGTTTCTTAAACAAATAGCGCTGAACATAAAGCACCTATTCTTTTAACTACAATCTAACGACAGACAGGATCAGATGCTGGCTTACATTGAACAACAGGCTTGTACACTAGCTCCCTGTTCATACCAAACACAGAAGTGAGTTATCTTTACATAAATTGCTTTTTACATTTATGCATATTTAGTGATTTACTATAGCTGTAAGTTGAAGCCAAGCTGTGAATCACTGAAGCTGAAATTCTAATATTAATCAGAAAAATAAGCAAAATCATCCTCATAGAGAGTGATACACTCGAAACATTCAATTTGTAAAAATCATTTCATTATTTTGTATCTCTCTTACAGAATTTTGCCCCTCTTCATATGATATATATATAGAGAGAGAGAGGCTTCAACTTCCAGCAAACATAATTTGTAGTTTTCACTTCAAAATAAGCAATTTGTCTGTGTTAAGTGGATCCGCACTACTTTCTCATTCAATTTTGATATTGCACTAATTTTGACCATTAAATTAATTACAAAAGTGTCTCATGTCCTTGTATAAGCCTCTTTGCTGTAATTTCAAATTATACATATGTTAATTTACAGTAGAATCTCCATTCCAGCCACTAAAAGAAATATGCATTCAAAAGGATGTCCCAGCAGGGAATATGACAAGTTGTATTTAGAGCACTGATTCTGCTACTACAGCATCAGCAGTAACATGTCTAACAGAAAATAAGATACCTTAATAAAATCCTTAAAAAACATCCTATAAAATAGACAGCATGGGTTGGTAGATACAACAGAAAGGAAAGAACAGAGCAAGAGGGTAAGTCCTTGAAGGGCTTGCTTAAAGTTTTCAAAATTTGGCACTTCCTAGCACCATATGTCACAATCTTTCTAACCAAGGATTTATTTGATTGTCTATGCAAAATTTCCAACCTCCCCAAGTAAAGATATACCCAACACCAATCAAATTAAGGACTTCGATGGGATCACAATCATGAGACGGGTTTAATTGAATGGTGGGGCAAGTACAAAACGCGTAAAAGACATGTCAAACCTATGTTGATTTTTGTAGCTCGGGTAGGTACTTCTGCACAGACCTTGAGTCTAGCCATGAAGAAGTTGCCCACATTCTCTTTATAATGTTGAAAAGTGTAACTAGTTTCGGTCTTCATAATGACATGTGTAATTAGGATTTTATGTAATTGACGTAAAGAAGAAAATGAAATTATTTTTGTAATGCTTGAATCATGGGTTTCATGATCAAGGAATTTCATTTTATAGTTAAGGCTCCCATTGTGAGCCTTCAAGGTTGGTCATCAAGTCAAGTCTAAGAAGTCAATATCATGTATTGAAGACATGTTACATATTGTAAAAAGTAATTTTTATTATGTCAATAACCCTCCAAGACCATGTCACAAGCTCACCTTGAAGTCGGCCTAAAGATAATTCTAGAAAGGCATGTCGGCCTTGTCACTAGGAGAAGTCGGCTTATTTTTTATGGACAGACTACTATAAATAGGACAGCTCAGCCTCACTTGAGATTAGAATTTGGTCAAGCATCAAGAACAGAAAAAGAAGTGCGAGAATCACTAGAGAAAGAGATCATCATCAAGCGAAGGAAGAAGGAACCTAATCGAAGTTGTTTGGCACTGTTTTTGGGCTAGTCTCTTCGCACGTGTGGCAGAAACTAGGGTTTCTGCAGTAGTGTCATAACAGTCCTTGAGGAAGTCACCAAGAAGGTCTCCAAATTAGCTCCCTTGCTAGCCAAGATCACCTAGAGAAGTCTTCAAGTATAGCGAAGGAGGAAAGCATCTCAAAACTCTCTCCCTCACCTCCCACGTGCGAAATTGCAGAGGTACGGATTGCAGGTCTGTGGAAAGGAACCGAAATTTCAGGGTAGCCGAGAAGTGCAGTGCATGAAGGCAATTTGACTTGTGTTGACTTGAGCAAGAAGAAGAAGCAGAAAAGAAGGATCTTGTGACTTGGTCTTGGAGAGGTTGTTGTGTCAAGGGTCTTGGTCTTGGTATTCATCAATTGAAGTCTCTATAAGAAGAAGAATTCGTTTTGGGTTTTCCTCTCAAGTTGGAGAGGTTTTGGCCCTGGCTGATCGCCTACATTTTGTGTCTCTTGTCTCCTTATTGTTTATGCTTTGGTAGTTGTTTGATGAAGAACACTATAATAATCTAAGCAAAGAGAAGAACTTAATCTAAAGAAGTAAAAAGCATTCACAAGCAGTTATCATTAGAAGAGAAATTATCTAATTCTAATGCCCTAGATTTCTCAACATGGTATCAGAGCTAAGGTGACAAAAACAAGGAAAGGGCATCTCATCAAGGGACACTCAAGCATTCAAGGACCTAATCTCGAGGAGGGCATCAAAACAAATCTAGAAGAGCATCTTGAAGTGAAGATCTACAAAAGGTGTCAAAACCCTAGATCAAAGACGAAGTCTGCACCAGAAGAAGTCTTGGGATCCTCAAGCCATAATCTAAAGACCACAAAGACCCTGCTCAAGTTGAAGAGATCTACAAATCAAAGTAACTTGAAGACTACTCAGCCAATAGAAGCAAGATCAAGGACGTTGTCATCATCATCAAAAGTTCTAAGGGAATTTCCCTCTCGTTGAAATAAGGATTTCATCTAAAAAGAAAATCCTTATCCTTGAAGAAGATCATCCAAGAAACATCAAGACATTATCAAGAAGTCATCATCAATCATCATCAACAAGGACATCACCATCAAAGGATCTAAAGTGATCTCCCTCTTTGTGGAGTCAAGAAGAGAACTATCTTCATCAAGGAGAAGTTCTTTATTATCTCTATATCATCATCAAATTCAAGCAGGCAGCAAGTGGAAGAAGCATCTTCACAAGTAAGTATATTTATGTCTACATCTGAATCTGTCAAAATGTCTTTTTCCAAGGAAATTGGTTATGGCTTCAAACTTTCTTGCATGGAAGAAGAGGACAGATTTGAATCTCATTGAAAATGAGGTCATGGAACATGTTAAAGGCTCAATCACCAAACCTCCAAAAGAAGATGCTCAAGCACTTGCAAGGTTTATGAAAGGGGAAGTAAGGGCTCAAAGGATTCTCATAGAATCCATCAAGGATCCCCTCATCCCATATGTATCTAAACTCGAAACTTCAAAAGAAATATATGACAAACTGGTAGAGTTGTTTTCCGTAAGCACTGCAGGAGAAGTTATCTCATTAAGGCAAGAACTCTACAAGCTAAGGATATCAAAAGAAGAAGGAATAGCCTCATACTTTATGAGGATATTTGAAATAAGGGATCAACTTCAAGATCTGGGAGAAATAATGTCTGACAAGGAGATGACCACCGTAGTACTAAATGCACTACCAAAGGAGTGGGGTAACTTTACTTCAAGCATTTATGGGAAGAAAGAAGCTACTCCATTCAAGGATCTATGGTCACTATGCAAGATTGAAGAAACCAAGCTAAAGGCAAAAACTGATGTAGGATCAAATGAGCAAACTCAAGCATATGCTGCTATGGAAAAGAGAAAAGGGAAGTTTGGGAAATTTGGTCCTCAAAAAAGAAAGAAGAACATGGCAAAGGTTCAATGCTATGGATGTCAAGAATATGGGCATTACAAGAGAGATTGTCCTAAGCTCAAGAAGGACAATAACAAAAGAGGTAGAGAAGAAGCTCATATTACCGAAGAAGTGGAGGAAGTTGAAAAGAAGAAATTCAAGGAGGAAGTAAAAGATCTCTACTATGATTGAGATAGTCTTCCTCACCTAGTTCTTTTCAAGTTTTTGTTTCAAGTTTTCTGTTGTAAGATATGACTATCATGAGTCACTAAGAAAGAATGATAGGATGCATCATGGCATCATAGAAGCATTAAAAGCAAGAGCTCGTGACATCATCATAAAGAAGCATGAAAGATAGCTGAAATAGAAGTCTATGGCAATCACCTATGGAAGGATATAGCTCTTGGTAACCTCATTAGAAGCATAAGTGGTACTTATGGAAAAATAAAAAGTCATCTAGTACAAAGCTCATCATACATCAGTTAAAAGGAAACATTTGTTGGATGAGGATACTCAAGATCCTCTGTTGGAATCTTCATCAAAAGGTTCACCAATCAAAGGAAGCAAGTGTTTCATCAAGAATTCCAACTTGTAGGAATTCATGGAAGGATGGTATGATGTCAAAAGAAGTGAAGCAGATCAAGGAATTGAAGATCTTTCAATCAAGGAAGTTGTTGAAGGAAGTCTAGATGACCTAAAGGAAAATGAGGTATGTATGCTTGTATTTGATAATGTAGAGTCATGTCATATGGTTGCAGGTAACATGGGTAAATGCTCTATCTCGAGAGCATGATCAAAAGAAAGGATCTCCTCCTTTGAAAGGATGCAGGAAGGCATGGGTCACACATCGACTAGATGAAATCAACATAATATGTCCTCATATGAAATATGAGGTGGTTGACGAAAATTGGAGGAACTCTGATTGGAAGTTCCTGGAAAAGAAATGTGTGAAGAAAGAAAGGAAGAGATCATGAAATATGCAACTATGGAAGAGGTGATCAACATCCAAGGATTGAAAGATTTGACTATGATATCTCCATGAAATATATGAAGACCCTGATGAAGTCTGAAAAAGAAAGAGACCCTTGACAGTATATATCTTTTGGAGATGTGTCAATATGTATGCCAAATGTTGATGCAAACAGAAAGATGTCATGATGAAAGACCATCACAAAGGTAATTTTCATTTAATTTTCATTTCTTATTTTTGAATGATATCTGGATGGGCTTATGCAGGGCTGCTAAGAATAGAACTATGGAAATCTTCTACAATTGATGATCATGTGGAAGGATGAAAAGTCCTTAAGAAAACATGATATGAACAAGGCAACATGGCATGAAGAAAGGCCAGATATGGACTAATGGATCACTTTCCAATGAAAGGAAGGATGACAAGACTCATGGATGAAAGTGATGGAGGGTTTGTGCCCTGCAAAGAAGTCCCGAAAGATGTAGACTCTATGACAACACAAGAATTAATGACATCAGAGGAAGGAGTTCTTTAAGCAGTTGGTTGTCCCATGATCTCCACCTGAAGAGTTGCTTGAAGCAAGTCCCATGTCAAGAGGGAGATTGGTCAAGTCCCTAGTTAAGAGGGAGCTTGGATACATTCCTCTTATAGGAATAGGTGCATTCCTTTAGTGGAATGCGTATGTCCTCCCTAAGTTGAGAGGGAGAGATAGACAAATCATTCTTGTCTTCACTTGGGAAGACAGAAAGGAGGATTGGGTAAACTTCTCGCATCTAATACTCATGGACGATGAGTTAGGGCATCCAACATAAGTGTAGTTGTAGAGGACCGATATTCTTTGAGGTCTAGGAATCCAAGATAAGAATAGTCCTAGTGGAACATACCCTAAGAGAACCCGGGTGGGGTATGTTCCGAGAGAGACAATGATGAGGGTGTCTATACATCATTGGTCTGGCCAGCATTGAGCTCTAATCTTGTGGAGAGATAGAGCTATTAGTCAAGGCCTTGCCATATTACAATGTTGGATGATATGATGTTATACAGATTTATACAAATGGGTTGTAATGTCCCTTCCTAGAATAATTCTCCTTGAGTTTATTATCACAATTTTGCTTACTATGGGACCCACGAAATATTGGGCTAAGACTTAGGAAAAGGGAGGCAGAAAATCTTTATTTTGGTGAGACGTGAGGGCCACACCCACTTGAAATACACATTTCCTTAGAAGGGAGTTCGATTTGCCAAGGAAGGGGGTCAAAAAACTTGATGGAGGGGCCCACATGGGGAGGCAACTCAAAAATAATAAATAGAAGGAGCTTAGCAACTTTTGGGGTCTTTTGTCAATCATACATTTCTCTAGTTGCCCGAGTTGCTTAGCTAGGTCACAGTGTTGTTCAGCGCAAAGCATTCCAAGGAGAGAGTTCACCCTTCTTTCGGTGGACTACGAGTGCCACCCTAAGCAGGTAATATTGCACCAGTTCGAAGGGGAGATTGGAGGAGTTCAAGGCACATTGTACAGCCTTTCTCTCAGCTAGTTCATACTCCAAGAGGACGAAGTAGAGGGCCACAAATAGCTCATTTCAACTATCTTCCAGGTGGTGTTTGCCGAGAGAAATTCTTGCATAGTTGCTCCAAGGGAATACCAAGCTAGTAGACGTGTTTGGGGGCAGGATATTGTTGTTTGGAGGCAAGACGAAATTCAGACACTTGGGGCTTGCACAGGAGCTATTTTTTGGGCACACATGAAAGGTTGGGAAAAAGGTTTAGGAGTTGGATTTTGCCAGGAGAGTTAAGGAGATATTTGGGGAGGTGAAACTCAACATTTTGGGAATACTGAGGGCCTTTTCAAGGAGATTGCAGACAGGCCTTATTTTCCATCCAGTTGGGGAGGACATGGTAATTGGGGTCAATTTTCATAGGTCAAAAACTAGACCAAACCCTTTCTGGGTTTTGGTGGGTCATTCGAGAGGAGATTAAGGTTAATTTTGCAAAATTTTCTGAGCACCGGAAGTGGGTCTTACAATAGTAACTTTCCAGCAGACCATGCAGTTTTCTGGAGCAGCACAGGGCATCTTTGGAGCAACTCACTCTGAGCATTTTGTTTTCTCACCTGGGTCTTGTCAAGCTTGCCATTGAGGCAAGCCTAGGTGCATTCCTTCCTTACCATTGTACTTTGCTCCATATATTTTAATAAAATGGCTCAGCTGGATGGTATTTTTGGAGGTTTCATGGGTGTTCACTGAATTTTCTGAATTTTGTGCTTGCATGTATCATTTTGCTTGGTATATCACTGTTTTTCCTAATTAGGAACATTACAGTGGTATCAGAGCTCAGATCTTGTTCAACCGTGGGGGATCTTTCCTATGAACGAGGAGGATAGGCAGAACGTTACTTACCGTAGGCAGAGGTACCAGAGCAAGGAGAGGGAGTTGGAGATTACACCTGATACTGAGGCACGTGGGTAGGCAATATTAGTGGCAAATATGGGGGAGCCAAAGAGTAAGGAGGAAGCAACATTTGACAGCCTCTTGAAGGACCTAAATGATTTAGCCAAAGGACAAAAGGAGATGTTAGAGGAAATCAAACAGTAGAATATGGACAAGAGCATAGCATCCATCGTGAGTTCCTATTTAGGGAGACTTCAGGGACCTCACAACAGTACGACCACGCATTACCAGCCACTCACCCACCAGCTTTCAGTGGGCCAACTAGGATTAGTTGCCTACCTTTCTACCTCAGTGCCTAGTGAGCAGGGTGGGTCGGATGATCAAATGCCCATGGGAGATTATTTTAGAGAATGGCAGTCCATGGGGGAAGATTTCAAAGCAGCCTTGTCCTTTAGGGATTACTGCCAGCTCAAGCAGAACGAGAAGGGAAGGTACAGTGGGGGATCTAGCACACAGAGTTCAGAGTTGCAGCATACCATTGGGAGGATGTATTTTCCCACGTATGATGGATCTACCAAGTGCACAACTTGAGCTTGGGTGGAGAAGTTGGATACCTATTTCCAGCTTAATCGGATGATAAAGGTGGAAGCCATCAAAATGGCTACCTTGCACTTGGAGGGAGAGGCACATGGTTGGTGTTTTCATGGCTTTACCACACTAGGGCATGCCAGCGTGACCTCTTATGAGAACTACAGAGGAGTTTGAGGGGTTTTCAGTGTACTCGATATGTCCCCACTTTGACAGTGACCATGGGGAACTACTCGGTGACAGATCATTTGTTTGTTGTATATGTGTCAGACACCAACGTGGTGATGGGTGTTCAGTGGCTCTACTCCCTTGGGTGGGTCACTACGGATTGGAGGAAGTTGGAGATGGAGTTCATCGGGCCGAATGGCAAGCTGGTGGTTCTTCAGGGTATGCAATCATATCCTCCACAGACAGTTTCAGTGCACACGATGGAGGCTGACCTGAGGCATGGGGGCATAGCATGGGCAGGTGGAGTTGAGGATTTCAGAGGTTGGGGGCCAGCCCAAGCCACCACACCCCGACATACAGGCCATCTTGGACAGGTACCTGGTAGTGTTTGGGGACATACCACCAGGGCAGCCCCCTGACCGAGGATTTGAGCACACGATTGAGCTAGAGCCGGGGGTACAAGCAGTTATCACCACTCCTTATAGGCATCCCAAGGCCTACAAGGATGAGATTAAGAATGCCATTAAGGAGTTGTTGGAACCTGGGTACGTTAGGTCGAGCTCTAGTCCCTTCGCCTCATCAGTTGTTTTGGTGAAGAAGAAGGATGGAACATTACACATGTGCATAGATTATCAAGCGCTCAACAAGAAGACTTTGAAGAACCGTTACCCCATTCCACGCATTGATGAGCTGATGGATGAGCTTAGAGGAGCCAAGTACTTCTCTAAGATAGACTTGCGTTCGAGGTACCACCAGATCAAAGTGAGGGATCAGGACATCCCCAAGACGGCCTTCAGATGCCACTATGGGCATTTTGAGTTCTTGGTTATGCCCTTTGGGCTAACCAACGCACTTGCCACCTTCCAGTCATGCATGAACCATGTGTTCTGTGGGCAGTTGCAGAAGTTTGTGTTGGTATTCTTCGATGACATCTTGATTTACAGCAGGACCTGGGAGGAGCACCTACAACACTTGGAGGTGGTGTTACGCATTTTAGAGGAGCAACAGTTCTATGCCAAACTGTCCAAGTGCAAGTTCGGGTTGATAGAGATGCTCTATTTGGGGCATATTATTAGGGAGGATGGAGTAAGGGTGCATGAGGAGAAGATCAGGGCCATCCGGGATTGGCCAGTGCCCCGAAATGTGACTGAGTTGAGGGGCTTTGTGGGCATATGCACCTATTACAGGAAGTTCGTGAAGGGATTCTCACAGTTGCCAGCTCCCCTCACAGATCTGACCAAGAAGGGGGCTTTTGCATGGACAGATAGAGCACAGTCAACATTCGATCGCCTCAAGGAGGTGATGAGCAGTTGTCCAATTTTAGCACTCTCAGATTTCACTCAGCCTTTCACCTTGGAGTGCGATGCATCAGATGAGGGAGTTGGCACAGTATTATCTCAGGATGGCCACCCCCTTGCTTTTGAGAGTCGAAAGCTCCTTCCGCATGAGAGGTCGTATTCTATTTACGACAAGGAGATGTTGGCCATTATGCATGCGTTGGCCAAATTCCGGCAGTATCTGGTGGGCCACAGATTTCGGGTGAACACTGATCACAATAGTCTTCTCCATTTTATGGGCCAGCAGAGCCTCAGTGGTAGGCAGCAGAGGTGGGTCAACAAGATCCAAGCCTACAATTTTGATATTGAGTATGTCAAGGGCAAACACAATGTGGTAGCAGATGAATTATCCAGGAGGCCCATGACACTTTCACTCATGAGCATTTGCCATGATTGGAAGGCACAGTTGTTGGTGGAGTACTCCAAAGATTGGCGAGCATGTGAGATTTTTGAGGGTACACACACTGATGAGCGTTACAAGTTGATGGCTGATGGCTGACGTCATAGACTGCAAAGGACGCGTATTCTTAGTTCCATGTTCATAGTTGAGGAAGAGGATTCTCCATGCAACTCATGGCTCTCCATTGTCGAGGCACCAAGGGATCCGGAAGACATACATGACTATCAAAGAGCTCTTCACATGGAAGGGCCTCAAGGGAGATGTGTTGAGATATGTGCAGGAGTGTGAGGCCTGTCAGAGGAACAAGGGGGAGTTGACCCATCCAAGCCAAGCTGTTGCAGCCCCTTCCCATCCCTAAGGGGAAATGGGAAAGTATCTCCATGGATTTTATCACGGGGCTCCCTATGGTGTAGGGCAAGGTTGTATCTATGTGGTGGTGGATCGATTGACCAAATATGCACATTTCTTCGCCATTCCAGCTCGGTGTTCCACGTCACTAATAGCAAAGTTGTTTTTCAAGGAGGTCTTTCACTTGCATGATCTTCCCAAGACCATAGTCAGTGACAAAGGCACTCATTTCATGGGGGCATTCTGGCAGGAGCTTTTCAAGTTAGTGGGCACTGAGCTCACCCCCAGCACTAGCTACCACCCACAGACGGACGGTCGAACCGAGAAGGTCAACAAATAGTTAGAGGGCTATCTACGGAACTACGTGCCCGGACAGCAAAGGGCATGGATTCGGTGATTGCATATGAGCAAGTACTGCTACAACACCACCCACCACACTTCCATTGGTATGTCACCTTTTCTTGCCTTGTATGGTTATGATGCTTTATCTTTCGCTGACATTGTTTTTGGAGACAGTCGGGCCCCAAAGGCCAAAGATTGGATCCAAGCAAGCCAAGATATCCTCAAGGCTCTCAAGGATAACTTACTGGCGGCCCAAAATCAGCAGAAGGTGTACG
Source organism: Pinus tabuliformis (assembly GCA_031772625.1). Lineage (NCBI taxonomy): Eukaryota > Viridiplantae > Streptophyta > Pinopsida > Pinales > Pinaceae > Pinus > Pinus tabuliformis. The sequence continues at coordinate 837,887,292 of CM062817.1, read as the reverse complement.
CAGACAAGAACAGGATTGAGAGGCAGTTTGAGGAGGGGGACTTAGTTTTCTTACAGTTGCAGCCATATCGTCAGGGCACACTGAAACAAAAGGGGGATGAGAAGCTACAACCCAATTTCTATGGGGCGGACCGGGTGATCAGGAGAGTTGGAGAGGTGGCCTATGAGCTGGAGCTTCCACCAGGGAGCAAGATCCATAATGTCTTTCATGTCTCATGCCTCAAAAAGGTGTTGGGACAGGAGGTGACAGCAGCGACAGAGTTACCTCCACTAGATGATGAGGGGCATCTGGTTTTAGACTCAGAAGCCATTTTGGAGACTAGAAAAAGGAAGTTGAGGAGCATAACCATCAGGCAGTACTTAGTATGCTGGAGGAACTTACCAGATGAGGATGCCACTTGGGAAGGTGAGCACATACTTGAGCATCCAGCGTTGAAGTAGCTTCGGGATAAGCAACATTTGAGAGGGGAGCACTGTAAAGTCCCTTCCTAGAATAGTTCTCCTTGAGTTTATTATCACAATTTTGGCAATTTTGCTTACTATGGGACCCACAAAATTTTGGGCTAAGACTTGGGAAAAGGGAGGCCGGAAATCTTTTTTTGGTGGAACGTGGGGGCCACACCCACTTGAAATACGCATTTCCTTGAAAGGGAATTCAATTTGCCAAGGAAAGGGGTCAAAAAGCTTGATGGAGGGGCCCAGATGAGGAGGCAGCTCAAAAACTATAAATAAAGGGAGCTTAGCAACTTTTGGGGTATTTTGTCAATCACACATTTCTCTAGTTGCTCGAGCTGCTTAGCCGGGTCACAGTGTTGTTCAGCGCAAAGCTTTCCAAGGGGAGAGCTCACCCTTCTTTCAGTGGACTACAAGTGCCACCCTAGGGAGGTAATATTGCACCAGTTCAGAGGGAAGATTGGAGGAGTTCATGACACATTGTACGACCTTTCTCTCAGCCAGTTTGTACTCTAGGAGGACACAGTAAAGGGACACTAATTGCTGATTTCAGTTATCTTCCGAGTGGTGTTCGCTGGGAGAAATTTTGCATAGTTGCTACAAGGGTATACCAAGCTAGTTGAGGTGTTTGGGGGCAGGAGATTGATGTTTGGAGGCAGGACGAAATTCAATCACTCGGGGCCTGCGCAAGAGGGCATTTTCTGGGCACACATGGGAGGTTGGGAAAAAGGTTTGGGAGATGGATTTTGCCAGGAGAATTGAGATCTTTGGGGAGGTGAAACTCAACATTTTGGGAATGATTAAGGGCCTTTTTCAGGGGGATTGCAGACAGGCTGTATTTTCCAGCCAGTTGGGGAGGACATGGTAACTGGGGTTAATTTTCAGAGGCCAGAACTAGACCAAACCCTTTCTAGGTTTTGGTGGGTTATTTGAGAGGAGCTTGGGGCTAATTTTGTAAAATTTTATGAGCACCGGAAGTGGGTCTTTCAGCGGTATCTTTCTAGCAGACAGTGTTGTTTTATGGGGCGGCGCGGGCATCTTTTGAGCAGCTCACTCTCTCATATAAGCGTTGTGTTTTCTCACCTGGGTCTTGTCAAGCTTGCCACTGAGGCAAGCCCAAGTGCATTCCTTCCATACCATTGTACTTTGCTCCTTATATTTTAATAAAAAGGCTCAGCTGGGTGGTATTTTTGGAGGTTTCATGGGTGTTCACTGAATTTTCTGAATTTTGTGCTTGCATGTATCATTTTGCTTGGTATATCATTGTTTTTCCTAATTAGGAACATTGCATGGGTTACCAATCCAACTCTTCTTATGAGAATTCTTCAGATTGAGAATGTCCAAGTACCTTGTGTAAATTATGAATACCTCCCTATTTAAGAGGGAGTGTTGAAAAGTGTAACTAGGTTCGATCTTCATAATGACATGTGTAATTATGATTTTATGTAATTGATGTAAAGAAGAAAATAAAATTATTTTTGTAATGCTTGAATCATGGGTTTCATGATCAAGGAATTTTATTTTATAGTTAAGGCTCCCATTGTGAGCCTTTAGGGTTGGTCATCAAGTCATAAAGTCTAGGAAGTCAATGTCATGTATTGAAGACATGTTACATATTGTAAAAAGTAATTTTGATTATGTCAATAACCCTCCAAGACCATGTCACAAGCTCACCTTGAAGTCGTCCTAAAGATAATTCTAGAAAGGCATGTCGGCCTTGTCACTAGGAGAAGTCGGCTTATTTTTTATGGACAAACTACTATAAATAGGGTAGCTCGGCCTTACTTAAGATTAGAATTCGGTCAAGCATCAAGAACAGAAAAAGAAGTGCGAGAATCACTAGTGAAAGAGATCATTATCAAGCAAAGGAAGAAGGAACCTAATCAAAGTTGTTTGGCATTGTTTAGGGCTAGTCTCTTCGCACATGTGGCAAAAACTGGGGTTTCTGCAGTAGTGTCATAACAGTCCTTGAGGAAGTCACCAAGAAGGTCTCCAAATTAGTTCCCTTGCTAGCCGAGATCACCTAGAGAAGTCTTCAAGTATAGTGAAGGACGAAAGCATCTCCAAACTCTCTCCCTCACCTCCCTCATGTGAAATTGCAAAGGTACGGATCGCAGGTCTGTGGAAAGGAACCAAAACTTCAGGGTAGCCGAGAAGTGCAGTGCATGAAGGCAGTTTGACTTGTGTTGACTTCAACAAGAAGAAAAAGCAGAAAAGAAGGATCTTGTGACTTAGTCTTGGAGAGGTTGTTGTGTCAAGGGTCTTGGTCTTGGTATTCGTCAATTGAAGTCTCTATAAGAAGAAGAATTTGTTTTGGGTTTTCCTCTCAAGTTGGAGAGGTTTTGGCCCGCGCTAATTCTGTGTCTCTTACCTCCTTATTGTTTCTGCTTTGGTAGTTGTTTGATGAAGAAGAATACTATAATAATCTAAGCAAAGAGAAGAACCTAATCTAAAGAAGTAAAAAGTGTTCACAAGTAGTTATCATTAGAAGAGAAATTATCTAATTCTAATGCCCTAGATTCCTCAACATAGAACAGTTGCTCTAGTGTGAGCATGTTGCTAATGTAACTTAGCCTAAGCCTAACTTAGGAAAAAGCACATATTAATATGTTGGCTTATTGAACTAAAAGAAACTTAGGAAAAGTAAAGTAATTTACTTTAGTAAGTTTTAATCTTAAGTTCTTAACCATTGATCTAAAGTGAGGCGAAATCTATTCCCGGTCGTCAATCACTTTGAGATTAGGGTTAGGGTTAGGGATTTAGCTCAATGTAGAGTTATAAAAGCAAGGCTAAGGAGAGGAGATAGACACAGAACATCAGCACAAAACTGAGAGAGGCATCTCAGTGAGTGTGTGTTGGGTCCAAGAGAGTGCAAAGGAGCTGGAGATCTAGTTCTACAAGAGAAATCGAGCATTGATCTGAGGCAAATATGCTAGATCAAATCCAGGTTATTGTATATGTATTTTCTCAGGTGGGCCATTATTCGAGGGCAAGAGCCCACGTAAGTTTGGATTTTTTAATGAAAAACTTGTTAGGCAAAGATCTATATGTATCATTGTGATTCATATCATTATTTGCTTTCGCTGAATATTTTTGTTACGAACCTAGTTGTGTGTTAATTCAGTAATTTTTTGCCAAGAATTAAATACCACGTGTTTGGTTCAAGGAAGTCTAACATGGTATCATAGCCAAAACTCAAATGATTTGGGAATTGCAATTGCCAAGTTCGGCTACGATCGTAGGAGCGAAAAATAAATATAAATAAATAAATAAAATAGGGGCCAAAGTAAATTGGCCAAACAGCCGAAGAGAAATTTTTATAAAGAGCCAAAAAAAAATTAAGGGCACAATTTCAAAAAATAATAATATTGAGGGAGAGGCTGTTATCGCAACTGATAGCCGCCAAACCGGCCAACTCGCAAGGAGGAACAACGGTCAACCGGCCACAGAATTGACAAGGTGGAATAGTGGCCGACAAGCCGCAGAATTGTCAACGCACTGACTAGCCGCGCAATGAGTAAGGCACAAGCCACTACAGAGGGTGTCATGCAAAGCAATAGAAGACACTAGTCAACAAGCAAGGAGCGAGGAACCGCCATCAAAGCGGCAAGGCGGTTAGACTTGGGGAAATAATCAGCTAGAATAAGATCATCGTTGGTTGGAATTCATGGGTCGCAAGCATACAACCTAAGTATTTTTAAGTCATCAACCATTGTGATTGGTAGAAAATCCAAGACAAAATTTGCAGTGCAGGAAGGCTAAGCTCGACAGAATAAGTCGATGCAAGCACAGATGGGACTTCGTAACAAAGGCGAGCTAGATAGCGCAGGTGGTAGCCACCAAGCAGAGAGACAACTAGCATGAGGTGCCAGTCTACAATTGGATTGGGAACTAGAGACAACACGACATTTGTGGAGGGGTCAAGACCAACTATAGTTGATAGACAGCAGCAAACCACATGAGAAAAGGTTGAGAGGAAAGTGGCAGGCAGCAGGTTAGTAGGATTAACGCCACCAATTTTCCAAAGCATGGACAGAGTGTGGGAAAGGTTGTCAACGGAATAGATTCCAGCAACAACGGAGGATCTCAGGTTGAGGCCAGTAGGGCCTAACCACCAATTGACAGAAGTTGTTGTCTATGGGTATTATTCGAGCAAGGAAGATAGTTGTCCAAGTAGCATGTTGGAGCTAACCAACTACCAAGAGTCGACAGCATGGCACAACCTATCAAGAGTTGGCTAGAAAAAGGAGTCAGTGAAGTCGAGAGGACTGCAGTGACAGGTAAATTGCAACAATCGGCCAAGAGGAGTGTCGGTGTCTTCTTCATCAAGTAAATTGTTTTTGGCAGGGTTTGATCAGTTGGACAGGAATGGCGGCCGATCTCAAGTTCGAAGATCACTTGGACATGTTGTCCAACTACATCTAGAAGGAGAGGATTGCATTGCTATTAAAGGAGAATGAAATCTGGTAGTTTGTATAACAAACTCAAATTCGGGGCACCTTTGTTAAAGGAGTCGTGGCACGGGAGAATCTGCCATCCCATGATAGGTTATGGGATGACTTCACCCAAGAGGAGCCTCATGAGAAGGCTCTTCATAGAAACCAAGTAAAAGGTGAAAGCGATGAAGAGAACGTTGCTCTTTTAGGTCATGTAAGAAAGGACAAGGGGGCTACCAAACTAAACAAAGGAGAGGGAGGATCCTCTCATCATGGGAAGAAGAAGGACATGAGCAAACTCAAGTGCTTTGCATGTCACAAGCCAGGACATTATGCGATTCAATGTCCAAAAAGAAAGAAGGGCAAGGAAAAGGCAACCACAACAGCCATTACATAGATGGATGAGTTGGCTGAGAATTTTGAGAGGAACTTTGCCTTGGTGTCATACCTTTCTGAAACCATCAAGAAAGGTGTTTGGTTCGTGGATGGTGGAGCATCTCGCCATATGATAGGAATGAGGGAAATGTTCCTTAGTGTTTCAGAGACGAATTCAAACATGCATGTGAAGTTGGTATGAGTACCATACATGCAATGAATGGGGTTGGAACAGTGTTATTCCAGCTAGAATCAGGAGGATTTACAGAGGTGGCAAGGTGTCAAATGTCTTAGAGTTGAAGACGAACTTGCTCTCAGTCTCAACTCTAGAGGACAAGGGGTATGATGTTGTGGTCCAAAAAGGAAAAGTATTCATATGTTCAAAGGGAGCTACCCAAAACACAGCAGTATGGCTTGGTGTCAAAAAGGGTAAGTTGTATAGCTTATAGGGCCAGCTTGTAGGTAGATCCAAGGGGATCGAGGATGGGCAAGAGGCCTCTCCCAAACTATCAAGACCAGATTGTATGAGCTAATATTGATGGATGCTCAAGAGCATCCTCCTAGGAGCATGGTTGGGAGAAAAAGGTCTTTGAACTGGATTCCAAGGCAAGGAAGTCTTCCAGTATAGAGGGAGTAGCTACAGTAGCGGATGATGTGGCAAGATTGGAGATAGATCTAGGTGTAGGAGGTTCTTCTAGAAGTACCTCCCTTGCGAAGAAGGAGTGTTGATTTTTGTAGCTCGGACAGGTACTTCTGCACCAGCCTTGAGTCTAGGTGTGTAAAAGTCGCCTGCATTCTCCTTAGAACACTTGTTCTAGTGTGAGAAAGTTGTTAATGTAACTTAGCCTAAGTCGACTAATGAAAAAGAACATATTAATATGTTGGCTTATTGAGCTAAAAGAAACTTGGGAAAAGTAAATTAATTTACTTTAGTGAGTTTTAATCTTAGCCATTGATCTCAATACAGGCAAGATCTAATCTCAACCGTCAATCACTTTGAGATTAGGTTAGAGTTAGGAATTTAACTCAATGTAGAGTTATAAAAGCAAGGTTGAGGAGAGGAGATAGACACACAACAGCAGCACAATATTGAGAGAGGCATCTTAGTGAGCATGTGCTAGGTCCAAGGGAGTAGAGGGGCTAGAGATCTAGGCCTGCAAGAAAGATCAAAAACCAATATGTTGACCATTAGAGTGGCACCTGGTGATTATATGAAGACTCCATGCCCAATGATGTACCAAAGGACACTTGTACCATCAGATATAATCAGTCAACATTTGTTTTTTAACTCTACTTCTATTTTCTCATCATCTTTCTTGTACCCAGATTCCACACCCTATGGGGAATTGTAATAAGTGATACTAGTAATGATGAGTTTTGAGTCTGTAACAGGCCTAGGATGTTGGGACTCGATCAGCAAATGAATACACCTTAGAGTATTTTTTAATCTGGTTAATTATCCCTTCTTTTTCAGAGGCGGATAATTTTCTAGGTATTTTCATTCACTTTTTACCCCAAAGCCAGGGTGACGGTTTGAAGGTTGAGCCCCTAACACATCTTAGTGTCTAGAGTCGATGTATATTACCATACTAGATCACACACAAAAATTCATCAAATTTGATTAGGTCTAGATACTCATTTTTTAATTTTTTAGATTTCCCGAAATTCAAAAATTGCAAATAAAATTGTATTCAAATTGTAATAAGTGTAGTCTAGAGAAGTTATATGGGGTATGAGTAATAAAAATTACACCTCTCACTCTCGATTTTCTATTATGACACACTTTGAGGAGTTAATAATGTGTTTTGGACCCTCAAAACCCACATTTCTTAAGTTTAGTGGAAATTGTGGCATTTAATTAGGCTAGAATTAAATAAAATAGAGAGAAATAAATATTCCATGTGACAGAATGTCTTGGAAATTATCCTAAGTCAAAGACTTGAGTCAACGGACATGTGGAAGATGACTGAGCAAACTGCATCACAAATGCACCATTATTTCATAAAATCGAATTTCCCAAAGATAAAGCAACAATTGCACATGTGGAAAATTAAATTTATTAGAGGAGTTCATGCACTAAAGGAATATTCTATGGTATATTTGCACTGAAGATTATGTGGGGCCTCATCTCACAGTGATCTCGGGTGCACTCCACTCTTGAGGATTACGAGTTTCACTTGGCCAGACTACAAGTTTCACATGGAGGAATCACGCAATTCCTAGGGACCTATTATAGAGCTATCATGGGATTATCTACATATGTGGCATCACTTAGTTCGAGTTTGCATTGGTTGACTGGAGTTATCACGATACTTGAATTCAATCATGGATGAGTTTACCAAGCCATATATGGAATTCAATTTCCCTTGTGGTTCACATATGGAATTCGATTTTGCTCTGGTGTCTCTATCTTCTCCACATCAAACTTGACTTATCTTTCTTTGGGATTTGCTCCAAGTTCAGTTCTCATATGCATTCTTCCTTGGGATTTTCTCCCAACTCTATATATAATGAGGCTATGTGCTCTCATATTGTATCATCTTATGAGCTATTGGGCTTGAGGAAACTCTATCATTTTGTACTTACATACTTTCTTAATATAATCAAGACTTTGGGGCTATCTAGCTAATGTCCTCTTGGCGTTATGAGGTGATGTCCTTTCATGTTATTACTAATGTGTTTAATTTCTTTTGCATATTGAATTAATATTAGTTTATACTTGTCATTTTGTTTGGATTGATGTGTGCAAGCTATCTTGCACATATCATTGATTTAGAGTAGTATGGTAGGGATAAGCTTGCCAATTCATTTTAGGAGTAATGTTTGGTTTATCTTATTCATTATATTGCTCTAATCTTGTGCAAACTAATACGTATTCAAGTGTGTAGGAAAGATCTTTTGTATTGTGTGCAGGAATCCATCTGGAAGTGAAAGAAATATCAATTAAATCAACTCACTCTTAGAGTCAAAACGATCCAAGACTCAACCATTTTTTCGCTCCAAGTCTTCCATCCAACGAAGAGCAAAAGGGAGTTTTCTTACTCTATAACTACTTGATCATCCATTTAAATTTAAAATACTTCTTTGATTCTAGCTCTTTCAAAGTTATATCTCCTATTCAAGAGTCATTTCCAAAGCTAAGCAAGTATGGGGGTTCACTCTCATTACTTGAGCTAGTATTTTGTATATTAAATTGTAGTTTAGTTTTGGTTTCTTTTTTCTAGTTTCACACTGATAATTGGTGTTTTTTTTTTTTGCTCATAGGCTTGAGCAATGGGTAGCAAGGAGCTTGAGGAGAAGTTTTGGGAAACTACTCACTCGTGTGTATGCAGGACCCCCTCACATTATCCAAAGACTAATTTCTAGGGAGGCCGTAAGCACTTGGGAGAGAGTTGCAAACTCATCTAGGCCTCGGGGATTTTGAGCCTTGTGAATCTTTTTTTGAGAGTTTTTTCCATCTTCAAGTTTGTTGTTATATTTTTTGGGGGAGAGAGTCTAGCTTTGTTAGATTCATGTCTTTGTAAAGATCTCTCTCATATTGTGGGCAGCCCTCTTAGAGGCATTTTTACCCGCTTTAAGTGCTAATAAAACATTAAAAAAAAATGTTTGAGGGAGCTTGGGATTTTTCACATGGCATCTCCCTCCCTCATTTAGAGGGGGGATTCTTGTGGGTGGACTAATTTTGCTTCTAGTTTTTCTTAATTTTCTAGCACTTAATTTCATTTTGTGCATGCTTAAAGTATTTAAATTCTCACATGCATAAGCTTCCAAGTTGTAAACTTGAGCAAATCTTATTTTATGTGTAAACACTCCATACTTTGACAAGTTTTATTTGTTTCATAATTTCTTCAACTATATGCTTCACTACTTGGTCAATTTATGCTATGTCATGGAAACTATTGGAGCACTATCATTTATTTGAAACAATTGTAGCTTAAAGTAATCTATTACATTTTACTTGCCTATTTTCCATTTAATGGTGCAAACACATATGAGCTCATTTACATTCTAGTCTCTCAAGTTCTGCAACTATCTTATTTCTCGTTGAAGCATTTGCATGTAGCGTTATTTTAAATTGGGAAATTAACACAATTTGCACTTCATCTAAACATTTTAGTATGGGAAGGCCCCAAGCCTCGTCAAAATTTAACCTCCAACATAAGTTGGTTGAAGTAGACATCTTAGGGACCCTCTACTCCTCTATTGACTCCTCACTGTGAGATCCATATCTTTGGCGAGGTTGAGGTCTAAGGATTGAAGAATTAAATTGTAATCATGTTGTAGAGATAATAAATAAAATTAACCAAGAGCACTTTCCATTACATTTACTTTACTTGTCTCTTGATGGTTTGAGTTTTCATATGCAAAGTCTATTCCAAAAGCAAGTATTGTAATCCTTTCAAACAAGTGTTTTCTTTTCATGCTTCAAGTCTAATTGCATATTGATGTCTTGGTTTAGCACTTCATTTCTTTTACATTTCCAAGTTAATTACTAATTGTTGGGTTTTGGCAAGATATGTTTCACATGTTTTGATTCATAAAGTTGATTATCTCAAAAGCATTTTTGTATCTTGCAATATCTTGTGCTAACAATCTTTTGTTTACATTTCAGAGTTACTTTGTTTTTTCTTTTGAGAGCATTGCATTTTACTTTGAGCAAATATATCTTTAAATTGTTGAGCAAATTCCTTATAAGGCACTGGTTTTATGGTTTTTCTCATGTTAATGATTGGCATTGTTATTTCAAGTTGTTCACATCATATTTGCTCATAAATCCTTAAAAATAATCCATTTTCACTATAATACTCTCCTAGAAACTCACATCTTTTAACTTAACTTTTCATTAGGGACCACCTCCCTTAGCTAACCTAGGAGATAGTTCAAACGGAGAGAGTCGAGATTAGTGTGACAGCCCCTTCTCTGAGTTCCCTGCCACCAACCACACCTTGTGGGGTTGAAGGTTTTTCTCACTAACTTGTAGGTAGGTGATAACACAATCTAAGGCAGATCCGCTAGATCAGATCCAAGTTATTGTAACTGTATTTTCTCAAGTGGGCCATTTTCCCAGGACAGGAACCCACGTAAGTTTGGATTTCTTAATGAAAAAATGGTTGGGCAGAAATCTTCATGTATCATTGTGATTCAGATTGTTATTTGCTTCCACTGAATATTTTTGTTACGAACCTAGATGTATGTTTATTCAGTGAATTTTTGCTAGGAATTAAATATCAGGTGTCGGGTTCAAGGAAATCTAACAACCTAAAGGAGAAAACAACAATTAATATGCATGAGAACTCTATGCTTAAACTAAAACATTGCTCCATAAGCTCAGAGACTTTGTGAATGACTCAATAAGGTAAAAGAATAAGACTATAATTCAAGCTCTGAAAATTAAAAAACACATATTTTCACCCCAAAAATATCCATGCCTTTTTTCTTATGTTCAGACTCTACAAATTAAAAAAATACAACAAATTTCACCCCAAAAAAATCAGTCTTTTTCCTTCTAAAGGGATATGTTTCTTAGTTTTTCATGTTGGTCATTGCTAGGAGATGGAGAGTTGGACATAAAGTATTTGGAACGACAGATCTTGAAGCCCTAGTTAAGGTCTTCTTAATGCATGTACAGTCGTTGTGGATCAGCCCTTAAGTTTGTTCCAACAGTGCGTGCTAGGGTACAGAAGTGGGGTCCATCATGAATGGTAGTAGGGCTGTTATGAAGTGTTGAGAAGAGGGCAGATTCAAGAGTTTTTAAAGGAGCTTCTCAAGGTGTGAACAACAAATATTTGTATGCCCTAGTTAAGGCTTCCCTCTAAGGTATGCTGCCACTAAAAGACTGCTCAGAAGGTTGATAAATTTGCTCAGGTTTTTTGTAAGTGAGAGAGAGCAGAGGGACCCTTAGAAGGAGACATATAGACAGGGAATAGTGGTCGTATTGCTCAGAGATTCTATGTATATGTCAGTCCTAAAGTAGATCATTTCTAGCCTCTAGTAACTGTACATTGTACAGAAGTGTGAATTTATGGGCAGAGTATATCGCTAATATAGTGAAGGGAAATATGGGTCAACATGGAGCAGTCTCAGTGGAAAGAGAGTTGCATTGAAGTAGTTGGAAAGGACTATTCTAAAGGACCTAGGACAATAAATTTGATGAGCCCTAGACCTGTGCAATTTGAGGAACAAATTGCAGAACAGAGGGAAGTAAGTTTGCAACCCTAGATCAGTCAAAGTGTTCACTATGTGTAGCTAGTTTGGAGGCCTTATAAGAGTGACAAGAGCAATAAGGAGCTTGTGTGCGAGATTTGAAGAACGAATTGCCTTGGGAATGCGCTAATGCGCTAGGAAATTGGGGCTAATTCCTAAGAAATAGGAGCAACCCATGCATTAGGAAATAGAGGCTTATTTCCTAGGATTTGTGCAAGGATTGAGGAGCTCATATAGGAAAGGAAAGAAGGGCAAAGGAGAGGCCAAGTCCAGTGAGAAGGACAAGAAGAAAGATCTAAGTAATATCAAGTGCTTCCATTGCCATGAGTTTGGGCACTATGCTTCTATGTGTCCTAATTAATAGTAGAAGGAGTCCAATAAGGATCATGTTGCTGCATTAGCAGTGGTAGATGTTTTTTCTGCCCGGTTCGAGAAAGATTTCTTATTGATTGCTTACATGGAAAGCTCAGCAGATAGCAGTATATGGTATATTGATTCGGGAGCGTCCTTCCACATGACCAGGAACAAGAAGAGTTTCAACCACCTGAAGAAGGACATGCAGTTTCAGATTGAGCTAGGAGATGATGGTCAGTATGTAACTAGAGGAGTTGGTACTATCAGTTTTCAAAGGATTCAGGTAATCCTTGTTAAAATTTGGGTACCAGAGAACAAGTGGTTCCCTAAGGCTTTGATCTTTGGCCTAGGGAAGAGTGTCCAAATTTATTTTTCATCTCCTAAAGTGACCTAAGTGGTAAAGTCAATTAATTTAAAAGTGACTTTATAAATGGTAAAGTTACATTCTAATTTAAAGGTGACTTTATTAAAGTCAATGAAGAATTAGAAAGTGAAAAAGTGACTATGGAAATAAAAGGCTAAGTGGGTCTTTATTTAAGTGGGTGAGTTAAAAAATAGGAAGTGAGAATTAAATGCACATTTATTCTCATCCCTAGATCTAAATGAATCTCAGCCATTAGATCTTAGGATAACCCAAGAGGTCATTTAGAGAGTAAAAGAAGAAGAGAAGAGGAAAAGATCATTCATTCTTTCATGAGCATTTGAGAGAAAGAGAAGAGAGAGCAAGGAGAAAATTTCTGAGCAGTGGGGAAGTGAAGGAGAGCAGCAAGAAGACATTTCAGCAAATCTAGGTAGCAGCATTTATAGGCACGCATCCCAAGGCAAAACTATATAGCAAGAGAAAGGCACGAAAATCAAGAAAGAGGGACAACGGCAAGGGCACAAATTTCGAGGCAAGTTTTGGGGACGTTTTTCGAGGTAGTTGTATTGCTGAAATCCGTATAGTTCGTACAGCAAGTTCTAGGCACATTTTCCGAGGCAGGCCGTACAGCGTTTAATGTTGTTTTATTGCTGGAAAATTTCTGTTTTGGTAGTTTGCTGATTGGCACGATTTTTGAGGTGGAGTTCAAGCACAAAAATCGAGATAAGTTGTAATTTGTGGTTGCCGGAATTTTTACTGTGTATTTCAGTGTCTATGTAAAGCATTTTCAGAAATAAAGAAGAGCTCTCAAACTGGTTTTCCCCAAGAGTTGTAGGGGGTTTTTCCAAGGTCACATTGACCAAAAATCATTGTGTTATTTTTTGTGTGTAGCTGTCATAATTTTGTTGTGTTTTATTTCTGCAATTTCAGCAGTTGTGAAATCTCTAAATTTGTGTTTTCAGAAAAATATTGTCATTTCCAGATTTTACAATTTTTATCATGCTTGGATTTAAAACTAAATGCATGGAGTGATAAGGATAACTGATAAATGAAGTGGGGGTTGAAATTTCTTCAAGGTAACAGAGCTTGATTGGCTAAAAAGTGTAGTTTGAGACAGCAAATTGAAAATTACAACAGGTTGATTTTTACACAGAAAACAGAAACCTTTACCACAAATTTAAAATTTCAGTTTGGTAGGACAGTGAAACATGTCTTTGGGTTTGAGAGTGGAAGAGAGGTTGGATGGGCAGAACAACTACAATGCATGGAAGGAGAGAATCCAGAGCATCTTTGAGGAAGCAGAAGTCTGGGGCATTATGGTAAATACCACACAGAACCCAATAGTAGTATCTGCTGACCCTGTATAGTTAGCAAAGTTTAACAAAAAGAATGCTAAGGCAAAAAGATTGATTCTAGAAAGAATCAAAGACCATGCCATTTCTCATGTGAGAGGAAAGACTTATGCACATGAGATGTGGACAGCCTTGACCAGTCTTTACCAAAGCTCAAATGAAAACAGAAAAATGGTCCTAAAGGAGAAACTGAAGGCCATTAAAATGGCTAAGACTGACAGTGCTACAGCATACCTCACAAAGATCACTTCAATGAGAGATGAGTTGGCAGCCGTAGGTGAGATCATTGCACCCACTAAGTTGGTGAGGATTGCTTTGAATGGTCTTCCTGAGACTTGGGAGAATTTTGTGGTTGGCATTGTTGCTCGGGAAAACCTTCCCGATTGGGAGAGGTTGTGGGATGATTGCATTCAGAATGAGATCAGAAAGAACCATCTTGGGGCAGCCAAACAGGTGGAGGAGGATGACAATGTGGCATTGTTAGCAAGAGGCAAGAAGGGCAGAGCAAAGAAGCAAGCTTCCAACAGTGGAGGCAAAGGCAAAGGTAAAGGCAAGCAACAAAACAAGGAGAAGGATTATTCCAAAGTCAAATGTTGGAATTGTCAAAAGTTGGGACACTATGTTGTTGTGTGTCCGGAGAAGAAGAACAAGAAAGGGAGAGACAAACCCATGACAGCTTTTGCAGAGATAGAGAGCTTCTCAGAGAGCTTTGATCGAGAGTTTGGGTTCATAGCTTGTGAGGCCACTAGTGCAGGATCACCTGCCATACTAGTTCAGAGGGAGTGTGCATTCCCCACTACTAGCAGAGCATCTTCTAGCATTTGGTATGTTGACAGTAGCGCTTCCCGCCACATGACATGAGTCAGAAAGTACTTCTCAGAGCTTTCAGAGGGTGATACTGATATGGAGGTAGTACTTGGTGATGACAGCATTGTTAGAGCAGTAGATGTGGGGGACACTGACATTTGATAGGGGACCCAAACCTCCCTTGAAAGTGTCAGATGTTCTATATGTGCCTCGAATGAAAAAGAACCTGATATCCGTCTCAGTACTTGAGGACAGAGGGTATGATGTGTTGTTCAGGAGAGGGCAGGTGCTTATATATCCTAGGGGAACTCCAACTTCTTTAACTAAAGAGATTGGTGTGCGCCATTCCAAGGTGTACAAGTTCTCATTCCAGCCCCTGATGGCATTGAGTAGCAGAACCCGAGACAGGATCGACAGCAGATCTAGCAATTTAGAGTTGTGTGAGATTTGGCACCGCAGGATGGGGCACATGTATCATGGGGCCTTCAGTACATTGCGGGAGATCACCATTGGTGTGCCAAATTTCAGTTATGATCACCTTGATGTATGCAAAGGATGTGCTATGGGGAAGTTTGCCAAATCCCCTTTTCCCAGCAGTGACAGCAGAGCGACCGGGATCCTTGACTTGATTCATACCGATGTGAGTGGTCGGATGTCTCATGTATCCTTGAGTGGCTATGAGTACTATGTTTTATTCATTGATGACCACTCCAAGAAGACCTAGATTTATTTCTTGAAGACCAAGAGTGAGGTCTTCAAGCGGTTTCAAGAGTTCAAAGCTCTTGTGGAGACCCAGACAGGTAGGAAGATCAAGGTCCTCAGGTCGGACAATGGAGGGGAGTATACCCTTGGTGAGTTTGTTGATTTTTGTGTTGAGGCAGGCATTAGAAGGGAGTTTACAATTCCTTACTACCCCCAGCAGAATGGGGTTGCAGAGAGGAAGAACAGATCCATTGCAGGGGCTGCCAAAGCCATGCTTCATGATCAGGGGTTACCTTTATTTTTGTGGGCAAAGGCCTGCAACACTGCTATGTACTTGCCGAACAGGAGTCCACATTGTGCCTTGGGAATGTGACTCCGGAGGAGGCTTTTTCTGGGAAGAAGCCTAATGTTGGGCACTTTCGTATCTTTGGATGCCTTACATATTCCTATGTCCCCAAGGAGAACAGGACCAAGCTAGAGCCCACTGCAGACAAGGGCATCTTTGTGGGTTATAGCGAGATCTCGAAAGCTTATCGGATTTATATTCCTGCGCAAAGGAAAGTGGTTGTCAGGCGAGATGTGAAGTTCAAGGAGGAGAGAGCTTTCAGGAGGTCACGGGAGTTAGAGTATCCAAAGTCGCCAGACCTTCAGGAGCAGCTGAGTCAGTCAAAGGGATCTAATGGTCAGGGATCAGGAGGTACATCGATTACAGTGTCAGGTCCATCAGTGAGTAGTGGCTCTCAGAGTCAAGTGGGTGGTTCTTCGGGCAGCATGCAGGGCAGTTCGCAGAGCAGTTCACAGGGTAGTCCACTAATGGATAGTTCGCACGGTACTTCAGCATCTATAGGCACAGATTCAGGCATGAGGTCAGTTGGCAGGCCTTCAGGGGTTCAGGCTTCTGATGATGATGAGGATTCTTTCACTCCGGTGGGAGAAGTATGCTCAGGGAAGAGGAAGCCCAAGTGACTTCAAGAGAAGTATGCTCAGGGAAGAGGAAGCCCAAGTGGCTTCAAGATACCTTGCGTGAGGCCACATCAATCACTGGGCCAAAGAGACAAGTTAGAGAGAGTAAACCACCTGAGCGGTTTTGTAGTTACATGGCATTGGTAACAAGAATTGTTAACTCTGAGCCTTCTAGTTATGAGGAGGCAACCAGCCAGCAAGTCTGGAGAGAGGCCGTGATGGAGGAGTATTCTTCTGTCATGAAGAACGATGTTTGGGAGGTATTGCCGAGGCCTGAAGGTAAATCAGTTGTTACTTCCAGATGGCTCTACAAGATAAAGCATGCTGTAGATGGCAGCATCGAGAAGTTCAAGGCTCAACTTGTGGCGTGAGGGTTCTCACAGGTAGAGGGAGTTGACTATGAGGAGACCTTCGCTCTCGTAGCTCGGTATACATCTATTCGCTCCATTATATCGATTGCAGCAGAGATGGGTTGGAAGATCCACCAGATGGATGTGAAGACCGCATTTCTCAATGGCTTCATTCAAGAGGAGGTTTATATTGAGCAGCCGCAGGGCTTTGAGGTGCATGGGAAGGAGTCCCATGTATGCAGATTGAAAAAGGCACTCTATGGCCTGAAGCAAGCTCCTAGAGCTTGGTACTCGAGGATTGATACATACTTGCAGCAGTTGGGTTTCACAAAGAGTGAGGCTGATCCGAACCTATACTTCATTGTGGTGGGTGAGGAGCCTCTCATTCTGGTGTTGTATGTTGATGACTTGATCATCACTGGTGCAGAGAGACTCATTGAGGGCTGTAAGAGAGATCTTACTTCAGAGTTTGAGATGAAGGATATCGGCTTGATGCATTATTTTCTGGGATTAGAGGTGTGGCAGGAGGAGGGGCATTTCTTCCTGGGACAAGGGAAGTACATTGTGGATATTCTTAGCAGATTTCACATGGAGGACTGCAAACCCATGTCTACACCTATGATCACTAACTGGAAGAAGCTTCATGCTTCTGATTTCGAGTTGGTTTGACAGTTGATTGGTTGTTTGATGTATTTGGTCAACGGTCGACCAGATATATGTTTTGCAGTTAACACTATGAGTCAGTTCATGTGTGAGCCTAGGAGAGTGCACTGGGTGGTTGCAAAACACATTCTTCGTTACTTGCAGGGGACTGTGGATTTTGGTCTGGATTATAGACAGGATGATGGAGTGAGACAAGCAGGGTACACAGATTCAGATCGGGCAGTTGTGCTTCAAATAGGAAGAGTACTTCCGGATTCTGTTTTGGGTTGGGTTCGACAGTTGTGTCGTGGATCAACCGGAAACAACAGTCAGTTGCATTGAGCTCAGCTGAGGCAGAGTATATGGTTGCCAATTTGGCTAGTTGTGAGGCCATATGGCTTCGCAAGATGTTGTTTGGTCTATTTGGTCAGGCATTGAGACCTTCAGTGATTTACTGTGATAATCAGAGTTGCATAAAACTCACAGAGAATCCAACTTTTCATGACAGGTCAAAGCATATTGAGATCAAGTATCACTTCATTAGAGACTATGTCCAAAAGGGAGTTGTCAAGTTTGAGTACGTTTCCACAAATGAGCAGGTAGCAGGCATTTTCACCAAAGCCTTACCACGGGGCAAGCATGTCTACTTCAAACACAAGATGGGAGTGGTGAGAAACACTTTCCTCGGTAAGAGGGAGTGTTAAAATTTGGGTACCAGAAGACAAGTGGTTCCCTAAGGCTTTGATCTTTGGCCTAGGGAAAAGTGTCCAAATTTATTTTTTACTTTTCTCCTAAAGTGACTTTATAAGTGGTAAAGTCAATTTAATTTAAAAGTGACTTCATAAGTGGTAAAGTTACATTCTAATTTATAAGTGACTTTATAAGTGGTAAAGCTACATTCTAATTTAAAGGTGACTTTATTAAAGTCAATGAAGAATTAGAAAGTGAAAAAGTAACTATAGAAATAAAAAGCTAAGTGGGTCTATATTTAAGTGGGTGAGTTAAAAAATAGAAAGTGAAAATTAAATGCACATTTATTCTCATCCCTAGATCTAAATGAATATCAGCCATTAGATCTTAGGGTAACCCAAGAGGTTATTTAGAGAGTAAAAGGAGAAGAGAAGAGGAAAAGATCTTTCATTCTTTCATGAGCATTTGAGAGAAAGAGAAGAGATAGTAAGGAGAAAATTTCTGAGCAGTGAGGAAGTGAAGGAGAGTAGCAAGAAGACATTTCAGCAAATCTAGGCAGCAGCATTTATTGGCACGCATCCCAAGGCAAAACCGTACAGCAAGAGAAAGGCACAGAAATCGAGAAAGAGGGACAGCAACAAGGGCACGAATTTCAGGGCAAGTTTAGGGCACGATTTTCGAGGCACCATTTTGCTGAAATCCATACAGTTCATAGTACGTACAACAAGTTTTGTGCACATTTTTCAAGGCAGGTCATACATCATTTAATGTTGTTTTATTGCTGGAAAATTTCTATTTTGGTTCTTTGTTGATTGGCAAGATTTTCGAGGTGGAGTTCAAGCACGGAAATCGAGATAAGTTGTAATTTGTGGTTGCTGGAATTTTTAATGTGTATTTCAATTTCTCTGTAAAAGCATTTTCAAAAATAAAGAACTCTCAAACTAGTTTTCCCCAAGAGTTGTAGGGGGTTTTTCTAGGGTCAAATTGACCAAAAATCACTGTGTTATTTTCTGTGTGTGGTTATCATAATTTTGTTGTGTTTTATTTCTGCAATTTCAGCAGTTGTGAAATCTCTAAATTTGTGTTTTCAAAAAAATATTGTCGTTTTCAAAAAAATATTGTCATTTCCAGATTTTAGAATTTTTATCATGCTTGGATTTAAAACTAAATGCATGGAGTGATAAGGATAACTGATAACCGGAGTGGGGGTTGAAATTTCTTCAATCCTCTTCATCTCAGAGATGTTCTCTATGCTCCAGGATTGAGGCAGAATCTTTTTTTGGTAGCTACCCTTGAGGACAAGAGATATGATATCATATTCAGCAGAGGCAACGTGTACCTCTGGCACTTAGCTTCTAGATGTAAGAAGCAGATAGGTGTGAGGGTGAAGAATCTCTACAAGTTGCAGGTAGAGACAGATGCAACTTGAGCAGCAAGGCAGGGAGAGCTCAGAGTAGAGAAGTGGTGGTTGAGCGAGAGCAAGATAGAACTCTCAAGAGGGAGCCTCAGACAGTATCTCAATTTGAGTCTAAGCTAGTTGGCATAAGGGCTAGCCAGCAGGATAATGAGAAGCATAGCCCAAGGCAAGTGGAGGCGGCCACTCAATTAGAGACTTCCAGTATAGGGAGAGTTCGAGCCAAGTGAGCAGAAGATTTGTTTAAGGGGGATCAAGAGAGTTGGATCTTCTAGTATCACTTTCAACCAATGGAAGCAGCCACAGAGGCATACAGGGTACATGGCACTTATGACTGAAGTAATGGACTCATTGAACATGGTGGGAAAGAGCAGGTCTTCAAATCAGGTTCCGCATAAGAAAGCAGGGAAGTCTTTTAGTTCAAAGGGAGTAGCTGCAGTAACAGAGAACATGGTAGTGTCAGAAATAGATCCAAGTGGACAAGGTTCTTCCAAAAGCACCTTCCTCGCTAAGAGGGAGTGTTGAAAATGGTAGCGAGAAAGGGCTCCTTTATTTAAGCCTTGATCAAAGGGACCTTAACGAGTTCTTCCTTAGCATGCCCGAGTTCATATAAGTTAGGAACCAATTCCTATAAGTTAGGAACCAATTCCTATAAGTTAGGAATCAATTCCTAGTTAGGAGCTAATTCCTATAAGTTAGGACGAATTCCTAAGATTTAAGATGAGTCCCTACAAATTAGGATGAGTTCCTATAATTTAGGATTAGTTCCTAAAAGTTAGGATGAGTTATGAAGCAGTTAACTAATGTGCAAAAGTGGAAGGCCAAGTTTATTGTCTTCTAGTGCGAGTTAATGTGGGAAATAGACAAGTGATTGAATCTCAAGTTCTAGAATTGAGATGATACCAGTTGCATGAGTTAGTTAACTCAATTAACTCAATCAATCACAAAAGCACTTTCCTAAAATTAGAACTTGCTAACTTTAGCCATTCGAATTGCATTAAAACTTAAAAGGAGGATGAAGGCACAGATTTGATCACTGTCTTGTGAGCACAAGTTGGTGAGGCAAGACAATAGATCTCACAGGTTTGTGAGAAGGTTGCACAGGTTTATATGTGGAGCTTGTAAGAGAAAGAGGTGCCAAGGGTAGCTTGTGTGCAAGATTGGAGAGAGGAATTTCCTTGAGAATTGCGCAAGAATTTGGGAGCAACCTATGCACAAGGAATTAGGTGGAAATCGAGGAGCAAATCAAAGGTCTTGCAAGGTGTGTTCCAGCTTAGTACAAGCAGAGAGAATCAAAAATAAGAGAAAGGTGTGCCAAGAGTAGCTTGTGCGCAATATTGGAGAGAGGAATTTCATTGGGAATTGCGGAAGACTTTAGGAGCAACCTATGCGCAAGGAATTAAGTGGAAATCAAGGAGCAAATCAGAGCTCTTGCAAGGAGTGTTTCAGCTTAGTACAAGCAGAGAGAAATAAATTGTATTCTCTATTGGAACCTATGTCACAGGGTTCGGCGAACCTGAAGGTTCAGGTTCAAAATTCGTCGAACCTGAAATTTGTTTTGAAATTCGTTCAGGTTCGCCGAACCTGAAAGTCGAACCTGATCGGCGAACCTGAACGAATTCGAACCTAATCGAACCTGATCGAACTTGAAAATCGAACCTGAAAAATCGAATTTGAAGATCGAACCTGAACGTACTTTAAGGCAAATTTCAGCGGTTTTTTTGAGGTTCGATGGTTTTTTTTTGGCAGTTTTGGGTCGCACACCGGTTTTCTTCATCGCTTCCCAGCCTGTTTCTCATTCCGTTTCCAATTATGTGTTAATAATTTCATTGTTGCGGCTGCCTAGCTGTTTCTCATTCCGTTTCTGTTCCCGTTGTCATTCCCATTCCCCCATTGGGACTACATTTATACACCACCATTCTTTTTTCTATGCATGAAATATGCAGGGAGGGGAGTGGCCCGTGGCCTGTGGCCCGTGGGTACACGTTGCTTATCCGCCAAAACTCTGTAGTCATTTTTCTTGTTCTGTTTTGTTTCTCGTTATGTAACATGTTTATGTTTCCCGTCTCTGGTAACCGTAAAGTAGATTTCTTATCCTCCAAAACTCAATTTTACAGTCGTGTTGTATCATTGTATGTTGTAGCCTGTGACTCGTGAGGGAAGTGGTTCACGTTTCTTATTCCCCAACGCCCTTGAAGTCCTGTTTCTGGTTCTGTCAGTGTTCACTGTAGCCCTGGTAGATTTGGATGAAAATCCACACATTTAGATTTGCTTTTTCTTAGAAATTTGTTATCGGAAATTTAGTATTTTACATGTATGGAAAAACCTCAGCCCTGGCCCCTACCCAGAAGGTTCTTCCAGCCTTGAACCAGGACAGGAGCCTCGTTTTTGGAGGAAACTTGCGTACCCTAAATAGCTTGCATTTTTTTGTGCCATTTATGTTAGTTATCATTGATCAACTTATCATTGAGAAGGCATTCCGAAAGCTAGGTTAACATCTTTTGAACTCTCAAAATCGCTTTAATTTCATTTGTAAATACTAGTTTATTCCATTTGGAAATACTCTTTTATGAAACAAGGGTGGGAGCTTCATTTTGAAGGAAACTTGGGCATCCTGATTCCCATATACCTGGAAATTTTATGTCATTTATGTTAGTTGTCAACTTGTACCTTGATGTTGTCTCTCAATTGATATGAAACTCTAACTGGCCTCTGTTTTGGTTTTCATATTCAACATTCATCTCATTTTTCCCAAGTTGTGAGCAAGATGTAACATTATCAACAAATTTATTCTGCACTTGCTTCTCAGTTTTCATATTCACACTGATATTTTTAACTTTTTGCTATAACATACCATTGTCTTCTCTATCTACCACATCTTCAGTCTTATTTACAAATTACAGGGGGGGCAGCCTCTTTGTCAATAAGATCATCTTCCACTGTGTCTAAAACCCAAAGATGCTACAATTTTGGGCAATTGCAAACAATCTTCTCCAACTCCCTGCTACCCATAAGTTATAACAGCATCGTTGAAGTTCAGCTCCATTAAGTTATTGCAAACAGAATAGATTGTTGGCAGATACTCAAGAATAACTTCCCAAAATCCTGACAAATACTGTTTATGGATCGATTTTGAATTTTCTATTATTTTGTCATATATATATATATATATATTGAAAAATATGTATAGTCGAACCTAATGCCGAACCTCATTCGAACCTGATCGGAAAATTCGAACCTGAATCGAACCTAATCATTGTCGAACTCGAATTCGAACTCGAACTGAGTGACATAGATTGGAACAAGTTGTATTTGTAAGAGATCTATTGCTCAAATTTCTTCAATAAAAATCTCAATCAAAGTAGAGGGTTTTCCCAATTGGCTTCCCTAGAAAATTTTGTGCCTTGACTATTTGATGGTGTGTTTATTATTGTTTCTATTCCATTGCAAAATCTAGTAGAGAAATTATGTGTCTATATGAAAAGAAAGTAGTTTTCAGATTGTTCATATTAGTAGTTGCAAAATTTCATGGATTTTCTACACTGATAACCCAGGACCCCACACTTCAGAACCATATCGGACAAAGGGACGAACCAGAGTATTCAGGAGTGACATCTTGGACGATATGTCCTGGAAGTGGTACTAGAAACAATGTCTTTCAAGAAGAGCAAGGGAACCATATCCTTTGTTGACTTGGGGCTATGGTGCATGATGTAGCTGAACCAGGGGCTTGTGAATAATTACCAAGTAGGTGTATGTACAAGTGATCACAATTTCCTCTCCTTTGAAAAAGAGATGTTGATCAAAGAGTGTCATTTTGGTAGAAATTGATGAACTTACATTCAGGACCATTACTCTATTCTCCTCTAAGACAGGATTCACTAGTGAGCATCTCTGTTTGGTGATTGCATTTATCTAGTTCACATCTTCTTTATTGGGACTTGGAAATGCTTCAGAGTTTCTGCCTTGTTTTCCATCTAGAACATCAAGTGTATGTTTGTTTTTGAGCCATGTGAGGTAAATCCCAAATTTGTGGCCAAAGGTGCTTTGTTGATTAATGATGCTCAAGCTTTAGAGTAGCTCGTTCTGATTTTAATTCACCATCAGTAGCTTTATGGAAGAGGATATGAGGTCCATCATATATACATTTTCACTTGTTGGTTTGTGGCTTGTAAATATTTCTCCATAAATACAACACATATTTTTCAAAATAAAAACGAAAAAAGTTAGAATTTTCAGTTTAGAAACTCTGAAAAAAGGGAGCCTCAATTTCTAGTGTGGGAATCCTAACCCTGATTTAGTCAGCATGTAATATTTTGTATATTTAATACAAATTCTCTAATTTACGAGCCAAAAAACAAAGGTGGAAGGATCTCCTAATACAAAATTCCTTGTGCCAAGATAATGATACCTTTCAGCAATATTCTTCACTTACTTGCCTCTTTGGAACAATCCATCTTAAGAGGTAGGAGCTAATGGTGGTTAATATGTGTTTTAATGTGCACAATTGTGAACAAGGAGAACGGTGTGGGAGTTTGAAGAGGGCAGATAAGCTTGAATCTGCTCATTACAATATCTTAATGCTGAAACACAACGTTATCATTATTTATAAATTGCCAAAAGCAATTACATGGATATGGACTCTTCCTCAGAGTTCCTCCCCAGGGTGGTCATTTCCGTGGAGAAAGATCTCCTCCAAGGGCAAGGAAAAGGCTCTAATTATCTTTATCTAAAAGGCAGGTTCCAAAATCCCCATTAGGTTACAAAGCAAATTGCAGCTGGATTCTTTTCTTTCTTCTATAAATTTGACTTCTCTTCTTCAAATTGAGATATGTGTCTCAGCGAAGCTTCCAGGTAGCATCGATTGCAATTTTATTCTGAATAATGAATTTTAAGTCATTAGACTGTATTTAATAGGTCACAAAGGCATGATAAAGCATCCTGACAAACCTCCAATTACGAGGGTATATATATATATATTCCAAAATCCCTATAGGTTACAAAGCAAAATGCAGCTGGATTCCTTTATTTCTTCTATAATTTTGACTTATCTTCTTCAAATTCAGATATGTGTCTTAACGAAGCTTCCAGGTAGCATCGAATGCAGTTTTAGTCTCAAATAATGAATATTAAGTCATTAGACTGTATTTAATAGGTCATTCAAGCATGGCACATCCTAACAAATCTCCAATTACGAGGGCATATACAATTTTAGTCTCAAATAATGAATACTAAGTCATTGGAGTTGTTTCAAGTAAGACTTTTTAGAGTTTACAGTAGATTTCTGGTTGGAATCTGATAAAAAAAATTGTGGTCATATCTTAATTTGTGTTGTTTAAATTGGTTTTTTAATTACATATATGCATTCAGCACCCTGAAAACTCTTTGGGGTCATATCTTCATTTGTGTTGTTTAAATTGGTTTTTTAATAACGTATATGGATTCAGCACCCTGAAAACTCTTTGGACTGTTTGGACAGTTCAATTGTGCAGAATTCAACTGTCAATCCTGTGATTTCAATGAATCAGTACCGAATTTTAAACAAATTAGATCGGAAAATAAACCGGAAAACTTTTTAAAAGCTTGCACTTAAAAACAGCTACCCAAATAATTAGGCTGTATTAATATTAATAGTTCATTCAAGTATGGTAATACATCCTGACAAATCTCCAATTACGAGGGTATATATATATATATATATAAAAGAACGCTATTCCATCCAGTAAAAAGCTCCGAAGGATTCTTATTTTTTCGTTACATTTGACAACATCATAATATTATAACCAGGTATCCATCAGTTTATCAAAATGAGGTTTTGTTAACAAAATTTGCGATTCAATGGAAAACGTCAAAGTATGTCAAAATGCATATATGAGGCATTGGCAATTTGAGATGATTTTTCCAAAATGACAAGCTGAAGAAAACAAAAAAACAGGCGCTAACTTTATCAATTAAATGGGGAACGAATTTACGAACTTACAGGCATATCACACAAAGGAAGAACTCGCTATCATTATCCGCATCCGTGGCCATTGAAGGACAAGATATTGGACCTTCTATATTTCTGTCCATGTCGATATTATTTTCCGCCAAAGTATCCGAGGCCGCAACTTCCTCCTCCTTCGGCTCATCAATTCCATCCATTCTGCTGATATCGAAATTATCCATCTGTTAATCGATCAAGGACGCACGATGTTTCACAATTGAAGATGCCCTGTTGCTCTCTCGAAACATCTTGAAGTAATCTGAGAGTAATTAAACTATGCGCCTGTCGTGTGCGACTCCGCTCCCCTCCCCTTTTGTCGGTTAACGAGTTTAAAAAATAAAAATAAAAACCAGAAAAAAATTGCCGGTCAGATCTCCGAGATGAAATAACAAAACAAAATAAAGACAAAGGGGTATCTTAAATTATTCTTAAAGAGAAAAAGGTTAAATAAAATAAAGAGAAAGGGGTATTTTAAATTATTTTGAAAGAGAAAAATTAAAATAAAAATAAGAATAAAGAAAGTATTTTAAATTATTTTGAAAGAGGAAAAAATGGAATATTTAAATTATTTAGAAAAAAATATATATATAAAAGATATAATTTGTGAATATTTATTGCGTAGATTAGTTAGTTTGAGTGGGGTGAGTTTTTCTATATAGTTGGTTAAAAAAAAAAAAACTTTTTGTTGGTTGATAAGTAAAAATAAAAAAAAATTATAGTTCAAATCTAGGAGATGATATGAGAAAACAAAATAAAGGCAAAGGAGTATTCTAAATTATTCTGTGGCCTTTTAAGAAAAAAAAAAAAGGTAAAATAAAATAAAGACAAAGGAGTATTTTAAATTATTTTGAAAAAGAAAAAGGCAAAATAAAAGTAATGAAAGTATTTTAAATTATTTTAAAAGAGTTAAAAAAAAAAAAACCAAAAACAAAAACATTTCAAAGAGAAAAAAAATTATAAAGTAAATAATTTAGAAATATTTATGAGGGGTAGATTAGTTGGTTAAAAACTTTTGTTGGTTGATAAGTAAAAATAAATAAATTTTATAGTTCAGATTGGGAGACGATATAAGAAAACAAAATAAAGGCAAAGGAGTATTCTAAATTATTCTCTAGCCTTCTAAGAGAAAAAAAGGTAAAATAAAATAAAGACAAAGGAGTATTTTAAATTATTTTGAAAAAGAAAAAGGTAAAATAAAAATAAAGAAAGTATTTTAAATTATTTTGAAAGAGTAAAAAAAAAAAACATTTCAAAGAGAAAAAATAAATAATAAAATAAATAATTTATAAATATTTATGAGGGGTAGATTAGTTGGTTTGAGTAGGGTTGAGTTCTCGAGAGGAGTTTCCAGTTCAAATTTAGTGGAGAGGGGTTGATGATGGAAGTCACCTTTGGGGAAATTAAATTATTCCAAAAAGCATCTAAGTTCAATAGATCTTTTCACGATCGAGTCATAACATCCACTAGTGAGTAGATTGTTCTTCCATTTAGCATCTACGAGTGAGTGGTCATAGCATCCACTAATGAGTAGATTGTTCTTCCATTTAGCATCTACGAGTGAGTGGTCATTCTTTTGTGGAATAGATGGGTTAACACTAACTAGCTTCCTAATTACAAACCCAAAAAAAACTAAAAGACATAGAGAGCCTTTTAAATTATTAAAAAAATAAAAAGAGTATCTAAAATTATTCAAATATATATATGACAAAGTACTTTTGAAAAATCAAAAGAGATGAAATATAAAATATGCCATTGAATTTGATTAAAATTCTATACAAATATATGTGAGAAGACTACTCTCTATACTCTCTCTTAATATTTGAAGTTGAGAAGATATGAATAATATAGTATAACAATATATTTTGCTCCTTTGATGGTTGATAAGTTCTATTTGTTTCTTTTTATCATCATGTATAATAGAGTGGTAAAATAAGAGGTCTCAAATGGGGTTGAATCTAAAGATATGTAACCTTTTCAAGAAGTATAATAAATCTCATAGTACATTGAAGATGAGAAAATGAGGTTTTTTTTTCTTATTGATCTATTTTGCATAAATTACATATATGTTGAATGGTACTTTATGGTGATTTTGCTAAATGATCTTCACGTGTAGTACCTCATACTTAGATTGATTGCTATAATATGGCTACGTTGAGAGGCCCAAATGCACTACCAATAATATCGGGGAAACTAACCCTAGAAAGAGGCCAATAAGACTCTTCCTATTTGGAATATGGATCCTCTAGATTAGTGGCATGGTTATAACATACTTGGTGCCTTAATGCTCGATTAAGGATATGGGGTGTCAATTTTTCTTCTTCTTCACGAGCTTAACAATCAACTTTAATACGACATGTAAAATATGAACTGAAATATACCACTCAATCATGCAACTTTTGGTTTTTGTCTTTGAAGTATTTTATCAAAAAGTTTGTATGCAAATTATAATAAAACACCTTTAACACATTTCTTCAAATGATTTGCATGCAAATAGACATAGATCAGGTACAAAAGTACTAGCACATAACAATGCTAACATACATCAATACTATTTTCATTCACAAAACAACATTTTCAATGGGGCATTTCTTCAAACACTTTGCATGCAAAATAATATAACAACTTCCTCATGGCATATCTCCTCAATTATAGCAGTCTAAGTTCTAAAAACTGAGTGAGATTATCAACGGGAGTTCCTCCTACTATGGTCCAAGTTTCAGCCTATGGAACCTCCTAAATGAAAAGTCATAGTAGAAATGCCAACATGACCTATTTGATACATGATTTTATGAGCATCCAAGAAGTTCGAATTCCACTAACCATATATCCTAAAATATCTCGACTCAAGATCTAAAAGTTGGACCAAATGACCAACATAATTTCCCCTCACTATAGTCCATGTTTTAGCTTCTAGAACTTCTGAAAAGAAAAGTTATAGCAAAAATGCCAGCATGAATTGTTTAAAAATGCATTAGGAAGCCCAAATTCCTTTGATCATATTTCCTAAATTTTTGCGACACAAGATATGAAAGTTGGACTAGATGATTAGCAATATTTCTCCTCACTATTTTCGAAGTTTCAGGTTTTGAAACCTCCCAAAAGAAAAGTTATAGTAGAATGCCAACATGACCTATTTAAAGATTAGGAAGCCCAACTTCCTTTGATCATATTTTCTAAAATTTTGCGACCCAAGATCTGAAAATTGGACCAGTGGATTAACAAGATTTCCCCTTACCATGTTTCAAATTTCAACTTTTGAAACCTCCCACAAGAAAAATTATAGCAAAAATGCCAACATGACTTGTTAAAGAAGAATTTAGGAAGCCTATCTTCCTCAACGAGTGGTTTTACAAAATTTAATACATATAAAAAGCTACATCCAAATAGTATAACAACTACAACCACGATAAATTTGTTGAAGGGGAAGTGCATGTCACTAAACCATCTATACCAGAAATATCATTAACACGTAAAAAAAAAAATCTCTATTGCATCCAGAAAATTATTGGAAACTAAAGTACTATGAACCACGTTTCACCACACCATATGCTCAAGTGTGCTACAATTTTTCTCATAGTTGGCCACCCTTGTGTCAGATCTTGATTCCTTGAGGAGAACTTAACTCAGGGGTATTTCACACACTCAGATTCAAACCATATTTTAACACCGAGAGTGAAGGTAATTCTCCTTCACACACACACACACACAAAAGAAAACTCAGTGATCAACCTTTCCATCTTTGACCAGGCTCACATTCACAAAAAGACCATGCATGTCTACATGGCACAAGGGATTCCTTCTCTAATCTCTATAATCCCTTATCCCTCCCCTCTTCAACTCTCTATGTACCACACACAGCCAGGACCATTCCCAGTCCTCAAAGCCATATAGTCCAGAGAAAAAGCATTGCAACACATTCATTCCCTGTCACATAAGATATCACACACAACTTTTAACCAATCATAAGGTTTGAACCTCTTTGGGTTTTATCACTGATCCTTTTTCCAATTCAATTTTTCTAAGTGAGAGAGAGAGATGTATGAGAGAGTAATAGAAGAGAGAAAAACTAGAAGATTAAGAACCAAGAAAAAACCCCTTGATTGCTCCTCCCTCTTATTTTTAAATCACACCTCAACCCTTCATCTTCCCAACCTTTCAGTTTCTTGGAATACTAACCATCACATCAATGGAAAATATTCACCCAATGTATTTTTTTCCTCTTAAGTTGAGTTTTCCCTCTCCCTAAGGGATCATACTTTATTGGTTATCCCATTTCTTCAACTATAGCATTTTTATTAATAAAAATAAGCATTACATCATATAATAGAGTTTGACATCATAACATCAATGTTGGCACCCCAACATTATTTGTTCTTAATTACATTACAAAATTTTGGGTATTGACACGGTATTGAAAGGGCCGTTGCAATCCCCTCCCCTTTAAGGAACATCATCCTCGTTCTTCTACTATATGTAGAACAATTCTATACAAAAGAAGGGATATGTCATTTTCATATCAACAACATTTTTCATGTCCTTAGTTGCCACTTTCAACAATGCCATTTATTTTCCATGGTTTAGTTACCTCTAGAACTCCTATCAGTCTAGCACATTCCTACGTGATTATATGTTGCTTCACAAGGCTTCCATGGGGAACAAGTTCAACTCGTTTTTTTCTTGGACACACCTAATGCATTCATGATCCCAAATGAGTATGTATACGAATCTTTGAAAACCATTTATTTCAAGTCTCCCCTTCCTTGTAGTCACATACCTTCCAAGTTTAGGCATCCCCTTCTCAACCTCCCCAGTTCCTTCGGCGATCCATTCCTTGACAAGGCTTCCTCGCACATGAAGAGTCTCAAGACTTATGGAGTCTTACAGCCAAGGCATCTCTCTAGCTTTCTATAAACAACACAACAAATTTTCCATAACATAACTCATGGGGGTGGTAGGAGGGGGAGGGGTTTTGTATAGCCCTAATGCAAAATCGAATACAAGGTATGCCTTGGGGTTGGGATCAATGACCAATAATCAGGTCGAATAGCACAACTTGTTGCAAGGCTTGACGTTAGACAGAGCTCTTCAAGTAACTAATATCAACATCCTTAGCAACTCACTTATTGTGATACAACATCTCTATAAAGGTTCTTGGCCTAAAGAAAGCCTTATGGAAAACATTATCAAGAGAATCAAAACACTGCTTGAATAATTTCTTCATAAAAAATTATTCCATATCTTAAGGAAGCAAAACACAGAGGCAAATAAGGGTGCTAACCAAGCTTGCATGCTCAAAGCTAGACAATTAGAAATCAATGGCACCCAAGGTTGGTGTAATTTACCATAACCTCAACCACAATCAAATGGTAATTAAGCATTACATTAAATATATTAATGTCATCATACAAACCTCAAAGCATACTCTTAATGCAATGAAATTAATCATGGGATGTCAATCCTAACAAGTGGAAAGGATCATGATATGGCTCAGGGCCTCCAAATATCAACTTCATCCTTACGTTGACGGAAGCCAAACCATATTAACATGCTATTTGGTTTTCCGAAGGTCACAGATTGATCACATAGTGCATTCTCCTCATGGAAGCATAATTGATATTCATAGTTGAGGAATATTGATCAGGCCTGAGGCTTTAACTCCTCAGGCAAGTGGTTTATCTGGTTAGCAACCCATCATGATTACCTAGCCACTGCACACACATTAGAATACTCTATTTTTAAGTAGCACTTTAATGGAAGATGATTGTGGTTACATGGTTGCTCTATGACCTTGAATTCAAGCAGAGGGAATTCAAACTTGGTCTGAGAACCATTAATCTACCTAGGAGATCGGTAGAGGATTGGAAAATCATAAATTTGACCTTTAGTGGGATATTTTGTCTGACATTCTAGCTCTTTGGGTTAAGCTTTCTCTAAAGTGAACCCACCATGGGAATTTTCCCTTATTAACTTGGTTAACATAGACAGGTAGGATAAGTGAAAGAAAGGAAAAATAGCAGTGACTTTAAGGAGGAATTGTTGGTTTTCTAATCACCTCAAGAGTTCTATTCAGTGTTGTCAAGTTGTTTGGCCTCCTTGATCTAATATCATTTGTGTTTTCTAGTTTGGTCAAGAAGTTGGGGGGGGGGGGGGGGGGGGGGGGGGGGGGTGGTGGGGGGAGAAACCTCTATGTCAATCTGTCAGGTATCACTAGGTATTTTTACTCTTGCTAAATATGCAGGAGCCAGAATGTGGAAGAGCTCTACAAAAATAGCAAAAAGTAGCCACGAAACTAGAATACTGAATTGTGTTAGTCTGGATATTGTTACACAATTGAAGTAGCAAATTGATGTTATGAAAGAGGGATTATCCTCAATCTGAAGATTAAAGTCTACATGCAATCCACTATCCAAGTCGAGGAGAAAAATCAATCCCTTAGAGAAAAGCTTGCTCGACAAGACGATGAATTAAAAGTTGTGTAGCCAACTCATGGACCTCCAAGATCAAATCAGTCTTGTACAAGCACAACTCAATGAGAATGAATACCTATCCATAACACTTGATGAAAAACTCCTAGATATTAATAATCCAACTACAAGAAAGTCATTTAACTACACCTGAAGCATGTTGCCAAGTAAATTTTGATTTATATTGGGTAGTTTTTGTCGTATCTATGGTTTTAGCTAGGTTTTGCAACTTTATATAGTATGCAGTCGGGTTAGTATGTTATTAGCAGTCCTTAGTTCCATGGACTTGTAAGATAATGATAATAGTGTAAATTTCATGTGTATTTGTTGTTTATAGACATAGATTTAATATAAATATTACTCATTCTTGTTAAAAAAAAAAAACAAACATAGCTCATGGTGATCAATGCATGTCATATGGCTCCAATGTCACCAAAATCACCTTGTCCCTTGGACTTTTCAACTTCACAACCATCATCTATTCTTCTTGGATTGATCATCATCTCACCTGTATCACAAGCATATAGTTTCAAAGAGATTTATCAAAATAATTTAAATCAAATATTCTTCCTTTTTCTTTCCTTTTCCAAACTTGCTTCATATATGAATCAAATTTCATAAATATGAGAATCCTCTCATGATGGTTTACTCTTGCATATGGTAGTACACATCCTTCATTATCATAACCAAGCCCATTTCAATTGCAACTTGTACTTTCAATCAACCAAATAGTGGCAAGTGTTTATACATTAAATCTTTTCATTGCAAGATTTATAACATCCCCTGAAGTGATATTATAATTATTATACACATAATAATTCAATCACTTTCAATTAATTTAACAATAAATTGAAATGAAGTTATCTTTGCATTTTTTATTTACATCACAGTCATTCCAAGCATTACATAATGCGTTCAAGCATTTATTCCAACAACCAATTGGTCAAAACTAAAAGATGCATATCTCTAAATTCACGAGTAATTAGCTTCCACTTTGCTTTGTCGAATGAGGCATTCATGCCACTCATTCTACTACTCAACAATTCCTTAATATTATTAGAAGCTACTTATTTTCATGACATTCAATCATGCAATTGATTGTCTCATACAAGCATGCATGCACTCAATACGCCAAGCATATGTACCACCATGATTCATAATATGAGTGTCATGACCAAATCAAGCCATAGTAACTCATGGATGCATCACAAAGATTTTAGCAATATTTACACACTAAAGGCTTCTTGCCTTTGTCATAACCCACTAGGTGTTAATGAAAAACTTGCTTTCCTATATCAACAATTTCATATAATTTTCACATTAACTAGGAAAAACCAACCCTTCAATTACATGTTCCTTACCAACATATTGAACATTATATGATAGAATCGCTTGTTTCAACCTTAGAAACTATTGGGCCAATACTCATGGAATCATGAACACAATTTCAGTCCCTACATTTGCTTCATATCCCACATTTCCATGCATTCTCTCAATGTATTACCAAACATATTTTATCTCACAAGTGTATTATTCATTCATTTAATTTATGTTCAACATGGCAGCTCAATGCATGCACACATTATTAAGATTTTATTAAATCTTTTTGTGCTAACAACTTTATGCCTTAACCATACCCCTTCTTGAGCATCCATGCAAAACATGTATTAGTTTAAAAAACAGAAGATATCAAATTGAGCTAAAAGAAATTCACACCCAATTCCTCTACCTTTTTACCTTTGCCTGTTATTTTCCCTACCTACTTGGCTACCATCACATGCATTCATAGCTAAGATCTTTTTAAGGAGTTTAGCTAGCTTCTTAGAAAACTTTATGTTGCAACATTCAACAACCCCTAAAATGATCTCAACCTCACATATTAGTCACAAATCTATCATTTAGTCTTCTTAAAGACAAGTGTCAATGAATATTCATAAAGGGAATTTGCACCATGTATCCAATTTACACATTCAAATAATGCCCTCAATCATACACCCAAATATGTGTATATACATCTTGTCATGCATGTGCCATACATATTCCATGCTATCCATACACATTTATTTTTTAAATTTATTTTTCAGCCTCTCTTATTTTC
Source organism: Pinus tabuliformis (assembly GCA_031772625.1). Classification (NCBI taxonomy): domain Eukaryota; kingdom Viridiplantae; phylum Streptophyta; class Pinopsida; order Pinales; family Pinaceae; genus Pinus; species Pinus tabuliformis. The sequence goes on along the minus strand of CM062817.1, from coordinate 837,853,642 downwards.
AATAATCCACATGACAAGTTTCATAAGCATAAGCACAAGCACACAACTTTATTTCATGTGGTGGTTAACAATGAGAGATCACTCTTACTCACTTTCCATATGAACATTGCATGTGACATGGAATTCATTGGGTAACCATGTGTTATTACCCAAAACATAACAAGTACTAGTTTCTATTTGCTTACCATTCACACATTCATATTATTTTCATAAATAAAATATATCACCTAAGCATAATTTTCAATTGAGGGAAACTCCCTTCTTAAGCCATTTTCATATATGTGACTTCATTGTCCATTTGGTTCACATTGACTCAATCAATCCCTCCTTGGCTAATCCTTTATCCACATCTTCCCTCTAATGCAACAATGCAAGGCAGGCTTCCAAGTTCATTAGTAATTCACACCAATGGCTTGGTTAAACACTTAGATTATGGAGCATGTTGTCTTGGTGGTTTATCAACTACCCTCTAACATCAAGCACCAAGGTGTTCTATCAGTTGTACCTACAAAAAGTACTAGGGTGGTTTATCAATTCTTTCTTAGCAATAAGCACCACAACGACTCACTCATTCCTTTGAGTTCATTCACAAAGATTCACTCAAGGTTCAAATAGGGCATTTCTTAGTCTTAGGAGTTGGGATCCATCGTCTAGGTGGTTTATCAGTTGTATTTTCATAGCAAACACCACAAGGGTTTGATGTCCACTATCTAGGTGGTTTATCAGCTACTTAGCAAGCACCATAATGACCCATAATTCCTTGTCCAGGTGGTTTATTAACTACGCAACAAGCACCACAATGATTTAATCTCCCATTGAGCCTCCCACTAACCACACAATCTAGTGGCCTTGCACATAAACACTTGTCCATACACTCCTCCCTTCAGGGCTCCAACATTCCACAAGGCAACCTAAGGAGAAGTGCACTTACAACACTGTCACAACATGCATATCAACATGTATAGGTGCCACTTGTACCATTTTCTCATTGACACTTTATCTTCCATAACATTAATTCCACAAGACTACATGCAACACCTTCCTTAGCTTCCCAATCATGTTGTCAACCTGTTCATGATCGCATGTTCACCATTAACCACTATTAGTCATCTGAATTGTGTTATGACAAAATACTACTCCAAGTCTTTATGCATGCACATCCATTATTATATGCACCTAGCATATCTTCATGAATATAACATGTCATTATTTAATATGCATTCAATGGACATGCATCTTTGAACTATTTCATCTATTACATTTTTATCATGTCTATGTTATTATTCATCAACATATGACAACTTCTCAAAACATTAAAGAAAAGTATTAAAACTAGCAAGAGATAAGTTAAGAGATTCCCCTCATAGTTATGGTTGCATCACTTGGCCATAAACTTTTGCAATTCTATTGGACTGCTCTAGGGAATCTAGTCAGCGTCATACATGTTTATCTTGCTACATCAAACTCAATTCAATTTCAAGTGTATATATAAAAATAGTTTCGCATAAGTACACATGCATACATAAATATTAATTTAAAACTTAAATTATTTCTTGTACTTGAGTCCATCTAGGTTCAACATTGAATCTTAGCTTTGATACCACATTTTCACATTGTATTAAAGCTCTCATTTCATCTCTTCTTGAGCCCATTTAGGTTTAGTCTTGAAACATGCTCTAACACTAGTTTGTATCAATTTTTTTTCTTCTTCACGAGCTTAACAATCAACTTTGATACCACTTCTAACATACTAACTAAAATATACCACTCAATCATGCAACTTTTGATTTCTATCTTTGAGGTATTTTTTCAAATAGTTTGTATGCAAATTGTAATAAAACACCTTTAACACATTTCCTCAAATGCTTTGAATGCAAATAGGCATAGATCAACTACAACAATACTACAATACAACAATGCTAACATCCAATAATATTATCCCTATCCACAAAACAACATTTTCATTGAGGCATTTCATCAAACAATTTGTATGCAATGAATCATTAATTTGTCTAGGCATCTCTTCAAACACTTTGCAAGCAAACTAATATAACGACTTCCTTAAGACATATCTCCTAAATTATAGCAATTCAAGTTTTGAAAATTGAACCAGATGATCAGTGGGAGTTCCCCTCACTATGGTCCAATTTTCAACCTATGGAACCTCCCAAATGAAAAGTTATAGCATAAATGCCAACATTACCTATTTGATGCATGATTTTAGGAGCATCTAGAAAGATCGACTTCCTCTAATAAAATCTCTTAAAATATTGTGACTCAAGATTTGAATGTTGGACCAGACGATCAATAAGATTTCCCCTCACTATGGTCCAAGTTTCAGTTTTTGGAATCTCCTAGAAAGTTATAGTAGAAATGCCAACATGACTTGTTTAAAGATGCCTCTAGGAAGCCCAACTTCCTATTTCCTAAATTTTCGCGACCCAATTTCTGAAAGTTGGACTATATTATCAACAGGATTTCCCCTCATTATGGTCCAAGTTTTAGGTTCTGGAACCTTCCAGAAGAAAATTCATAGCAAAAATTCCAACATGACATGTTTAAAGATGCATTTAGGAAGCTCAAATTCCTTTGATCATATTTCCTAAAAATTCCCGACCTAATATCTAAAAATTGGACCAAAGGATCAATGATATTTCCCCTCACTATGGTCCAAGTTTCAACTTCTAGAACCTAAAGAAAAAGGAAAGAAAGAAAACAGAAATTCCAACATGACATGTGTAAAGGAGAATTTAGGAAGTCTATCTTCCTCAACTAGCATTGTTAAAGAATTTATTACATATAAAAAACTACAGCCAAATAGTATAAAAACTACAACCATTATAAATTTGTTGAAGGGAAAATGCATGTCACTACACCATCTATGTTATAAATATCATTAACACGGAAATAAATATGTATTTATTGCAGCCAGAAAAAACATTGGAAACTCAGGTAGGGTGAGTCGCGTTCCACCCCACCATAGGCTCAGTTGTGCTACAATTTTTCTCAGACTTGGCCACCCCGTGCCAGATCTTGATGCCTTGAGGAGAACTTAACTCAAGGGTATTTCACACACTTACATTCAAACAATATTTTAACACTAGAAATGAAGGTCATTCTCCTCCACACACACAAGAAAACTCAGTGATCAACCTTTCCATCTTTAACCAAGCTGACATTGACAAAAATACCATCTAGTTTTGCATAGCACAAGGGAGTCCTTCTCTAATATCTGCAGTTCACCGACCCTCCCCTCTTAAGTTCTCTATGTGCCACACAACACCCAAAACCATTCATAGCCCTTAGAGCCATCTAGTCCAAAGAAAAAGTGTTGCAACACATTCATTTTCTATCAAATAAGTTTTCACTCACAACCCTTAACCAATCATAAGGTCTTAACCTCTTTGGTTTCTGTCACTAATCATTTTGTTGATTCAATTTTTTTAAGTGAGAGAGAGAGATGTAAGAGAGAGTAATGGAACATAGAAATATTAGAAGCTTAGGAACCAAGAAGAAGAACCCCTTGATTGCTCCTCCCTCTTATTTTTATAATCACACCTAGACACTTCATCTTCCCAACCTTTCATCTTTTTGGGAAGACTAAACATCACATCAAAGGGAAATATTCACCCAAGGTATATTTTTCCTCTTAAGTCAAGTTTTCCCCCTCCCTAAGGCATCATACTATGTTGGTTGTCCCCTTTTTTCAAATTTAGCATTTTTATCAATAAAATAAACACTACATCATATAATAGTGTTTGACATCATAGCATCAATTCTAGCACCCCAACATTATATGTTCTTACTTACATTACAAAATCTGGGATAATGAAAGGGGTATCGTAGTGGGAACCAGTTTCAATGGGATTTAATAGTTGAAAGAAATACAAATAAACTAAACTACCCTTCAAAACATTTCACTATGAAAGTTATAAAATAACACAAGCTATAATTCATCAAATAAGATTAGTCTAAATTTACTAAAAGATAGCACCATAAACTATATTAGCTACAAAAAAGGAAAGACTAAATTAACCTAATAAAAAAGAAAATAATTAACATATATTGCACTAATGAATGAAGATAACAACTTGATTACCATGTTGGTGATGCAACATCAGGGGTCCTGGGAGCTTTGGCGATTTTCCAAAAAAAAAAAAAAAACAAACAAACAAAAATGAAGGCAAGGGGTTTCGACCTGGAACCTAGGTTCGTCCCTGAAGAAATCCTTATGTGCCTGAGTTTTGGTTAAAGGCCTCCCATGGGGTATGGGACCAGGGACGCTGTGCGCTCTTTGTAGGGTTTTAAGTCAGTCGGAAAAGCCTGTCATGAGGTTCCTTTAAGGCACTAACAGTCTTTGTTTAAGGGGGCTTAAGACTGCTCTGGTCAGAGGGTTTCTGTTTTGAACCGTTCTCCCACTTACCTTAACAACTTGTTGTCACGGCTCCTCTGCGGGCAGAAGGCTCTAGTGATACTCGTGGTGGTTCCAAGGCAGAGGCTTCTAGAGCTACCCGCAACGGTTACAAGGCAGTTCCAAGGCAGTTTTCACGGGGTTTGACCCGGTTTTCTCGCGTTGTCCCAAGACAAAGTGGTTCGTTACCTCTTTCAAGATGTGTTTAGTGTGGTTTGCATGAATGGAGGAGGATTTTGAGGAAGAATTAGTTGATTATTCCTCAGACAGTCTTACACACTCGGACATCTGGGTGGAGTCACACCCATTGTCTCAAGTTGGCCTTAGACCGGCTTCATCCCCTCCACTAGAAGAGCAGGTAAGCGAGCGAAGGTCAGATATGGCTGACATAGAAGAGTCACTGCAGGGTCTAGACCTCACTCAATCGGCCGCGACAGTTTCAGAGGGGTTTATAAACCTAGTTGAAGGCACAAGCTCCCCTTTTCTCTCAATACCATCACCTTTAGAATTGTTAACGTGGAGTGAGAAAAACCAACATGTGGATGGTTTTCAGAGCAGGGAGGGTTTCCCGGTAGCAGGGTCGGAAGGACTGGGTCTTGGCACAAATGTTCCGGTAGATCCTCATGTAACAGCACACATCCCTGTTAGCAGACCCAAACCCTACTCAGAAGTTTTCCCAAATATTTCACCTGGAAGTAGCGCTCTGCCCTCTGGGTTTTTCGATGGCATAGCGATCAAGGAAGCTGAGGGGGATGAGACCCGTGCCTCGAACTCAGATGATAACCAAGTGGAGGTCGATCGACAGCAACCCTCTGGCCTAGGCCCAAAGGAGAAGTCTGGCAAGAAATCCAAGCTCTCCAAAGCAAGAGAAAGGGGCTGACTGCTAGTTTTTGGGGAAGGAGTTGGCATGGATAAAGCGACATTGACAGAAAGTACAGTGCTGGTGGGCAGAGTCCGAGGTAGAAATTACTCTCCGGGTCGATTGAAGAGATGGACAATGGAAGTATGGGGAAATGTACTGGAACAACTTCCCGCGGTCTTGTCGATGTCCAGGGGTTGGTTTGCCCTTATCTTCTCAGAGCCAGATCAAGTGAACTGGGTACTGACTCGCTATTAGCATCTGGAAATGATCCCCGTCCTCCTCAAACGATGGACACCTCTTTTTGACTCGGAGAAGGAAAGCCTGGGTGTAGGGCTGATATGGGTTCGTCTGTTGGGACTCCCACTGCAATTCTGGTCCGAAGACATTTTTCGGGTGATAGGCGACGATTTGGGCACATATCTTGATCATGATAGATCGTATATGGACTCGGGGGTTTTGGCAATGGCTAGAATCTTGGTTCACCTGGACACAAGAGAGGGCCTGGTGGAAAGTTATCGCTTTCAGATGGGTGACATTATCCACTAGCAGAAGCTGGATTATGAGGGCATCCCCTTCAAGTGCCAGAGATGCCATGAGGTTGGCCTGTCGAAAAGTGTGCAACAAGAAATGCTAAATTTAGGAAGTGCTAAAAATAGCACTTCTAAAAATAGCAGTTTGGCCAATGAGCATTTTGGCCACCTTGGGTGAGAGGTGAAATTGCTAAAAATAACATCTTCTAAAAATAGCATTTCTGGGTCCCTTCCTATTTATAGCAGTCCTTGGTCTATCTATAGGAAGTAAATTCGAATTTGGTCTTACCAGCAGTTTGGAATATTAATTAATTAATTCTCCATGAGTTAATTAGTTAAGGAAAAGCAAACTTGAAGTCCTTGTGAGAACATGCAATTATTTCTCCATGCATTAGGGAATGTGTCCTTGATTTGCCCCACTGATTGAGGAATTAAGGATGAGTTCTATATTGAGAGGATCAGTTGACTTAGTTTAACTTAGTCAAGTTCAGTTAGATTAATTTAACAAGTTGTTAAATTAATGAGATACAATTTGTTGATGCTTGCATGCATGTGACAACTATTATTTTCAGATAATTGTGTATTCACTCATGGATAACTGATGCATGTCAGTTCAGACAAAGACCCAATTGAGATCAGAGAAGGGACATTGTACTATCAGTTGGATGAATATTTTTCCTATAAAGGAAGCTCATCCATGATGAAGATTTATCTCCTTCAGGTTTGTGCAGTTAGATAAGAGGTTAGTGAGTGCGTGAAGAGGCCAATTCACACAGGTGGCAACACTAGACCCCAAGGAAAACTGCACAAGGAAATAGGAGGCTTGGAGGGCAGAGGAGAAGGTTTGTGAGAAGCCTTTAACTGTCTATGAGCGGTAGAGGTATTGCAGAGAGTAGGATAGCTTTTGAGCTGATTCTTTTTGTAATACTGGTTATATTTCCACTTGTATGATAATACAGAGATGGGGTTTTAGGCTGGTGCTTTCCCCGGGTAAATTTTTATGTGTTATGTGTGATTGATTTCTCCATATCAGTTATATGTGTTCTTATTGATATTGCTCATGTTAGATTAAGCTTCCGCTAAATTGTTTATAGAAGTATATCAAGTGTTTTGCTTTAGTACATTGCATTACCAGACAATCTATAGGTGGGAAATTTCTCCATGGTATCGAAGCTAGCTGATTTGTAGAAAAAGTTCTACATGATATCAAAGCTAGCTGATTTGTAGAAAAATTCTACAAAATTCTCTATGGACACCTTTACAAATCATGCCCCCTGGTCATTGGGCAAAGGCTGAGTCCCCCGAAATGTTCTGCAGTGGATTGTACTCAAACAGAGTTGGGGAAGGGGGATCTCAACGCGCTTCAGGGCAGCTTGAGGCAAGGTCAGGATAGGTCGACTTCTGTGAGGTCCGAGTCGGACGCTTGGACCATGGAAGCCCCGATTACCGGAGCGCACGCCAGTGAGAACAATGGTTTTTCGGGTACCTCTTCTCCCCTCCATCCTCAATTTACAAATGATTGTATGCTATCTATTTCTGCATCTTCAATTTGTATTTCGAATATTGCTTCTAATACTGGTAAGCTGAGCCCCGTCATCTGCCCTGTGGCCTCTGCCCCTGTGCCCATCCTCAGTACCCCCTGCTCTACAGTCCATCATGATCTCTCTCAAGACCCCTCTAGGGATTCGGCCTCCGGTACCTCCCACCGATACAATTTGCACTCCAATCCCCCATCCCTCCATGCCTTCGGACTAGATGAGGACCCGCACCCCCCCCCCCCCCCCCCCTCCCCCACTTCCACCCAAGGCCCCTCGGGGCAGACAATCTCGTCTCTCAAAAGCTATCAAAAGGGCCAACCTTGAGGTGGCTTCAGGTATACAGACTCCCATAGACCAGGTCCTTAGAGCAAAGGGGAACCCTGCAAAGGTTGACCCATGAAAGGCATCTCTTTCAACTGCAGGGGTTTGGCCACCCTGGATAAAAAATTGGCATTGAAAAGATTGTGTTTGTCTAAAAATTTGGATTTCCTATTACTGCAAGAAACCCTAGGGGACAGACCCCTTGTACATAAAACCCTAAAATCCTTCCTGCCAGACTGGGATTTCTTTTTCTTGGATGTGAGAGGGCGTTCAGGGGGCTGTGCCCTTGGTTTCAATAAAAAATCAATCAGGATATTAAATGTCTGGGGTGGAAAAGGTTTTCTGGGAGCTGATTTCATTTCCGCCTCACTCAATATCCCCCTGACGATTATAAACATTTATGGGCCATATCAGAATAGAGAGGTCTTCTGGGAGAATCTACTTTAGGTGGATTTTATGCAAGGCTAGAACCTAATAATTGGGGGTGACCTTAATTTCTCACTTGGGCTTGCTGAGTCATGGGGCCACAGGGCCCAGTCAGATGTTTTAACGGGGTTTTTTGAAAACCTGCTGGATCGCCATGGCCTTATAAGCATTGATTCGACTCCTATCATGCCAACCTCGAGGAACTGCAGAACGGGGGAGGATGCCCTGGCTCGAAGGCTTGATCATTTCCTAATCAAATTCCCTTTATTAAACCACCTCGCACATATTCGTCAATGGGTTGGTTCGGGGGGATGCTCGGACCATTCCCCGATTTTCCTGGAAATTGAGGATACAAACCTCAAACCTGGATCCCCTGCCACATGGCTCAACGAGGATGATTTTCATGTTATTGTTAAGGATTGTTGGACTCACTGTAATCGGGAATCCTACCCCCCGCCTAGTGGCGGTCATATCAAACAACCTAGCCCGTTTGAAGGAAAAAACTATCAGCTGGGTTAAGGCCAAGCAGAAAAGGGAAGGTGAGGAGCTAAACAGGATTGAAAAAGAGCTAAAACTTCTTGAATCACTGGGACTATCCAGTTATGCCTCCCTTCAATCAAAGGATCATCTCATAAACCTGGAGAAAGAAAAGATCAGGCTGATGGGAAGGACTGAGGAGACCTGGCGCTTAAAGAGCAGAGCTTTATGGTTGAAGTCGGGAGATGAAAATACAAAAAAAATTCAACAGTTCGCCAGGGGTAGAAAAGCGATTAATACGATTTGGGAACTAAAAGACCACACAGGCAGAGAGGCCAGCTCTTTCACCCAGCTTGCGGACATGGGAGTTAGGCACTTCTCAAACATCTATAAGAACCCAAGGGGAACAAATATAGCTGAAATCCTTCGGGTTGCGGAAGTTGTGCCTCGGTTTGTTGAGGATGAGGAAAGAGAGGCTCTAAATCAACTGGTCACCTTGGGGGAAATGGAAGCAGCAATAAAAGGCTTCAGAAAAGACAAAAGCCCAGGGCCTGATGGTTGGCCAATAGAATTCTACACCACTTTTTTTGAACTCATTAGGCAGGACCTGCTGCTAGCCATTGAGGACTGTCGGACATTAGGAAGGATGTCAGAGGCTTTCAATTCTACCTTCCTTGCCCTCATCCCTAAGGTGGACAAGCCCCAAACCTTTGATGACTTTAGGCCCATCTCCCTTTGCAATTGTGTTTACAATATTACCTCCAAGATCATTGCCCTTCGTATTAAGCCAATCCTCTCTAGGATGATCTCAAAAGAACAATTTGCTTTCCTCATCCATCGTCAGATACCTGAAGCTATAGGCACTGCCCAAGAAATGATTCACTTGATTAAAACTCTTTCCAAGAAGGCTGTTATCCTTAAGATCGACCTTTCCAAGGCTTTTGATAGAGTGAGCTGGAACTATCTACAACTCATGCTTACCCACATCGGTTTCCCTCAACAGTTCATCAAGTGGATAGTCTGTTGTTTCACTTCTATTTCTTTCAGTTTCCTAATTAATGGGGCGGCTTCAACTTTCTTCCGACAGGGATGCCCCCTCTCCCCATTGTTATTCCTTCTAATTGTGGAAGACTCAGCAGGTTATTAAAAAAAGCAAGATCCAATGGAACCCTGGGAGGGGTTGAAATCACTGACAGGATTGTTATCTCACATCTTTTATTTGTAGATGATGTTCTTATTTTCTTAAATGGCTCTTATCATGATACCTCTTGTTTCAAGTCAATTCTATCTTTGTTTTGTAAAGCCACAGGTATGGATCCGAACTATGAAAAATCAACTATCATTTTTAACTCTTGTCTTCAAAATGAACAAAGATTTGCCTCCCAGCATTTCGGTTTCGTCAGGCAGGATCTGGATTCAGGACTGAAATATTTGGGTTTCAGGCTAAAGCCAAACGGGTACCGTATTGCAGACTGGTCATGGCTGCTAGCAAAAATTGAGAACTTAATGAATATATTGCAGCAGAAATGGCTCTCTCGTGACTATTGGCTCACCCTAAAAAAATAGTTCTAGAGGAAATCCCAGTTTATTGGATGTCCCTAGCATGGATACCTAAAGGCATTCTTCGTAGAATCTAACAGATTTGTTGCAGATTTCTTTGGCGGGGTCAAAATGCCGGAAAAACCTTTGCTTGGGTTAAATGGGAAAGGATTGCAAAGCCCAAAAAATGGGGTGGATGGGGGCTGAAGGAACCCCTGGACTTCACAAAAGCCCTCGGAGCAAAGATGGGATGGCAAATCATAACCACAAACAGCTTGTGGAAGGATGTCGTATACAACAAGTACATCCATCCCATATCAATATCTGACTGGATTCGTAGCCCCAACCACAACATCCAGGGGGCTTCGAGCATTTGGAAAGCCATTTCCCACTCCTTTGACATTATAAAGAAAGGACTAGCCTAAAAAGTTGGGGATGGTTCTCAGATAAGAATTGGCTCTGATGCCTGGGCTGGAAGTGGGAATGCACACATCATGCCTAGAGATATGCGATAGGACCTAATGATGGTGGGAATTACACAGCTAGCTCACATTGCGGTAGTGGGTCTCTTGGCTTGGCCAAACATGCAGTGGCTTGCCTTTGAGAACGTGGGAATTAACGAAAGATGGAGTAGGGTATGGCTGCATTTCATAGGGGCATTGGAGGAAGCTAACATCTGAATCTCTAATAGGGAGGATGAACTTATTTGGGCAAAAGCCCCCACTGGCAGATATTCCCCAAAAGTTGGTTTTGCTGCGATCATGGAGGATCGGGCAACGGGTGAAACTTGCTGGTGGTGGCAACATCTATGGAAGCTGAAAGCCCCCCACAAATATCGACTCTTCATGTGGGGCATACTCTCAAACAAAATTCCCACAGAGCTAAATTTAAGAAAGCGCAGTTTCCATGGCCCCTCTGTTGCTGCCTGTGTAAAGCTGATTTGGAGGATACAGATCACCTCTTCCTTCACTGTCTAGTCTCGGCTGGAATTTGGAATTTCATCATCTCGTCCCTCTCAATTCACACATGCTGGGCAGGACAGAACGTAAATGAAGCTTGGCAGTCTTCGTGGTCGAGTGCTGCCACGCAGAAAATAAAAAACCTGCCTCTCATTGTTTGCTGGGGTATATGGCTTATCTGAAATCAACAGATATTTTAGGAAAAGAATGCCTTTGGGGCAACCACATGCAATCATATGTTGGCCATTTACAACATGATCCCTGAGGATCTGTTTCAACGTCCCATCAGAGTCATCAACCCATAAATCATAGACAGGAGCTAGCCTTGGACCTATTTTGATGGTTCAGCACAGCCTGAGGGCTGTGGTGGGGGCGTTGTTCTTCATTTAAATGATTATGTTTTCTTCAAAATCAAAGTGGGGCTTGGGCAAGGAAAAAATAACTATGTTGAACTAAACAACCTTAGACACCTCCTCCTTTTTGCAAGAGAACAACACTGCCACAAAATTCAGATTTTTGGGGACTCTCAACTTATCATAAATTGGATCAATGGGACCTATAACTGTCACTTGCACACACTCAGGGATTTGGTGGAGGATGCTATATGCTTAAAATCTCAGTTTGAGTTTTTTGTCTGCTCTCATATATACAGGGAAAGGAATTAAGTCGTTGATCTTCTTTCCAAAGAGGCTGCACAACAGATCAGAGGTCACTGGTTGATTCATGAGTTTAGGGATGGGGCTTTTTTCCAGATCTACCATAGGCCCTTCATTAAAGGGGCAGGAATCCTCCAGGATTGATCTATGAGATCATCCTATATGTCTTTTTGTTTTGTTTTATGTTTTAGCAACTATTATCAATTTTTAAGTTTGGCTAGCTTTTAGACTTATGGCCCTGGTTTGCCATTGATCCTATTGTTTAAAAAGGATGATATGTAAATATTTTTGTCACATGACTATTGGACTGATAAAATTTTGTATAGTAGTGAAAGAATTCCTCATATGCTGGTATACAACATGTAATTTTCTTAACTTTTTAATGAAAATTATGCCTTTTCCTCGAAAAAAAAGAAAAAGGAAAAAAGAAAAAAAAACTCTAATATGCAAAAGAATATATGCATATGCAAAATAGTCCAATAACACACAAGTTATTGCTACATATGTCCATAGGGATCACAATTTAGAAGAATCCTTGTGCAAAATCATGGGGTATGAATGGTATCTACATTAATTTGTGTAAGTAAAACAAGTATAGTCTAATTTATTGAAGAAACATTGCCCACAAAATAATCAAACACATATGAGTTTTTTCTAAAAATTTATTGCCTAAGAATTAGCTTATGAGCATTGAGAAATCAACATAAATAGTTCTTACAAAATTATTCTTTGGGGGACTCCCCATTACCAAATTTCCTAACCTCCTAATCCTTAGCATTGCCCTTCTTTATAGAATTACAATAATCCTTCCTTCTAATGAGGTGGAGCACAATCCCAATCATGAAACTAAATTAGCTCTTGAAATTGATAGAGGACTAACAAGTGGTTCGGGTGGTTGGAGGTGGTGAAGAAGATGTGCTCTCTTTATTGGCTATGTGCTTCTCCCATTTTTTTGTGGATCTGTTTGATCTACTCAATTGGGAATGGAAACGTTTGTTCCAACTCCAACACACTTTTTCCAATGGTATGGGAAATGGATTCAAGTTCCCTTTTGGTGACTTTTTCACAAAGCATTAAACAAAAAACCTCTAATGAAGGGGAGACAAGGGAGTTTAAGAGTGACACTTGGTCTAGACACTTCAATTGTTGCATTATGTTGTAATGATTCAAGTGTCTTAAAAATCATAAAAATCGATTGATACAATCCACTTTGAGGGGGAAACTTCCATTTAAAATGAGTCAAATACAAAAGACAAGGTGAAATGATCATAAGAATAGGTCACATTGGTATACATATAGGAAACAAAAGGTACAATGAAAGGTTTTGTTTGACTTATAACACTAGAAATGTAATAATTCAATATAGGGGGCTTACTAAAGGGTTTTACGCTTAACATGCCCATCCCCTTCAAACAAGTGTTGTCCTCAATGCTTGAATAATTGCAGATGTTTATGCATGAATAACTCATCTTCCTGTGTGACTTCTTCCACTAGAAGGTTCCTCCATTTGATGAGGTACTCAGTAATTGCTCAGTCTTGTAGCTACTTAATCCATGTTTTTCGAATTATCTAGGCTAGTTCTAGCACGATCTTCCCTTCTTTATTAATCTCTAATGAAATAATTTGGATTGGGATCTAGTCATCGATTACCTTTCTTAACCAAGAAACATGAAAGACTATATATACATGTGAATATGGGGGCAACTCCAACTTGTAAGCCATAATTTCAATCCTTTGCAACACCTTATAAGGGCCATAATACATAGGTGTTGATTTATTGTCCTTCTTTTGTTGCTTAAGGATATCTATTTATATTGTTGTAACCAAAAATATACCGAATCCCCACTTCAAATTCCCTTTTGCTACAATGTTGGTCTACTTGTTGTTTCATCTTATTTTGTGTTATAACCACATTGTCCTTCAATAGTTTTGATTTGGGTTGTACAAGGAATGAAATGAAAGGTAGGCAAGGAAATGAAATACACACATAGAAACATAACAAAAAGCATAATAATACGGTAAAAACCTGACTTCTATTAATAAATAAAATATCGAAATATTGTAGAACACAAACTAGCTAGATTGGTGGTAGCTATCTCTAAAGAGATAGAGATGAGAGCTACACACATTTGTAAAATATATTATTAGAGCTTGAAATAATGGCCTTTTAACATAAATAATGAACCCTGAAGATCCAAAACTCTAACCTTGGAAGATGGAGCACCAAAAGGTTTGTGAGCCCCAAGGTGGTTAGTTGGTACATCAACTTCCTAGGGGTGCAATTTTTGCATAGAATATATGTTTAGGGCATACAATAGCTTGTTGGAAAGAACTATTTGAGGACTACAACTTTTGACTAAGACTAGGGTATTAAATGTTGTCTCCTGGCCCCTAAATTTCAAAAAAGTATTATTTAGGGCCTTAAAATGATCCCAAAAGTTTGGGACCCAAAAAAAAATAGAAAAACTGCCAAGAGAATAGAGAATCGTCGAGTCAATGGAAGAGGTGTATGGCCATCAATATGGTTGGAGAAACAATTTTAAGATAGGATTTTGAGGATTCTACACAGAGGAGCACTTTGTAGACAGATATTGTGTGGTAATGTTTGCCAAGGAGCAAGACACATACATGAAAAGGAAGAAAATACTTTAGGCCAATTTTGGTTTTTTTACCCATAGTATTAGGAATTTACCATGTTAAAAGTAGGTGCCTTGTCGGCCTTGTTCCCCAGTGTAAACTTATAAATAAATTTGCAATGATATGTTAAGGGTGTGCCTTGTTATGTTTTGTTTTAAGATGAGTATTCTATGAAGCTTTTACACTGTAATTTGATGGATTAGATTGTTGAGCTATGACAATTGTGATGTAATGGAGAATTTTATGAAGTAATAGGATTGTTTGTTCAAGATAATTATATATTATGTGCAATATGGCATAATTGATCTAGTTTATCTGTTATGCTCTATTATGTTCTGATAATGATTGATTTACCGTGGGGATTAAGGTATACTTTAAAAATATTGTTGTATTGAGAATGATAGCATAGTTTCCATATCTCCTCCACCATTATAGAATTGCCCTGGTTCTTGTAGTCCTTGTTGGCCCTCATTTTTGGTCTATTTTTGCTTAGGGAAACCTACTTAATCCTTATATTTTCCATCCATTTTCCATCACATCCATCTCATTTTGATGTATTTTATGCATATTCAGGTGTTTAATTTTAATTTTGCAATTTCTAGAAGTTTTTATGAAAATTGAGTTTCAAGTGCAATTTTGGACTGAATCAGAAATTCCCGTAATAGCTATGTGGATGACATGTTTGTAGGAAACTTGGGCTCGAGTTTGATGCATGGATGGACAACTTGGGAACTATGACTGAGCTAACTCCACTTGGTTCGGCCAGAACAAGCTTTATTAGGCCCGGTCAAGGCTGGTCAAACATGACTAGTCACCAGAAAATCCCTAGGAAATAGGGCAGTTTTGAGATTTTACGGGATTAACCATATTTCTTGGGATGAATTGGATGAGTTCGACTTAGATAGGTGGATATGAATAGATATGAGTGTTAGAGATAATATAGATCAGTTTGTTTCATTAAACCTCTATTTAAAGCCAAGACTTTGATGGCTTTTGAAATGGAATTTGTATGTAACTTTTGTATAATTGGAGTTGGGAGCTAATTTGAAGAACTTGTTTCATTCCAATTTGTTGTTCATGCTTGGTTGATTTACTGAAGTTGTTGTAGCTGAGATTTCTTCAAGTGTGCAAGGCAAGGGTGGAGGGCCCCCACACCAAGCTAAGTACACTTCTTGGTTCAATTTTCATAGTTTTCATAGACTAGTTTTTGTTTCAAATGTATTTAGATGTGTGATGATTGCTGAATGAATATTGGTTTAATTCTAATCTACATATGAAGGGACACAAAGGAATTTAAGTTAAATTCCCCTTCTATTTGATCTTGAACTAAAACTGAATTTCATTCTCCATTTCTCATTTGAAGTTATTTCTGCATTTCTGGTTTGAAGCAATGGTGATTGTGATATAGTAGGATTGTGAAGAAGGACAATCTGGACCTCCTTAGTTAGGAGCCTCTTCTTTTACATCTTCTGCATCATAAGCCATTTTTAATTAGTGCTCTTAGATTTATCTTCATGAAAGTAGTATTGTAGGGAAGAACAACCTGGTTCTCCTAAGTTAGCAGCCTCTTCCCTCATATATTACATAAATGAAGTAGAAATTGTTAAAATAGGTTTATATTTATAATATGTACTTAATTCTTCAAATTTTATCTTCTAAACTTGATTATATCTGATGTCCATATACAGTGGATTTGCCTCCAAGTTTTACAAACCCGGATTGATAATTAAATACTTGTGTTAATTTAGTCAATAAATTAGCTCAACATGTTGGCGCCGTTGCCAGGGAGGTAATTATCAGCATAGTCAAATAGAAGATAAACAAAAAACACTAAAAATTTAGTTAAGATACATTTCTCTTAGTTATGTTTCTTTATGCCTGGAAATAGAGACCCTAAAATTAGGTTTCCAAAACAAAACCCCCCAACAAAAACATAAAATCAAAAAAAAAAAAAAACAAAACTACAAAATCCATTTACACGACAAGATCTAAAAATGATGTTAAATAATAGATTACAACACTACTCCATTCTTCAACATTCTTTCTCATCAAGTCCTTACGATCAAATAAATTTTCATGTCCAAAATTTCATTAAAGTATATTTTTCAAATTTGGATATGAGTTTACTTATGATCTTGTTACGAAAATGGATGCACTGGAAATTCTCTTATACTTGAGAGAATGAATTATTTTTCTAAAATAGAATAGAATAAAATAAAATAAATAAACAGGTAGAATGAATTCACAATAAGACTTCCATAATAAATTTGTTTCAAACAATTTCTTCAAATCATTGTTCAATATTTATTTGAAAGGACTACATGGCAAAATGCAGTAAGAACAAGCCTATTTTGGGTAGCCATATAAGATCATTTTGAAATCATGTTTTGAAATCTAGTTTTGGAATCCATTTTGAAGTTCTCAATTTATATCACAAATAAAAATGTGATCAAAATCAAAACTAGGTCTCAAGTGAAATGTTGAGGACAGAGTTAGTACAGCCTATATTTGAAGTGTCTAATGGAAACATTTTTATCTGAAATTCATAGGGAAGATAGCCCTTGGAATATAGTTTCCAAATCAATTTGAATGTATCATATGAAAAAGTTATTCTTGAAATACCAACTGCTTGTCGAACAATCTGCATGGTGACAATTCTAGGTCTTGACTGTTCATTGGCATATTTGACATACCAAACCATCTTCTTTTCAAAACCTGTTTATATGGGAGATATATGTTCAATTCTATTTTAAGAAACAATTTGAATCATCCCATTTGGAGGTGAAATGAAAAAGTTATGCCACATTTAGTGACTGCATGTCTTCAAAACAGTATAGTAAAACTATGCCTCCTAGGTCTGTTCATCACCAATTTTGTGATATCAGGCCTAAGAATTTTTAAAACCTGTTTCTACTGGAAATACAAAAATGAATCTACTTTAATCTCCAAGTGGAATCACATTGATCTGATCTTTATCGAAGAAGTTACACTTCAAATAGTGACTGTTGGTCTAGTTACAAATTAACAAGAAGCTCTATCAAACATGGCACTCCTTATAATTTTTACTATATCATTTTAAACCATTTTGAAAACCTATTTATACTAGAGGTAGCCATATGAATTCACTTAAACTTGGCTTTGGAATCACTCTAATTGGATATAAAACAAATATTTTGTAAACAAAATACCATTAGGAAGTCTAGGCTAGCCACCATTCCTCAAAGGGGTAAATAAATGCATTATGTTTGTCTATCATATTTGGACTTGTTTTCTAAGCAATGCTTGTAATTATTTACATGTTTATTGGAAGAAGAGAGACTGTACACCTCTCTTCCTCCATCATCTAATGTTGTATTGCAGGCAAGTGCTATGTTTTTGCAGGTCATAGGAAGAATGAAGGAGTGAACTCCATGGATGAAGTAATTTTCCAAATCAAATTCATATTTCAGAATATGAATACAAATGTTCAAGTCAAAGAAAAGTGAAGATACACCTGATGTTGAGTTCATTCAATGAAACTCAAATTCTTGAAGCTTGCTCTTAGATGTTGACCAACAACACCAACAAACCCTACAACATGATCGAGATCAAAGACAAAAAGACATGAAGATAATCATCAGAAGAAACAGTCAAGTTCAGTACCATGTCAAGTCACATCAATCTTCAAAGAAGCCTTTCATATTGAATTCATATTGTTCATGATTTGAATTCATATTGTTCATCATCCATACTGTATGTTAAGCTCCGTGACCATGCATGTTGAAGTCCAGATTTACTACTACATCATGACTTCAATATAACCTATTTTCATAAGCTTTCATACTTCCCTACTCCATTACACCCCACCTCCATTCAGAAAAGAAAAAAATAGAAAAAGGTCAAAAATAATAAAGGAGTTTGGTTGTGAAAATCCACGAAAGTGGCACAATACAAACTCGAATTCATATAGGAAAACCAACTTGTTTGGCCAATATGAATTCTCTATTTTGTTTTACCATTTCTTCAGTTTGAGTTTGCAGGAATCATCCTCCAAAATAAACAAGACTTGAGGACAAGTCTTCCCATCAGCAAGGGGGAAGGTTCACAAAAAGATACTTAGTTGTGCAGCTGAATTGACGACGGAACTTGTATTGTTGGCAGATGGGACCTGAAATATTTTTGAAGTCAATTGCAGAGGGACCTGAAATGTTAACAAACACATGTATATATTGCATAAAAATGTACATGACAGAAGGGACCTGAGTTATCATGAATCAATTGCGGAGGGACCTGAACGACATCAACAATCAATGCACCAGAATCAATGAAGGATGCTAGAACAGGAAAACAGTAGATGCCATTAGCATATGGCTGAAAGAAGTGAAACGTTTTGACAGAAGCAACAACGTAGAATATATAAGCACGCTATGAGAAGAATAATGCATTGGTTCAAAGAGATAGGAGAGCGTAATTCTCTCAATGTTAGCAACGCTCCACCAGACTCCAGAAATCCCGTGAAAGAAGGTAAGAGATTGCCTCCAGTTGTTAGCAGATTTCAAGGAAAAATACTCGTGTTAGGCATTGCATTGTGAGCTAAAACTTCAGTTAAGGATTTATCACAATAGATACACGCTGGCCACCTGTAGATTTTGAGATACACGCTGCCACAACCATTTCCCAGAAATTCCTCATGCTTATTTCGTTTTCATTAATATTTTTGAGGAAATCTCGGGATATTTTAATAAAAACATCAGTTATAAGATAATGCATTTACCAGTGTCACGACTGTCATTCATTGAGACTCTTCCATCAGCAAAGCCATAGGGTGTTTAAATGCAGTTTAACAATGGAAAACGCAGTAATTGGGCCACGTTGCAGAGGAATCACGATAGTCCATCACAGCCGTTGAGAGGCTCAGGAAATCGAAAGAAAAAACGGTTTTACAGAGAAAACACAGGAAAGAAAGATATCAAACCGAGAAAGGGGAGCAACAAATATAGCGTTGAGGAGCTGGGGAGATAAGAAGAATAAGCGGAGATGATTGAGGGATAAGTCAAGAGATCTGGCGGACGTGTAAGCTCAAAGAGATATTTCACGAGCAAGAAGTCAGCAAACCGAAGATACAGGGATATGGAGCACCATTTAACAATCCTCAGAACTCGCCAATAGCCAGGTAAACGTCGAAACTACACCATTGATTCCAGAAGCTAATAAATCTAAGGGTTAGATGAATAGAAGTGTATTAATGAAGTTGTGATAAGGAAACATGATTCAGTGTAGTTGCATAAATCAAGGCACTGAGTAAGGCACGAAAATTATGTAAAACAGCGCGGCAATCCAACCATATTTTGCATGCAAAACACGTCATTCAAATATCTTTGGGATCATATGCGACCTTGTATAGCAGAGGAGGCAGAGTGCTATTGTTATTGAGCCGAGGATGTTTTTTTTAAAATGTTGTTACAAGGATTATATTGCAGGCACTATAATGTGCATTTTTGCATAACAGGTATTGTAGATTGCCAAAACAGAGGTGTTTTTACGTGCTGTTAAAGAGATTGTATTGCGTGAATAGATGAATTCTAAATGTGCTTGTATTGAGTCTGTTGGTGGATCAAAGACTGCCGGGTACGGAGAAAGATACACCAAGAGCGGTGTTAATAATGCTTATGGAGCCGGTTCGGGTAATGGCTTTGGCAACGTAGAATTCGATGCCAACAATGGTTTTTATAAGGGAAATCCTTGAACACGTATTCTGGACATTGGTAGTAAGGCCTCATAAAATTATTTCATCATCAATATGACGGTTTGTGTTTCATTTGAGTTTCACCGCTAGTATAGCAAGGTTTGTGTGTAAAAAAAAAGAAAAAACTGCTTTTAGAGTTTGGTATTTAGATTCCAATGGTATAAACTGTAAGCTTGTCTCAGTTTATGATGTATATAAAAAATGCCCATAAATAAAAGTAGCTTGGTTTAAAAAATTTATGCTAATGGAATCCTGGTTTAGAGAGCATAAGCAAGAGGTAAGCAGGATGCTGGAGAAACATTTGAAGAAAAATTGATTGCAAATTGAATGATCATTCAATCTCAGGAATGCATTACAATTTTGAGAAGCTACTATTTTTCGTTGCTTCTTCTGAGCAAAATAAACTGAAATTTGAAAAACGAAAACATGGGTTTTCTTCAGAACGAGCCTAATTAGACTCCATGCTGACAGTTTTCCCAAATTCATTTTTATTTGGGATATTTTTATGGTTCTTCCGACCCCTATTTTGCAGATTGCATAGGTAAATGAGTGGCTAAATTGAAAGTGAATGCCTAGACATAAAAAAATTGCTTCTTTTAATGAGATGTAAGGGCAACTGGATATTGCAAGCTTTGAGTAAAATTTTTGATTTGAGAGGGACATGAATCCTGTGTCGGAATGTATTGCAAAATTCAAGTTTTATTTGTCGTCTGAAGCTACTCATCCATAATGACATATTGGTAAAGAAAGTCATCCACAAGAAAAGAGAAGAAGTACATGAAAGTATAGATATCCTTTTACAGGTAGCTCAAGAGAAAGCTTCATCTTCAAGGGACAGAGCCATCGGTAGAACAACAAGGGAGGTCAACATATAGAGGCAGAAGATCAATGAGACAAAGACAAGCATGAGGACATGCTTGAAGATCATCAAGGGGGAGATGTTGGCCCTCAGTTTTGGTTTATTTTTTCTTGGGGAAACCTACTTAATCCTTATATTTTCCATCCATTTTCCATCACATCCATCTCATTTTGATGTATTTTATGCATATTTAGGTGTTTAATTTTAATTTTGCAATTTCTAGAAGTTTTTATGAAAATTGAGTTTCAAGTGCAATTTTGGACTGAATCAGAAATTCCCGTAATAGCTATCTAGATGACATGTTTGTAGGACACTTGGGCTCGAGTTTGATGCATGGATGGACAGCTTGGGAACTAGGACTGAGCTAACTCCACTTGGTTCGGCCAGAACAAGCTTTATTAGGCCCGGTCAAGGCTGGTCAAACATGACTAGTCACCAGAAAATCCCTAAGAAATAGGGCAGTTTTGAGATTTTATGGGATTGACCATATTTCTTGGGATGAATTGGATGAGTTCGACTTAGATAGGTGGATATGAGTAGATATAAGTGTTAGAGATAATATAGATCAGTTTGTTTCATTAAACCTCTATTTAAAGCCAAGACTTTGATGGATTTTGAAATGGAATTTGTATGTAACTTTTGTATAATGGGAGTTGGGAGCTAATTTGAAGAACTTGTTTCATTCCAATTTGTTTTTCATGCTTGGTTGATTTACTGAAGTTGTTGTAGCTGAGATTTCTTCAAGTGTGCAAGGCAAGGGTGGAGGGCCCCCACACCAAGCTAAGTACACTTCTTGGTTCAATTTGCATAGTTTTCATAGACTAGTTTTTGTTTCAAATGTATTTAGATGTGTGATGATTGCTGAATGAATATTGGTTTAATTCTAATCTACATATGAAGGGACACAAAGGAATTTAAGTTAAATTCCCCTTCTATTTGATCTTGAACTAAAACTGAATTTCATTCTCCATTTCTCATTTGAAGTTATTTCTGCATTTCTGGTTTGAAGCAATGGTGATTGTGATATAGTAGGATTGTGAAGAAGGACAATCTGGACCTCCTTGGTTAGGAGCCTCTTCTTTACATCTTCTGCATCATAAGACATTTTTAATTAGTGCTCTTAGATTTATCTTCATGAAAGTAGTATTGTAGGGAAGAACAACCTGGTTCTCCTAAGTTAGGAGCCTCTTCCCTCATATATTACATAAATGAAGTAGAAATTGTTAAAATAGGTTTATATTTTTAATATGTACTTCCTTAATTCTTCAAATTTTATCTTCTAAACTTGATTATATCTGATGTCCATATACAGTGGATTTGCCTCCAAGTTTTACAAACCCGGATTGATAATTAAATACTTGTGTTAATTTAGTCAATAAATTAGCTCAACAGTCCCTCGTAAGATGCCTCAAGTGAGACTTCACTTATTTGCAGGTGATGCCGAAATGGCTGGTGTCTGAGGGGCTTTTTTGGTTGTTTCATTTTAAACCTAGGTCTGCCCTTCGCATACCATACCAATGGTTTCAATATCGGGACTGGGATCTGCGATTAAAGGGAATGTGGAGGTTGACTAAGTAGGAGATACATCAGTGGATACAAATGAAGGAATGCAAATTTGTGACAAAAAAATAAAAAAATAAAAAATAATAATAAAAAAACTAGAAACCAACTAATCAATTCCAAGAAGTGGCTCCAAAAGTATGTTTTTACAGACTTACATGAGATTTTATTCGTTGAGTTCCCTGTGATTTTAGTTGAGTGGTTACCAAGACTATTCAAGAACATCATAAATTAGTGTACTATAGTACCATATATTTGGAATTTTGGAACTGATTTGAAGGGCGAACTTGGTGAACAACAAAATTTCATGTGTAGTCGATTTCTAGTTGAACAATGTTCTGGAGGGCCACATTGTTGAATTTGTGATAGACACTACTTAGTCATATATTAAAGCTGAGAGGAATTTTGTCAGAGGACCATGAGGAAGATTAGTGAAATCACTATTCACCTGTATAAATATGTTGTTATGTGACAAAGGAGTGATGATGATGGAATCTAATAACATAAGCAGTTGAATCTCTTCATGCGAAATGGGGAGACTAGGTGCTTACTAACAAATGTCCTAAGGGTAGAAGGGAGAGGGATACAAGAGATAGAATTAGGTGGATCAAGGATGTTGAGGCACCAGAGAGATAGAAGTGAAACATATACTAGACGGGTTAAAGCATGAACAATGGAACATGAAGAGAAGGTGATAGAAGAAGCTAGTGGAGTGTTGCGCAGTGGAACATGATTTTGACGCAGTAGTGAAGTGAGAGGGATATTTACGTTGAAACCTATGAAAGAGAGAAGAGCAACTGGAAAGGCGAGAGAAGGAATGAGAAGGTAGCAATGTAGTGGAAGTTGGGAAGATATTCATGTCGGTCACATGTTCGAAGGAGTGCCACACCTAGAGGATAATGAGATATTGTGCAATGAGAAAGGAAAGGATAAGGAAGGAGATCCTTAACTAAGCTTGGAATGAGAAGAACTAGTGTATCATAGTGACCCTGCTCAAGCCATACCCTGTGTCGAACCCAAGACCTTGTGCACATCGCCAAGTCAAGAAGTAACATCGCCCAGTAAGTTATTGCAATTAAATTCAATTAGTAAAGGAATAGTCAAAGTAGATAGACTAAAGGAAGTATTTAGACAAGATCTAGGATATTAGCAAATTAACCAAAAGTATCACAAAGCACAATTGTATAGAGAATGATGATAAACATTGAGCCTTCCATGCGAACGTTTCTCTTTCATGGCACTAGATCGGAGGATCCTAAGCAACATCTTTTTGTGTGTGAGGCAGTTGGGAATGTCAAGCAAGTATAAAATGAAAAAACAAAGATGGCACAACTGGAGACCAGTTTCAGGGATCACATGTTAACCTGATACATGAAATTCAAGAACACTTCCCAACAATGCAAGGTAGAGGACTGGGAGAGATCAAGCAACCATTTTTGAAGGAGTTATATAAACCAAAATCAAAGTCCTAGTGTATCACATAGGTCAAGGAGATTAAGCAATATGTTGGTGAGTTGGCATGGGATTACAACTAGAGATTCGAAATCTTACTAGACCAGTTATCATTTCCGATTCCTAATGTGCAACATAGAGAATGGCTCATTGAAAATATGTTGTCGTATATACATATTTTATTAACTCAACAAAAGTTTACCACATAGTTTGAAGCATTGGAGACTACCATGAAGTTAGAAGCATCACTTGCAGGTAGTGAAAGCAACGCAGGAATGGCGCAGGTCCAATCACAGTTGGTGACTTTGCAAATATAGTTATAGGACCTAGTGAAGGACAAAGAGAAACACGACGATGTTTGGTGCACCATATGCCGAAGAAGAAAAAAAGGACACCATAAAAATGAATGCCCAACAACATACATGGATACAAGAGTTTTGAACCTATTGGTATAGAGTAAGGGAATATGGTGTGAGGTTTGTATAGTTTGGGGACATATACCCACTTCGTGTCCAATGATGTAGAAATATCAAATTTCAATGAAAATACTATTCTACAACTTTTGTAAATTAGTTGGGCATGACATAAATACTTTTCATGCATTGGAATTGCTGAGAGAGTGTACTACTAATACATATAGGGTGCAAGAAGTAGACGGTTTTGAGGATGTTATGCCCATTTATAACACACCTAGAGGATATTATCCAGGAAGATGCCAAGGGATGCAAGGCAAAGGTTAGAGATTTCCAAGTAGAGGCAGAGGAGGATTTAGATAAGGCCGAGGACCAATCATCTATTATAACTGTAGGAAGATAGGACATTTGGCACGAGATTTCCCTAACCCATGCATGTATTTACTGCAAGCAATTAGACCATACTACAGAGGATTTTCCTTATCTCATCGTAAAATGGTAGGAGAAAAGGAGAGAAAATGTGCAAATGAAAACTGCGGAAGAGTGCATAGATCGACCACAAGCTAGAGTAATTACGCACGAAGGAGCAAGGATGGGAGTAGATGCCAATGGGTCGGAGAATCAATAGTACCAATGGGTAAGGAAGGAAGTAGAGACACCTTCCAAGTTTGATCCAACAAAGGAAAAAGAAACATACAAGGAGGTGAGAAGGGAGTTGTTGGCGATGGAATGTTAGTCATATTCAACCATGTATCAAGCACTACTAGCATATGACTTGTCACTAATCTATGGTAGGTCTGCACCAAAAGGAGGAGGAGGAGAGGTAAGCCCTATCAAAAATTTTCTAGACAATTGTTTAGACTTAATGAAATATAATTGACCCTATATAAGCTACATAGAATTATCAACCAATGTGCACAAGGATAGGAAGGGCCTATAACACAATATCCCATGTGCATAGTTAAATAGATCATGCACAAGAAGAGGACAAGCAAATCAATTCAACCATATAGAATTGATTCTATCGTAGCTAACGCAGGAGAACCTACATTATATACAATCTAGTATTGCCAAATAAATACAATTCCACATCACAGTAGCAACGATGGAATTGACATAGGTGGCTATTGCGCATAATGCACTAAAGACCAAAAAATGTAGCTGATGGTCGAACAGGAGCAAGCGAAAAAACAAGAAAAAATTCTTAGGAAAGCAGTTGAGGAGATCTATAGTAATCTCCCTTCAACAACCATGGATTTGAACACACCAACAAAGGTAAAATAGATAAATATTAAAGAGGTTATACAAGAGTTAAATTCCAAGGTTATAGTAATAGAGTCACAAACAAAACCTTCCACCATATCAAAATATCAAGAGCATCACGTTGAAGTCCAGACAGTCGCAGTGACCCTTGTGTGACTCAAGGGATTGGATGCAAAATGCCATAAACTTAATGGGAAAGGATATCAGATATAGGAAACATTGGTGGCAAGTGCATAACTCAATGAAAAATTACATAAAATCTAGACATGACAAGAAATATCTCAGAAGATCCAGGATGGATTCAACACATTTACAACCTAATGAGCACCTTAAAGCCATGAAATAAAGGACACAGCTGATCAAACAACTAACTACTCTAAGAACCAAATAACAACAATTATCAACAAAATTTGAGATCTTACATGAAGAAGCATTTGTTGTCACCGAGGAAATTGGGACTATGCATCACAACATCAAGCAAGTAATCTGGGACAACCGAACAATATTAGGGACTCCCATGAAAATTGACTTAATAGCTCAGATCTAGTGATGCACAAAGGAAATTCAAACAAAGGTCAAGGTAGTAAATAAAAATATAGAGGCACTCATTACAAAGGTGAAAGAATTAGTGCCTTTAGATGCTTGACAAAAGGACTAAGTGGCTCAGGATGAGCCGCAGTTGAGTCTTGGGTCCCTGTCAGAGTAGTAGTATTGAGATGGGATTTTGAGGATTTCGTGCAAAGAAGCATCGTGTAGATGGATATTGCTCGGTAATGCCAGTCGAGGAGAAACACGTGGAATGTGAAAAAGAAGGAAATGATTTAGGATAATTTTGTCGTTTTTACCATAGTATTAGTAATTTCCCAGGCCTTGTTTCCCAATGTAAATTTATAAATAAGGCCACAACGTTATGTTAACAATGTACCTTGTTATGTTCTATTTTAGGATGAGTATTTTGTGAAGATTTTATGTTCTAATTTGTTGGATTAGGCTGGTGAGCCACTACAACTGTGATGTAATGAAAATTTTCTGAAGTAATAGAATTGTTTGTTCAACATAATTGCTTGTTGTGCATAGTAGAGTATAATTGACTTGGTTTACCTTCTATGCTCTGTTATGTTCTGATAATGATTGATTTATTGTGAAAATTAGGGGTATACTTAAAATTTTATGGTGTATTGAGAATGATGGCATATGTCCCATGTCCCCTTTGCAACTGCAGAATTGTCCTGGTTCTTGTAGTCCCTCATAAGATACCTTGGGTGAGACTTTACTTGCTCACAGGTGATTCCAAAAGGGTCGATGTCTAAGGGGTTTTGTTGGTTGTTTCACTTTAAAACAGGCCTTCCCTCTATGTGCCAACATATATTACATGGATTAGACCTACCCCCTTAGGAAGTAATGTTATCCATTGTGTTATGTTCCCTCATAAAATGGGGAAACCTTTGCTAATTTTGGCTCCTTGTAAGCTACTTGCCTTGGTGAAGAAATTTCCATGCTTTGACAACCTAGTAAAGTTGCATGTTTTGTTGGGGGCATCCTTTGTATTGGTGTACATGATATGATCCATTGTAGATTAGTGAAGTCACAACTAAGTTCTTTGGGGGTCAATTGCTTGACTGCATTTGAGGTGTCAAAAAGAGGTGGAAATTATGGTAGAGGCAACTCCACATTAAATACTTGGTGCAAACCAAGGAAAGGGGGAATGCTTAATTCAAAAGCATTTTCACCCACAACCCTTGTGATTGTGTAAGACCCATGTCATAGTGGTATGAGATTCTTATGGGGGCCTGTGAGGTGCTCTTTTTGTAAATGCAACCACACTTTATAACCAACCTAAAACTTATGTAAAACCCTATGTTGGTCGTGTCATTTCTATACTTGGCATTGAATTTCTTCATGATATCATGAACCTATTGTTGCAAGTGTTGGATATGTTTAACAAATTTAGCTACTTTGTCTACTTCACCTAAGCATGGGAAGAATTTGTTGGTAAAGATGTAATGGGCATGGATACATTGATTGGGGCCAATGGTTGGAACCCCAAGCAAACCTAAAAAGGACTATGGCCATTAGAGTTGTTGTGAGCTTTGTTATAGTTGTGTTGAACATATGGAAGGATTTTGTCCAATGTACATGAATGATTAGAGTTATACATGCACAATATATGGACAATTATCATGTTGACCACTTATATTTTTCCACGTATTTTGGGTTAAAAGGAACTTGGTTTGGTCAACTTGGTATCCATTAAAGACCATGGGCTAGACCAAAAGGTACTAAGGAACCTACTACCCCTATCTGAAATATGGTTTGAGGTAGCCCAAAATGAACCCAAACATGCTCAAAGAAGAGTTTAACAGTGAATTCAGTAATGATACTCTTCTTGCATGGTGCCAAAATGACCATTTAGAGAACTAATCGACAACTACAAACACACAATTGTTACCATGTTTGGTGAAGGGAAAACTTGACATGTAATCCATGGAGATTAAATCCTAAGTTTTTTTGGGGTAGGTAGAGAAGTGTAAATCCCTTGCTTCTTGATGGATAATCTACTAATGGCACATATGATGCATAATTTAATATATTGGAGGACATATTGTCAAAGCTTTGGCCAATAGAAAATACTTCTAAAATATTGTTACTATATTCTCCACACCAAAGTGCCCCGTTAGTTGACTTAAATGTGCTTCCCATATTAGCTTAGCATACTTGCTTGAAGGAACAAAAAGGCAGCTAGGTAGCACAAGAGCACATCATGGAGGTGGAAGTCTAGAACATGTTTGCTTGCGACCAACATCTAGTATGTGGCAGCGTAAGAATAATCATTATTGTATAATAGTGGCCATGTAGAGGTTTGGTGTCCACAATAATTAATAACTATGGTTAGTGAAAAGCCTTTCAATTACCTTTTTAATTGTTTAGAAATACAACCAAAAGTTTATGCTTTTAATTATCAACCAAGGTTTGTATGGAACTTGCAAACTATCATTCATTGTCTGTGCTAGTACAATAAGTAGTGGTAGTATTATAAATGAAAGTGATAGGGAAATATATTGAGATGCTTTCACAAGTCACCAGAAGAAATCCACACCACACTTGCAATTGAAAATCACTCTTGCGGAAAAGTAAAGAGTGCACTTTGCATGGAATTAAACACACTTGTAGGAAAGTAAACACACTAATAGTAAAAGGTGACTTGCTAAATTGTTTTAGATGATATTGAATTTTGCAATAGAAATGCATATGAAATGAAATAGCTAACAAATTTATAACAAACCACAAGTTATAAGAGATTCAAATCGGGTTGTTCAATAAAGAATCACACCATAAAGGAAATTGTAATATTGGAAAATAAAGTAAAAGGAAACTAAATAAAAAAACTGAGAAATTAGTTAAACTTGTAACATTACCATATTCTTTAAGCTACAACTATAATTGTACAAAAACCACAACAATAACAAAACCACATGTTAGATTTGTAAGAGTTGAAATTGCGTATACATTCATGAGTTGCAACAATTTGTAAATAACCAAACCAATTGTTAGAGTTATAACATTATGTGAATAACATAATCAAAGTTGTAGCAATATGTAAATACCATAATTAGAGCTGCAACATTATGATAAAATGAGAAATTATTGTAGATAACAAAATGTAAATAAAACTAAAGCTACACTACAATGTACAAACAATTCGACGCTAAGGAAGGGGTCCTACCTCCTTAGAGAAGGCATTGGTTAACAAAATAACATTGTACTAGCCAATCAACACACCATCGATGGAAAGAAATAGGAACTTGTATAACAAAAATTCAATTACAAGTACAAACTAGTTGTCTCTCCAAATTATAGTGTCAAATTCTAAATGATTGACATTATTTTGTTCATCTTTGGTTGCCCTACTTATACCAATGTACAAACTATGTTAAGAGTTTAATGGACAATGATGAAAGTCTAATTGTTCCATCTAGTTTCTATGAATTTCTTTCAAAAGATAGAAATTTAGGCATATGCTGACTCGAGCAACTATGTGACAAGTGGCAGTTGGGTTTCACTTTCCTT
The DNA here is from genome assembly GCA_031772625.1 of Pinus tabuliformis. NCBI lineage: Eukaryota > Viridiplantae > Streptophyta > Pinopsida > Pinales > Pinaceae > Pinus > Pinus tabuliformis. The sequence goes on along the minus strand of CM062817.1, from coordinate 837,823,946 downwards.
GTTCAGCGACCAATTGCGATTGTCACTTTTTTCTTTTAGGAAATTGGTTGGTTGACTAATACGGATACTATGTTGGTTAGTTGTGCAACTCAGATGAAACATCATAACAATTGTCCATAGTTGCAACAGGGGTCACTTGACTGAGAGTTGCAACAACAACCTATGGAATGAGTTCCAACAATAATGCTAAGGAGAGTTGCAACAATGAGGAGCCGCAACGCAAGTGTTGGCATCTTGGAATTGGAACATAAATGTCCTCAGTTCATAGTTGCAACACAAGTTTCACCAACTCAAAGTTGTATCACTCTAGAATTGCAGCATTGCACTAGAACAGTGAGTCATAACAACCAAAAATAGGGAGTCACAACACCTACAAATTGAGAGTTGCAACACCTAGCAACTGAGAGTTGCAACACTTGGCAACAAGGATTTGCAACACTTTACAATTGGGAGTTGCAACACCTAGCAATAGGGAGTTGGAACAACTATCCATAGTGAGTTGTAGCACTTGTATCATACTCCCATTTGAAGGTACCCATGTAACTATGCCTTTTAAATAACATTGGTTAGTGTAGAAAGGTAATTATCTCCTTAAACACATGGAAGAATATATGCAAAAAGGTCGTAGACGAGTGTTGGAAAGATGCCAAATTGGGTGCCATTCATCTCCACCCAACAAATAATATTGCAGGTTTATGTGCAAGCAACAATCAACATAATTCTGAGTGATAGTAGCATCCATGGAAGTTACTAATGTTGTAATCCACCTCCCTTGACTCATGAGAATGGTAGTAGCCATTCCTTTACTCAACTTACCTCAAACAAACAAGTTCTTCTTTTCTAGCCATATTATAGTCTCTTTGATACTTGGTAGAAGGAAACCAGATCATTGGATGGAGAAAGTTGAGTCCAACCCAATGGTTTCCATGTCAACTCTCTATACACATGATATATCATTATAACCTCTTGAGATCCATTGTAAAAATAATTAGGGTTGAAGGGATCTCTTTTGCGCATGTCTTATATGGCTTGTTCCCAGTGTTCAATACATCATTTTACAACTGTTAGTAAGTATATAAATTTGTGTCTTACAATGTTCAATGGCCTCTTACCTATTTCAGGCTGTAAATTCTACATGTCGAGAGGGTTCACCCATCTCTAATGTACTGGGAGGACATATTGGGGTCTAAAATTCTCCCCTATAATCCAAAATCTACAATTCAAATTGTTTCTAGTCACTTGAGTAGTTGTCCAATCAGTGTTGTTTTTTGAGAAATATGCAAAAGCTCACAATTAAACATCCCCTACAAAATGGTTAGGGTTACAATGGAGTCATGATGAAGTAGGATGTTGTGTTGATAGATCTAGCACAATAGATTACTCCTTATTGGTACATGTGTAATAAGCCTTTTGGAATGTAATTGGATAGGTGACTTTATAGGACTTGGAGGTCATGATAGCTTTTCTTTGGAACATGAAATACTTCTCATGCAAGTGCATAATATACATAAGAGAAGGAGATCTACAAATAAGTGCATCATCCATTAATAATCCAAGGTGGATCTTCTAAACTTTTAGTTTATCAACTTATTTTTGTAGCTTGGTAGTCTTTTCAACCTCTTCATCCATTCCCTTGTTCCATTCCTCCCATTTGGTCTTATGAATTTTTCCAACTACTTAGCCAATCTATCTCTAATGTTTCTTATAACTTATTTATGTTCCCTAATGGACCCTACCTTTTCCTCATCAACTAATATCCCCTTCCACATGTCTTCTTTGGCTTTCTCCTACTAGTTTAGGAGGTTTACTTTAACTTCTTGGTCCTCCATCTCAACAAGATCCATTTGAATAGAAAATATCGTCTTAGGTCCTTTTTCCTATGTTTGGACAACCTTATCTAAGGTTTCTTTGTCATGTGGTTTTTCCTGGGCTATTTCCTTTTTTTCTGGAAGAGGTTCCCCTATTTCCTTGGCAGCAATGAAACTTGTTATATGAGAAATGCACTCTAATTTTTAAAACTGCTTGTTTTCTCTCAATCTACTCTTTGATAATGTGATTGTGGTATGAAGTTTTCTACTTTTATTTTCAAGTATTCTATGCATTCTATGAGGAGAAGTATATAAGGGCATCAAGGAAAGAATACCTATTACTTTCTTCTACTTCCTAAACTTGAAGTTCTTCTTTAGTTCTGATGTGGCAATAACTTCTTGTTCTTCTGTTGGTGTTTTGGGTGTTGCAACTTCTTATTCTTCTTATGGTTGTTGCTCCATGTCAACTTGTAGAGTTGCAACAAGGCCATCTTCAATGTCCCCCCTTATTGGTTCTTGTATTGAAGCAAGGTCCTCTTCTATGTCTTCCCTTGTTGGTTCTTATGTGACAACAAGCCTCTTCTATGTATCCCCTTGCTAGTTCTTTTGTAGTAGCAAGGTCTTCAATATCCATCTCTAACTCTAGTTACTTAGTGCCTTGTTCTTTCCCCATCACCTTTGTTGGTTCTTGTGTGACGCGAAGGGCTTCTTCTTCTTGTGCTATAACAGGCTCTTCTTCCACCCCGCTAGTTCTTGTGTGACAACATGGGTTTCTTCTTGTTCTATCTAAGTCACATAAATTGGGGTTGGATCCTTTGAGTATATTGTTCTCTTCCTCTTGAGGTTACTATGTATGTAAAAAAAAATTGTATCTACCTCAACATCTTTGTCGAAGCCTTGCTTCCAATGATCTCCACATCACTTTCATGGCCAACTTCTTCCCATTGTGGAGTTGCAATAAGGTCTTCTTCCATCGTAGGATTTGCAACAATTTCAACTTCTTCTTCTATGAGAGTGGAAAAATTTGTATTCTTCAACTTCAGAAGTATCATGAATTTCGACCTTCAGAGTTGCAACATTGTCAACCTCTAGAGTTGTAGTAGTTGTGGCGTTTGTAGTTGTAGTAAGGCTCTCTACAGGTGGAATTGCAACAATTGTAATTTTAGGTGGATTTTTAGAAGTTACTTCTTTTGACTAGTACCCTTGCTACAATGCTCCATACTCAACCTATCTTATGCAAGGTGTGTTTGACCACTAGCTTTATGATGTTGTGATGTGAGAGGGAATCTCTAGGGTGGTTGAACTTTTGACCAAGTGTAGGCATGGTTTGGATTGTCTTCTAAAGGAAGGGTGACATGTTAACTACCCTGTTATTCCTCAGGTGGTCCAACATCCTTAAGTGTTGTAAGTAGACTATCACGTGGCTTCCTTCATATGTGAAATAACACTACACCACAATGGTTATGTCTCCCCATGTGTCTAGAACCGATCTTCGATCAAATCCAATACTTTCCTGACTAAACCCTCACCTAGCTAAAGGAATTTCTTCATGATTTCTAGATTTGATATTTTTATATAGTATCATCATTCTCTAGCTTAATGTATACCTGTAACTTCAGCCATGATATCTTCATGCATAAGAACCACTGTTCCCCCTACTATTAACCTTTTTTTTTTGGAATTCATGGTGAACACCAACATTGCATCATCATTGTATCCCTGGAGCTTGTGAACATATTCAATCCATTCTCCATTTTGAAAAATTCCCCAAATGTGGTCATATGCCTACAATAACAATGTCTTTATTGGTTCACTTCAATTCAGAGAGCCTCCCATTTTCGCTTTCTATTCAGAGCTGAATTCGTTCTATGGGTACAAGGTGAAATGCACAACTTTGTTGGGGGGGGGGGGGGTTGGTGGTTCTAGTTTCTAATTATGGCATGGGAATGATTGTTTAATAGTGAGATGATGTCATTGGTCGATGGTAGTGATAATGAATGCATGTGATCAAATTATTGGTCAAGTAATTTATGCCAAATCAAATCCATTTAATATGTGGTCAAGAGACATACCTTCTTACTTTCCATGACTGGTCACTTTCTTCGAGGTTGGTAGCATAATCATTTATGTATTGTACCTTTGTTTTGTTGTGGCTCTAGCCTCGAAAAGATAAATGGAATCCTTGTTGGCTTTAGAATTGCAGCAATGGGGTCATTGTGCCAGAGTTGTAGCCTAATTTAATCATGGTGTCACAACAGACATTGTTTCCACTCAAATTGATAAGTGAAATTATGAAAACTGAGTTGCATTGTCTATTGCAATAATTAAATTATGATAGTGGAGTTGCAACAACAGATCTCTAGCAACAGAGTTGCAACATTATGAGTTATAACAATGGAATTTCTACACTTGAGTTGCATAATGGATTTACAACAATGACGACTTCCTCCCTTGCATGTTTAAAAAAAAATATTAGTCCATGAGTCTCATAGGCAGAAGGATCCTTTCTTTTTAACTTTTTATTTTTTTAACATGAAAAGTGTAAGCCTAGGATGGTTTACGCATGACATGTGCCCAAGTTATGCCCTAAAGGGTTTCATACATGGTATTGTTTCTTTCTTTTTGAAAGAATAAGCTGTGAGAATGATTCACTGGATAGGGATCTCTCCCTTATGAAAAATCTCGAAGTCCTTATCTGGCCATCCATCATTGCTTTTCCTTAAGAAGGCTTCCTTTAATAGGGGTCTATGAGATAACTGATGCTTGTGTTTGTTTTCCATCAGGGGCACTCTCTGTTCATCAATGGTATGAATTTTGATGGCTCCATTATTATATATAGTGTTTATCTCATAGAATATAAGCCATCAAACACATAATTTTCTCTAAAATCCTTAACTTGGAATCAGATAACAAATCCATGTCTCCATCTTTAAATTTATTCTTCTTGATGAACTTGCCATGCCACCAAACTCTTTAGTGTTGTATCATTGATGTTTGGTGTAAGGGAACTTGACGAATCTCATCTAGCTCATTAACCTAGAGGAGCCTATGGTTCTGTGCTTCAGATAGGTCCATTCCAAGTTGTACTATTGTTCTAAGTGTTTAGATATCTGTCTTGTACTAATTCCTACAAAGTGTGATTGATAGTAGTACTCCATTTAGTCTAGTAAGACCATAGATCTTCAGCAAGTCATTCAACACAATCCTTGAGGTGTAATATGGTAGTATTGGTGATAATAGCCTCAAGAAATTTATTTGTCTCTTCCACCTGTGCATTGGCCTACATATGGTATGGTGTTGCGACCCTATGCTTAATCATGTATGTATTCATTAGATCTTCAACAAGCCTTGAAGTGAATTGAGCTCCTCATTGGTATCTATTTCCTAAGGTATCCCAAACTTGGTGAACCTCTCTTCATGAAGAAACTCTATTACTGCTTTCTTTGATGTGGTCAAGAGAGCCTTGCTTTCCATCCATTTTGTGACATAATATGTGCATATTGGTGTTGAGGTTTGAAAATGAGCTCTTTTTGTCACTTTGTTATCCTTAGCTTTGCCTACCTTTGCTCTTATTGTTATACGTCATTTTGTCGCATTAGGCAAATGACCATTAGTTTGGACCTTTTGCTATCCAACAAAGTTTTCCAAAGCATCCCCCTACAAGGCTAGAACCCAAACAATCCCAAAGAGAATGAAATTACTGGATCTTAAGGATCAAAAACCTATTTTGGGTTTCCTGCGTAGTTCCCTACTCCATTTCTGCACATACGCAGAAAAGACCATTAGAAGTTGCGTAAAAGTGCGCTCTGTCTTACATTATGGCCTGCACACATGACTTAATGGAAGTAAAAAAAGTAACTAAGTCTAGAATATTTGTTAGTCGAATCTTTCCCAAATAACAACTTCGAATAAATTCTTACTCAATCCTGATCACTCCCATCATGGAGCTACTTCCCTCTCTTTATGGATCCCCTATCCCACCATTTGTGGATCTCATACCTTAGGAAGAGGATCCCAAACCTCCTCCTCTTGGCATATAAATAAAAAACAAGCTATAGGATTGGAGGGGACCATTGAAGGTAGGCTTATAATCCAGAAGTAAGGCTAGGAGGATTTTCATCCAAGGAGAAGGTTGGAGATTGTGAGAAGAGGCTTGTAACATCAATGATTTGAGGTTGTAAACTTGCTCCCCCTTTTATTTAATAAAAAGAAACTGTTCTTTCCTATTCATGTCTTTTCTAATATCATTTGTGGGATTCCTTGATCATTCACATAGGATATGATTGGTTATTGATTCAATTTATGATATATGTTGAGTTAAGTGTTTCATTTATCTTTCATTCTATATACTAGATGCTTTGATCCTTTGTGTGTTTTTGTCTATGCAAATATCCTTCGAAACAATCATGGAGAAGTTGTGGAAAGTGTTGTAACAGTCTCTAAAACATGAAGGAGAAGCTAACTATTGAAGCCATTGAAAGGGACTTCAACAGGAATTTATTTAAACTGGTAAGTGATGCCTTGCATATTACTTGTTTCAATCAATTCCAAGCTAAGGAAAGGTAGTTGTTCTTTTCTTGTTTTTTACTAGATTTCATTTGAGATTCAGGGAGACCCGTCTTGGCCGCAAGAGGGATTAGTTCACCTAACAAATTGGCGACTCCGTTGGGGAACGTCTCACTCTCCATCATTCTCTTTGTTTTGACCTTTGATATTTTTGTCATAGTCCTCTCTGAGTGTTTGGAAACACCGAAAGTTTGGATTTTATGATTTATTTGAATTTTGTTTTTTCCAAAAATTTCCCATTGTGCGCACTTTATATTAAGGCACAAAGCATATTTCTACGCACTTAGCCCTTTGCAACAGTGCGTATGCGCACTGTATTGATCTATTGCGCGCGCACATACTTGGAATTTTTGAAAATTTCAGTTTTCTCTTAATCAAGTCCATAAATTTTTGTTTTTCCTATTTAATTACACTTATGTATACCTTCATTAAGTCTCTGCGAGTCGGGTTAAGTGTTATGAAAGAGTTTTGTTGCAATTTTCTTGTTTTCACAAATTAGGGTAAAGCTTCATCTGATGTGTTGTCGATCTATCAAAAGAAAGACCAGTTGGTCTTGGTTTGTCGTCTTCCTATCTTTCTTCTTTCGAACATATCAGGTCTTGTGTTTATTTACTCTTTTGTGAGAATTTGTTAAGTGAATGAAAAGAAATGATTTACAAGAATGAGTATTGTTTATGAAAAGTGCTTCTTATGCTGGATTTGAAACGAAAAGTCATTTTTCTTCCATTACTGAAGTGTTTTAGAATTGTACTCTTGACTGTAGTAAATTCATAGCATTCAATAGGAGAAATTCATTTCAAGTGCTGATTGGTTTCTTCATGCATTTTGGAAATTTTTGAGGGATTGTATGTCAAAAGGAAAGTTTCTTGATTTTTTGAGTTGTTGGGAAAAATTGAATTTTTAAAAGTTAATTTCTGAATTTGGGTAATTCGAAATTGAAGATTTGCATTTTAGAAAAGGGATATAGTGGGAATTTAAGAGTTTTTTGCATTTCCATTGGAAAATTGAAAAGACTCTCTCCTTACTTCAATTAGAAATTCATTGAAAATTAAATATTACAATTTCATCTTCGATTGCATTAAGGTTTTGCGTCAAGTAATAACACCATGAGTTTTGACGTTCATTTGCCTTTAGAGTAAGTAATGACTCTTGAAAACAACACAAATAAAATCAGTCTAGAATTATATCATTATTTTAGGGATCTTTTCCACCTACATTAGATCATGTTGTAGGGCTTTGGAATAGGGAAGTGAGTTAACTTTCCAAAGCTGCAAACAAACATTAACATATTGTGATAGGGAGTAAATCCATTTACTGCAATTTGGCTCTGGTAATCTCCCCTTACAAAGGAGTTAAGCATGAGATCATGTCGTACCCAGTGGAGTGATTGACCCCACTTCATTAGTTATAGTAGGGTGATTTACACGTATTAAAAATGGTGTCGAAAGGTACTTGGGAGTCACTTGGAAGTAAACCTTAGATTAACCACGTTGAGGAACTTTCAAGGGGTTGAGATTTGTTACTTTTCCCTTGCATGTACGTACGATCTGCGATTGTTCCCCCAGGTCAAATTGTTTTATGTGGTAACCTTAGAGACCATAATCTTAGTGCTATTACCTAAGGTAACAGCGGAGGGGAAGTCTCTGCTATACCTAGAAAAAATGTCGGCTAGACTCACTTGGACCTTTTGGAGGGTATTCTTCATTTGAGATGGCATAAATGAAGATTACTTCCACCAGAGCGTGTACATTGAGCAGGTTGTCAACGTAAGTGGTTCCACATGCTCCATCTTTAGCCACTTTTCACATTGATCTCTGCAACGTTGGGTTTCATCACCAACTAGTGATTTCACTCTCAAAAGCTTGTTTGCATGGTTTGATTCCTTAGATTTACTAGCGTGTCTTATTTGCTTGTTTTTTACTTTTTAGAGACCTTAGGTTTGGATTGTGAATATTATTTGGTTTCTTGATAAAATTTCATCGTGGTTGATTCACCAAGGAATTCGTGTAGAATGAAGGGTTTACCCCCTGAATTTACACCTAGTCAATTGGAAAATATTAAAACAGAAAGGCCAAAGTCAACAGGATATGGAACCTCAGAATAACCTGAAACATCTATAGTTTTAGAATCTGAAGTGATTCCAACCTAAGAAGTAGAATCAGGCTTATTTAATCTTGGCCCAGAAGTTACCGAGGTTGTTCAAAGTGAATATGATATTGGAGAAGTTTCAGACACAATACTAACTGAACCAGAAGGGTAAGAACCTTAGTCTGATATTTCTCAACTTGAATCACCTTCGGTTGTTATAGCTCCTACTCCTACTCCACCTTCACCTCGAAGGAAGCTTATAATTACGATTGGATTACCACCTAGTTTAATTAGTATTGAAGATATTACTGGGAACGAGGAGGAAGAATCACCTTGTACTCCAGTTACCACTAGTGAACCAAGAGTTTTTCCAAGAGTTCCTTTTGATCCTTTCCAACCTGATCCTTGGTATTCTACCCCTTTGGACTTTTTAGGTCAAGGTTTTCCACCTCACCGCATTTTTTTTTCTATTCACCAAGACGAACCAAATCAAATTTTCCTCCTCGGAGTCAACCTACTAATAATTCTATGTTTACCAGCTCTCTGAAGTCACTATTGTATGGTGGTCCTTTAGTTCCTACTGGATACCAGTCACTTACTGGAAATTTTTCAGGAGCTACTCCTTCCCCTCAAGTTTCTACTTGGTCATCTGGTTTATCTACATCTACTATTCAGAGCATGACATCCATGCCTGAAGCACCTTTGGAATCATACCAATATGTTCACATGGTATCTGGTAGCTTAGGTAATCCTCAAGTAACCCCAACTGGTGTTTAATAACCTGCTGTGGAAAACCACCTTATCCTCCACCTGGAGGACAACCTGTTGTCGGATCATATCCTATGATTGGAGGACAACCTTTTACTGGAATTTATGTTCAGATACCTCAACTCGGTCTGGGTCAACTTGTTGTGGCTTGGGCCTTGATTGGTACTCCTTACTCTTGATTGGTACTCCTTAACCTAGGACGAATACTATTTGGAACCCTGCTTTTGCTCAACAACTTGTTCCAGTTGCTCCATAAGTGCCAGTTTATCAACTTGTTCAGCCTACTGGACAATCTATTCCTCAAATACCTATTCCAAGTATTATTGTACATATACAACAACCTGTCCAGGGAATTCCGCAAACACCTGTCCAACAACTTGTCCAAGGAATTCCACAAACACCTGTTCAACAATCGGTTCAACAACCTATTCAAAGTGGACCTAAGACACATGTTCAGACATCTGTTCAAAAACCGGTTCCGAGTTCACCTCATACACCTATCCCGGTAGTATCACAAATTATTGTTCAAGTTACCCCTCAAATGCTTGTTCCACAAACTACACAAACCATCCCTCAAGCATCTTCTTATCAAAATGGTCCCACTGTTTAGTCTACAATGCAGATTCCTACCAAAAAACTTGGTACAAGAACAATGCAAATACCTTTTCAAGGCTAAGATTTTCAAATCCCACCATTTCAAGGTCAATCTTTTTAGGTTCCACCTTTACAAGGTCAAGCTTTTCAAAGCCCACCTTTCCAAGGTCAAGATTTCTAAAGCCAGCCTTTTCAAGGTCAATTTTTTGAAAGTTAACATGTTCAAAGTCAATTTGTTCAAGGTCAACCTTTTCAAGCTCAACCTTTACAGGGGAAATGTTACTTGGGTCAAATGGGTGAGAGTCCACCTTTCTAGAGTCAACCATACCCTGGTCATACTTATCAAGTTCTTGTTCAACTACAACCTAGTATGATTCACCTTGGTTACCCTGGAGGAATGCAAATTCCAACTGCACAAGATATTCTAGGATATCTTGGGTTTCCTCCTTCAAGAGTTGGACTTAACCCTTAGGGTTATCAAACTCCACAACAAGACCCCAACCGGTAGTTACCGTTCATCGCAACCCTATATTTACTAGATTTATCTCGGCTAACGAATGATCCTATTTATTATTATCCTTTTTGGTTGACGATTCCTACCAAGTTACCGAGTGATATACCGAAGTTTGAAGGCAAATCAAGAGAGGACCCATCAAATCACATTATGACATATCATCTTTGGTGTGCATCAAATTCACTAATCGATGATTCTATCAGACTTTGCCTTTTCCAACGAACTTTAACCAGTTCAATAGCCAAATGGTACATTGAGTTACCTCGCGCTTCTTTCCATAATTTCAACTCTTTAGCAACAACATTTTTGACACATTTCCAGCTACCAATTTGATATGACACTGGTACTAAACTATTGACTTCCCTAAAACAATCGAAATCCACTTACATTTCCGATCATATACATGAATGGAGACGTAGGCGACGATTATTCAAGATTGTATTCTAGATCAAATTTTAGCTAAATGGTTTACAAAATAATTACTTCCCGATATTACAGAGGATGTTGCTAAGGGAGGTGTTGTAATGGAAGAGCAGGTAATTTCTTGTGCCCAATATTTAGATTTAGTCTATACCTAATCTGACACCTTGTACAAGAAAATCTCGAATCTACCTCACCCAACAATTTTAAATGATCAACCATATTCAACTCGTACATGATCTAACACCATTAATTGTAGAATAGGTTCTATCATCCATTAGTCTAAGGGTAAAAAGAATATTTCTAAAATCACTCAGACTTTGTCTATACAAGATTCACCCATTGAAAGCCTTTCTTTGGAAACTATTTCTGAAATTAATGTCGTAGAATCATCTACTAGCAATAATCAACCATCCGGGGGTAAAAAGAAGGGGAAAGGTAAATAGAAACAAAATGTTTATCAGAAAAAGAAACCAATTAAAAATGAGCCTATTGATGAGAAAACGAAACCTTGTTATCCTTGCCTAATCTATACTGAAGATGATTCATTATACGAAGGAATGCCAACATCGGGCAGAGGTGACAAAATTTACAAAAGGTTCTCCAACTCTTGTTGTTTTGAAGGATCCTTTTCCTTCTCAAGACAACAAAATGATTTCGCATGATCCATCTTCTTCTTCCACATTGGAAGATATCACGATGATGTCTTCGCAACAAGTTATGGTAGCAACAAGATCAAAGGATTATGGATCTAAGGGTCCTATAGTAAATGGAAACGATACTAGTTCATCTAGTTAACCATCCACTTCAATTCCTCCTCCTTATGAACCATTACAAATTAAGAAACCAAACCCTAACATGATGATTCAACCGCCTCCCAAAGGCATTCTTCGAAAATCTTCTTTCAACCCACATGTTAGAGCTGCTCAGAATTACAACATTGTTGAAGACTTGGCGATGTCTCCTTCAGTAATGTCAACTCTTGAAGTGCTGCAAACATGTCCTGCACAAAGAAAGTTACTATTATCAGCTATTGGATAAATTTATCCTTAGGATTCTAATCTTATTATCTTTGATCTTAAAAGTCATATAACTAGACTCCCGTATCAACTGACATTCCAGATACCAGTTTTTGTCAAAACCAAACGAGTGTTTTGCACAATTATCGATGAAGGAGCTTCTACGTGTATCATGTTTATTGCATGTTGGAAATCTTTAGGTTCTCCAACTATCAATTAGTCACCTACCACTTTGAAAGCCTTTGATGGAAGAGTTTTTCATCCTTATGGAATCCTAAATTATCTACCCATAGAGTTAGAAGGTAAGACAACCGCAATCGAAGTTGAAGTTGTTAATTCCCAACTTGATTACAACCTTTTACTTGGTCGAAGTTGGACCTATGTTATGTCTGTAGTGGTCTCATCGCTTTTCCACATGATACTTTTTCCCCATCAAGGGAGAATAGTAAAAGTAGACCAGTTGTCTTACTACACTTCCAACCTTAACTCTATAGGTAGCGTACCTTTTGTTGGGAAAATGATTACACCTTATTAGGATATTGGTGTTGGTTTTCTTAAAGATTCATCACTAATGGGAAATTTTTCATTCCCTGCACTGAATTTTCCTTCTAATGTTGCCCAGGTTAACATGATCACATCAAGCACTATGAAATCTTTTGATCCGTGGATAGTTCCTTTAGATTATGAATTGACCTCCTACGACAAAGAAATGCCTTTGAGCACAATTGAATTGGCTTATTAGGCAGTTCAAATGTTTTCTGATCCACCATCTTCTGAGATTGATCGAGTGAATGCGATCAATGATTATTATTATCAATTACCTTGGTTATAACCAATTTCATTTCATGATCCTTTCAACAATACATTTCCAACTGATGAAAGTATTATGGAAATCATGACTTTGGATGAAATTCCATGGGATGATTATCATCATCACTCATATTTTCTTCCTAACCTTGATAAAATTGAGAATGATTTTTCAACTATATTTTCGACTAAGATCGTAGATAGTCTTGAATGGCCCATGTCAGTTCTTCAAGTTGAATCTGAAAAGAATTTGGGAAACATATCTACAACGATTGCAATTGATATCTCAGTCAAAACAAGAATTATCGAGAACATTCACATAGGTGCTTCGTGCTCACTTGAAGAAATTCAAATGTACAAAGCCCTATTTTAAGAATTCCATGACATTTTGCCTGGTCCTATGAGGAAATGCCAGGAATTGAGCCGAGTATTATTGTTCACGAGATTAAGACTTACCCAAATGCAAAACCTATCAGACAAATATTACGTCCAATGCATCCACGAAAGGATGCTGCTATTAAAGCAGAGGTTGAAAAACTACTTAAAGTAGGTTTTATTTACTCGGTTCCCTTGACTGATTGGGTTTCCAATATTGTTCTTATTAACAAAACTCAAGGGACCATCAGAGTATGCGTATATTATAGGGATATTAATAAGGATTGTGCCAAAGACAACTATCCTACCCCCTATATCGATCAAATCATTGATGATTTTGTCGGTAATGAAATCTTTTCATTCATGGATGAATTTTATGGATACAATCAAATCAACATACTCCAAGATGATCAGCATAAAAATGCGTTGATTTGTCTACGGGGGAATTTTGCTTATCGAAAACTCCCATTAGAATTAAAGAATGTCAAAACAACCTTCCAATGTGTTGACGCGACGAATGTTCACTATGCCAACAAGGGGAACTAACCCAATCGAAAACCCCAATTAGATCCGCTTTCGTTTGGAAAGGCTAGTTCCAATGGGTTTTAAAGGATCCCGTAAACTGTTATAGGTGTTGAAAGATTGCTTCTTGGAGGAAGAGTTAAATTAAATCAACAAAGAGAAACAACTAACCTATATGTATCAAATCCTGTCTACACTAATTCTAACTACTTATGCTAATCCTAACTATTCTAATCTATCCCGCAGGAGTATAACAAAAGGAGGTTAAACATCATATATAGATTCCAAGTCCTAATGAATCAATTACTGGTTCACAGATGAACAAGGCTGTATTAAATCTTAATTGCAATCTAATTACTTATATAGGAATACACATTCCTTTCCATACAAATAAAGCTTGCAACTGATGTTTAACAAGGTCTCGAATCAGCAATTGCTCATGAATTAACCAAGACTAGTCACAAACTATCTATTATCAATGTGCACAAAACAGAACACATTTATATTTATGCCAGCAACAACAACCTGATTCCAAAAACATGAAAGAAGAGGAAAATAAATCTGAAACAAAAGGCTCTCTCTTGACCCAAACAATCCTGTTTATTATCACAATAAATCAAAAGTTTTTCTGCCGAAAAAAAAGGTCCTCCCTTCATCTCTGGAGGTAATATTTATGCCGAAGGAACTGATCCTCGGTCTTCCCTTAACCTTTCACCTCGCTTCTCTTTTCAATATACAACTCAGGATATACAATCGCAGAACAATCGGTGTAATCGTTGACACATAGAGGGCATATCTGCTGGAGTGCTTCATTTCCTGTGGAAATGAATAGACGTTGATTAAAAGAGGATGATTGCGTGTCATCCCTTCACACCTGTATTGAGTGGATGTTATTCCCTATCATTTCCTGAAGGAAACTAAAGATACTGCGCTCATCATCCCACATCTGGCATGATTGAAGGTGTGTTTGGAGGTAATAACATCTTGATGTATCAGCATTGTGCTTCCTCTTGACATGGCGCGTGCCTCCATTGTGCACTATGGCGGTTCATATCCTTCTCTGCAGAATATGTCTTTGCAATATCGACACTAGTGGTGCAGAGGTGTCATCTTGATATAAATTGCCTTTGCCCGCTACCGGGTCCACTCGAACTCACCTACAAAAATAATTCATATTAGCTATGATTATGAGAAATATGACAAACATGCTCACAAACAAACCTTGCATTCAGCCACAATTTCTATTTAATCTTGCAATGCAGAGCAACTATAATTATCAAACCACCGAACCTGCTGTGACACGTATTCTCGTTACCCACAATATTCATTTTTACTCAAGGATTGCTTTGACAATGCTTCAAAAGCAGACCATTCACTCTACGGGATTTTCCTTTGAAAACTCGGACCACAACATTTTATCGAAATACATGGGAATACACGGGAAAACCCGCGGCCGAACCATAAGGCCGAACTTCAAATAATATACCCCCGGATCTATAATCATCGTCGGGTCTGCTAATCGCATCACACCTTATGTTTAAGCCTTGGGCTCTGCCGATTGCGCTTTGTGATAGGCTGGACCTGAAATATATATGTGCCACGGTTAATAATGCGAGTGTGTCTGCCATATCGCATCGTGTTTTATATATAAACGCTGAACTTTGCCGATTGCGATTCGCGATTGGGGAGGCAGACCCGAAATATATATGTGTTGCGCTTAATAGTTTCGGCGGGTCCACCATATGGGATTTTCCTTTGAAAACCCGGACCAAAACATTTTATCGAATACATAGGAAAACACGGGAAAACCGACGGCCGGACCATAAGGCCGAACTTCAAATATTATGCACCCGGGAGTATAATTATTGCTGGGTCTGCTCATTGCCCCTTTGCATATCGCATGGGCTTCACTTTCGCTGACTGCCGATTGCGATTAGTGATAGGCTGGACTCGAAAAGTATATATGATGCGTTTAATGGTCCCGACGTGTCTAGCATATCACATTGTGCCTTATGTATAAGCTTTGGGCTCCACCGATTGCGACTTGCGATTGGGGGGAGCGGACCCAAAAATATATATATTGTGGTTAACAATCCTGGCGGGTCCGCCATATTGCGGAATGTTTGAAGCTTGGGCTTTGGGTCTTGGCAAAGTGCGATTGCGATTTGCGATGGGCTCCGGACCCGAAAATATATATGCTGCGCTTAATAATATTGACGGGTCGGCCATATCACAGAACGCCTTGTGTATGGGCCTCGGGTTCCACTGATTGCGATTTGCAATTGGGGAGTGGACCCGAAAAATATATGTGCTATGATTAATAATCTTGGCGGGTCCGGGGTATCGCGAAACTTTGAAGCTTGGGCCGATGCGCGGGTTTGAAAGTGCCAATTGCGATAAGTGATAAAAGCATGCAAAATGTGTGAAGATTGAGGCAAGGTGGAAAATGTAAGTTATGCATGTTGTATAGTATTTCTATTATCAAGGCATTGATATAGAAATAAGGACGCGATGGGAGGTTTTGAGGGTTGAAAAAGTCCCGATGAAGGATATGAATGAAGGGCTAGAAAGGGTTAT
This sequence comes from Pinus tabuliformis, assembly GCA_031772625.1. Lineage (NCBI taxonomy): Eukaryota > Viridiplantae > Streptophyta > Pinopsida > Pinales > Pinaceae > Pinus > Pinus tabuliformis. The sequence continues at coordinate 837,807,888 of CM062817.1, read as the reverse complement.
AGATGAATCATGCGGCAGAGATTTATTAAGGGGGCCTTAACCATTAAGAATTGAAGATTTGACTCGAAAAAGAGTTAAAATCCCTAGGATAAAACAGATCATTTGGAGAGTTATCATTCAGAGAAGTGAAAGATCAAACTTCTAGGGGACCCATTCAAAATTGCTACCAGGGCAGGTTTTAATAAGGTGGTGGTTGTGGCCACAACAAATGGCGAACCGCTGGGCGAACCAGTTATCTCTGTTTCCAAATAAACCTTGGATCAATAGAACATCAGGGTGTTAAGATAAACTTGAAATGCAAACTGTGTAGATGGACAAGCATGGGTTCCACTTCAACATTAATTGCTTCAGGTGGGATAAAGACAAATAGCTTCAACTTACTGATAGGGTTTTGACAGGCATTCTCCAATGGTAGTATTATGGGATTTATTGACCCTCCTTTACCTGTTTTCTACTTTCAAAAATCCTTTTAGGGCCATCACTGGTCTGTCAATACCTGTTTAGGTGTGTACCTCAGCTCTTTATTGCTCATCAAACTTGATGTAGATATGTTTATCTGCACTTTATGTAAGAATTTCAGTGCTATATTTTCATATGATTGAATGGGGTGTAGTCATGGATCATGCCATATTTTTAAACTGCTTAAGCAAGGTTGGGCTTGCTGTGTCAACCGGTACTCTGAGCCCAGCAACAGTCCCTACTCCAACCGGCTTCCCAAACAACCTGTCCTTCCAGATTGGCACAAGGACTCGACATTTCATTTTCTTTTAAATAAGTCCTTCCAGTTTCAGGCACAAGGACTAGAGCACAATTGGATTTGCCACAGGGTATATGACAGTGAGCTTAGCCCATGAAAGGAGGTTTACTTGTAGATGATAGGTATTGGAAACTTAGTGTGGTGGATGGAACCAATGGAGAATGACTATAAACCTTACAGACAAGTATAGGCTAGGTCTGGATGGGAATTTAAAAATGCAGGGTTCCGCCATGCCAGTCCAGCTGTGGTTACACATTTTCGTTTTATAAAGATGCCCCTACATGCTCCGATATCCAGGTTATCAATAGATCCTACCTAGTTCCCAATAGATGCTAATGAGTGGCTCTGATATGAATTCCACCGCTGATTTTCCAGTTCTCATAGGCTCATTGAAAGTTTGATTGATTTGCAAGGTAACGATGAATTTAGGATTGACAGACTCATCAACAGGTTAATGAGGGAGGAAAATGCTGAAGGTGGCGAATGAGGGCAATCTGAAGAGAGTTATAAAGGTGAAGATGAGACTGAAGGACCGAAATCAATTGGCTGAAAAGGACTGAAAAGTCAAAAGGAAAATAAACTTTGCGTAAAACAGGAAAGGACATGATGAAAATGTAACTAAGCTAACAGCAAAATAAAATGAATCCTAACCTACTTAGGAGGTAACCACCATGTGGTGGCTACTGGAAGTATCTCTTAAGATGTTGGCCATTAACAGGGAGTTTTTCAATTTCTCCCTGTAAAGTTTTCAATTTGTAAGTTCCTTGACCGATTTTTTCTTCAACTTGGAATGGGCCCAACCATAAGTGTTGGAATTTCGTGTGCTTACCTTTTGGCTCACTCAACTTGTCCCATTTCAAGACTAGCTCTCCTATTTGGTAATCTTTATCTCCTGCCAGATGACGGTCAAACCATCTCTTTACAATCATTTGGTGATTTCTAAATTTATTTCTGGCTTTATCTCTCAATTCCTCCAACTTCACCAGTTGGTTGATCCTTTTTTGAAGTAAGGCTGAAGGGGTCCCTCTTGAGGCTTGGGAGAGCTGTAAAGAGGGAAGGGTAACGGTGGGAGGTAGGATGGCTTCCTGTCCATAGACAAGGAAGTATGGGGAGTTTCCTAATACTACTTTTCGGGTGACCCTATCAGCCCAAAGGGCATTTCTTAGAGCGTTGTTCCAATTCCTCTGGTTGTCGGAGACAGATTTACGGATTATGCGAATGAGGTTTTTATTTGAGGAGTCTGCAAATCCATTTCCATAGGGGTAATAATTTGATGCATACCTTATGTGAATTGATTTATCAATAACAAATTCAGTCAATTTCAGTGATGAAAAGTAAGAAGCATTGTCAAATATGAGAGCGTCAGGGATGCCAAACCCGTTGATAATAAATTTCTCAATAAATGATATTACCTCGTCTTCGTTTACCTTCCAAAGGGGATGGCTTCGGTCCATCTGGTGAAGTAGTCGGTCACTGTGAGTATATACTTATGCTACTGTGAAGAGTTCAAAGTGATCTCGCCTATGACATCCAGGCCCCATTGCTGGAACGGGCGATAAATCATAACAGGCCTGAGGGGAACGACTGGCTTTCTTTCTAGTTTTGCGGCAGTTTGACATACCTTTCATTTCTGAGCGTAGGCATGCGAGCTCTGAACACTGTGGGACAATAATATCCAGCTCTTAATATTTTGTGAGCAGTGGTCTCTCCGCCATAGTGACCACTTGCTAGGCCGTCGTGCATTTCTTTCAAGACATGATCGGCATCATCCCTTTCCAAACACCTCAGCCAAACTCCATCATAATTTTGTTCTATATAATGTGTCATTGGACAAGTGATACTGATTAGATTTCAATCTGAGCGCTCTCCTTCATGATGCATCCATGTGTTCATGACACGATCCTTGTGTTAGATAAAAGCATATGTTGTAATACCACGACTCAGGATCCAAAAGGACTTCCGACGTTTCGCGCTCACACAGCAGTGTCTCATTAATCCATAGGGGCTCCTCCCTGAATTCTACTTGTGCAATCTATATGCTTTGCGTTTCTGGTTCTTCGGATGCCCCTTCTTTATCCGCCAAGGCTTCTACCGCAAGCTCACACAATCCCTGCCCTCGAACTATCTTCGCCAGCTTAATATCGAGCTCATATTCTTGAAGGGCGGTTATCCAATTCCCTCTCCGTTCACCCATTTCTTTCTACACGAAGAGGGCTCTTACAGCAGGGTGGGGAACGATTACTTTAGTCCTGGCCTTTAATAAATAAGGGCGGAAATGTTTTACGGCTTTAAAAACCGCAAAACCTTGTTTCTCCACGTCTAGGTAGTTCAATTCTGCTCCCTGAAGATTAGAGCTCATATAAGAGATAGGGACTTCATTGCCATCATCATTTTTTTGGGTGAGGATTGCGGCATATGAAACATCAGAAGCGAAAGTGTACAATAAGAATTCCTTGTCGAAATTGGGGCTGACCAATGCAGGAGCTTCTGCGATGGCCTCCTTAATTCGCTGAAACGATTTCTTAGCTTCATCGCTCCACCTATACACAACGTCTTTCTTCATCATTAGCTGCATGGGACGCACTATTTCTGCGAAACCTGAAACGAATTTCCTAACGAAATTAATTTTCCCGAAGAAAGATTGCATTGCCTTTTTATTTGCAAGGGGTTGTATTCTCATGATGGTCTCTATTCTTTCGGGATCAATAAAAATCCCTTCTTTAGAGAGGATGTGACCCAGTAGTTTCCCTTCTGTAATTGTGAAAACGCTCTTCTTGGGATTCAACGATATTCCATACCTTCGACATCTTTCAAAAATTTGTTTCAAGTGATAGATATGATCCCTTTTATGATACGAATACACAATAATGTCATCCATGTACACTACTACTGATTTGTTAATCAATCCTCGGAAAGCTATGTCCATAGCTCTCTGGAATGTGGCGCCCACATTAATAAGTCCAAAAGGCATTTTACAATATGCGTAAGTGCCCCATTTAGTGTTGAAGGTTGTCTTGAGCTGATCTCCATTCGCCACCAACACTTGATTATATCCCGAAAAACCATCCAATAGGGACAACATTTCAGACCCAGAAACGCACTGAAGAATGTGTTCCATAGAAGGGACAGGATAGTTATCTTTCTGCGATGCTTTGTTCAGGTTTCTGAAATCGATACATAACTTGATGTCTCCATTTTTCTTTCTTACTGGCACGAGATTGGCTACCCAGCGGGTGTGCCTGACAGGAAAAATGATTTTGGCGTCCAACATTTTGTTTAATTCTTTCTTCACCCGGTTCCAGGTTTGGATGTATCTTGCGAAGCTTTTGTTGGTATGGCCTAACATCCTTCTCCAACGGAATCACATGTTGTATAACGCTGGTATCAAAGGTTTTTAAGTCACCATATGTCCATGTAAAGACATCCTTGTACTCTTTAAACAGCTTAACAAACGCAACTCTTTCTTGTGGAGAGCATTTTAAGCCCAAATTAACAATTTTTGGGTCTTCTTTGGTTCCAAGGTTGTCTGATTCATACTTCATGGATGAAATATGCGTTTTACATTTAGTCGGCTTCTTGAATTTATCGCGCAGGTCATACAAGTGCTCCATCTTGACAACTGACTTGGGAATTATATTGGACTGATCTTTTTCCTCATCGTCCCTATCATTCCTAAGCCTGTCATGCTCTTTTTCATCAATGACTGCATTTTTGAATGTCTTCTCGTAGTGCAGGAACTCAAGGATTTGCTCGTCATCTTCGAACACCTACCAATTTGGGATGTTATCAGGGACGAATGGTCTGAAAATCAATTCAACATAATATTTATTCTTGTTTAATCTAAGATCAGGAAAAAGTTTTGAAGCCATACTAGCCATCAGATCAGCATCTCGGTTTTGCCCTCGAGGTATGTATGTGATATTAAAAGAATCAAAATTGTCAATTAAGCTCCATACCTCATGTTGGTATCTTACCAGGTGTGGCGAATTGCAGTGTATCCTTTTCCTTACCTGGTCGACAATTATCTGTGAGTCACCAAAAAATTTAAGATTTTTCACCTTCATATCAATAGCTTTCTTTAGGCCCTGCAACAAGCCTTCATATTCTGCGGTGTTGTTGGTGCACGCGAACTCCAACCAGCTGGCCATCAGATGTTGGTTCCCTTGCGGGTCAATGAGAATGCTCCTGGCACTTGCACCTTCAAGGCAATTAGAGCCATAAAAATAGAGTGTCCAAAATATAGAATCTAATGTTACATCAATTGAACTGCTTTCTACGAAATTAGTGCTATCATCTACTATAATACAGGATAATTCATCAGTTAGATTGTAGGGAAAAGCTTCCAACTGTGTGTTTGTCACAGTTTCTTCAACTGTCTCTGCATGGAATTCTCCGAAACAGGTTTCGATGGCACAAACGTCAAAACTATAATTCCCAAGGATAGAGTTGGTAAATATTACAGGTTCATTGGGGCCATTTAGTTCCGTCACCCCATACTTCATGTATCTTTCTCGATCAACCCTCAACATATCACCTTTTCCCTTCTGAGGCAGCAAGAGATGGGATCAATCAATTGAGAAATATCCATTCAGATTTGTTGACCAGTCCCTACTGAGCAACATTCCATAAGCCTCGGGTATGTCGACTACCACTATGTCAATGACTTGTGTGTACTGTGGTTTGGTAGCCATCCGAACCAACACATCTTTCAATTCCCCAATTACTTTCACATTTGTTCTATCCAATTGCATAATTCGAGTTCTAGTTTTCTTGGGTACCACGTGAAGTCTTTTAGCAACAGCATAAGGCATAATAGTGGACGAGGCACCAGAATCTACCAAGAAATTATGTACGTTCATGTTGAAGATCTCAAATGTGATAAGGAAAGGTGGAGTCATGGATTTTGATTTCCTTCCTATCATGGCCGCACTGACATCTTGGGGTGTTCTATTTATTTTTGATAGAGTGGCTTCCATGGATGGTGGTGTTTGGGATGTACTGGAGGTACTAACGGGTCTGGACAACGAAGTTCTGGTTTGACTACTTGGATTGGTGGGAGATTTTCAATTCCGTTCATTCATAGCTTTCAAAAGCAAATCTCTTTGCTGCGTTAACTTTAACAAATCGAAGTATGTGATATTAGCTCAGGATTTCTTAAGATCATCCACAATATTGTAATCAATGTTATAAACAGGGTAGGGTAGAGTAAACATACCGGTTTTTCCATTCTTAGGTGGGAGTTTACCATTTTGAGTCACCTTCGTTGCAGTCGGAGATGTATTATCTTTCTGTGGATAATTCACAACTAGAGTATTATTGGAATCACCGCTAGGTCTACCCTTCTCAACAGGAACTTTAGGAGTGGATGCCTTCAAAGGGTGAACATCTTACAGGCTTCATCATGCTCGCAAGTGGCCCCTTACTTCATGTGTGGATTTCATTAGTGTGGATTTATGCCGTACTATCTCCTTCGTCATCGCCATTCTCGTTTGTATAGAAATCCCATAGTACATTGATTTGAGATTCTTCATCCAAGGGCTCTTCTACTTGGTATTCCTCCTCATTTTCTTGTTCTGGCTCCAGCTCCACTATAGGTTCTTCATTGTTAAGGAGCAATCCGATAAGAGCCAGCTCTTCCATATTTAAATTCCCTTCACTGGGTGGAACAGGCAGTGCAAGTTGACCATGACCACCTTCTGTCTTCTTATGATAGAAAGGTTTGAAAGATTTTCTGTTGTTATAATCTCCTCCATTCCCACTTGTACTCTCTCCAGAATTCCTTTTCATATTGATGACTGTGTTTGTCAATTTCTTAATGATTTGATGCAAACCTTCCACATCTATGGTATCCTTTTCTTTGATTTTAACCCCTTTGTTATCACTCCCATTATTCTTCTTGGATGATTGAGAGGCTTTCTTTTCTTCGGTTTTATGATGACATGTTGTGAGACTGATCATTTCATTCTCAACTTTTACTGCTTAATTGATAGCACCCTGTAAGGTTTGTGCGTTACTCCTTTTGACCCACATCGCAGTAGGGACAGGGAGAACAGTGATGTAGAATTCCATGAGAACTTCCTCAGTAGGTCTAGCGTTAGTCGAGATTCTGTTGAACAAAGTGTTGAATTGGATGTTAAAATCTTTGACCTTTTCTTTGGCTTCCATTTTCAAACGGGATAGCTCTAAAACTAAGGCCACAGGTGTTTTGTCATCGCCAAACTTGTCTAAAAAGGCCTCTTGAAAGGTGATCCATGAGGTGATCGATCCTATTCTCAAGCTAACGTACCATGTGGAGGCCGCTCTAATCAGGGTAAAAGGGAATAAGCGACATACTACATCTTCATCGGCTACCCCCAACATGCGCACGACCAGGAAGAAAGAGTGAATATGGTTATCAGCTGTGTCTCCCCGCTCAAGGTCGAATTTAGGCAATACTCTTTCTGCATTCTTGGGTAAGGGATGCTACTGCCCAGGTACCGCTACGACATCCTGAGCGAGCCAGGGAGGGAGTGCTCCCAGGGGAGGTGGGAGTTGGTTCCCACCTGGTTGAAGCTGATTCCCACCTGGAAGAGGAACGTTAGCCATATTATGGATAGGGAGGTTTTGGTCGAAGGTGTCTTTGAGGCGTTCTTTATTAGGATTTCCCAAATCGTGCCAGGGATTACCTACAGAGAGTGGATCCTCATGAATTTCTTCCCAAGGAGTGTTGATACTTTGCAAGGACTCTAGCACAATATCTTCAAGAGAAGGGGCTATAGATGTCTCTTCGTTTATGGAACAGATCCTTGGCTTTCTTTTAGTTGTCGGAGGTAAAGAGTGAAATATGGGGAGCTGAGAGAGGGAACGAGTGTAAGCCCGAGTAAGTACTCTGACTGGTTGTTCCTGAGTGACAGGATACTCCCACAGTGTCTCTTCTTCGGGTGACCCAAGCATGGGACTTAGAGGGATCTCTGTTTCTTCGAAATGAGGCTTTTCCAAATGGGAGGAAGGATCTTTTCGACCTTTACGATCCATGCATTAATCTTTTCAAGTCCATGCATGACATTTATAGATGGAATCATAAAAATCTGTGGACGGCGGTTCAGGCCCTCCTTTTAGTGCCAATTTGTTGACGCGACGAATGTTCGCTATGCCAACAAGGGGAACTAACTCGATCACAAACCCCAATTAGATCAGCTTTCGTTTGGAAAGGCTAGTTCTAACAGGTTTTAAAGGATCCCGTAAACTGTTATAGGTGTTGAAAGATTGCTTCTTGGAGGAAGACTTCAATTAAATAAAAAAAAGAAACTGCTAACCTATATGTATCAAATCCTATCTACACTAATTCTAACTGCTTATGCTAATCCTAACTATTCTAATCTATCCCGCAGGAGCATAAAAAAAGGAGTTTAAACATCATATATAGATTCCAAGTCCTAATGAATCAATTACTGGTTCACAGATGAACAAGGTTGTATTAAATCTTAATTTCAATCTAATTACTTATACAGGAATACACATTCCTTTCCATACAAATAAAGCTTGCAACTGATGTTTAACAAGGTCTCGAATCAACAATCGCTCATGAATTAACCAAGACTAGTCACGAACTATCTGTTATCAATGTGCACAAAACAAAACACATTTATATTTATGCCAACAACAACAACCTGATTCCAAAAACATGAAAGAAGAGGAAAATAAATCTGAAACAAAAGGCTCTCTCTTGACCCAAACAGTCTTGTTTATTAGCACAATAAATCAAAAGCTGTTCTGCCCAAAAAAAAGTCCTCCCTTCATCTCTGGAGGTAATATTTATGCCGAAGGAATTGACCCTCAGTCTTCTCTTAACCTTTCACCTCCATTCTCTTTTCAATATACAGCTCAGAATATACAATCATAGAACAGTCGGTGTAACCGCTGACACGTAAAGGGCATATCTGCTGGAGCGCTTCATTTCCCGTGGAAATGAATAGACGTAAATTAAAAGAGGATGATTGCGTGTTATCCCTTCGCACCTGTATTGAGTGGACGTTATTCCCTATCATTTCCTAAAGGAAACTGAAGATACTGCGCTCATCATCCCACATCTGGCATGATTTAAGGTGTGTTTGGAGGTAATAACATCTTGATGTATCAGCGCTGTGCTTCCTCTTGACATGGCGCATGCCTCCATTATGCACTATGGCAGTTCATATCCTTTTCTACAGAATATGTCTTTGCAATATCGACACCGGTGGTGCAGAGGTGTCATCTTGATATAAATCGCCTTTACCCGCTACTAGCTCCACTCGAAGTCGCCTGCAAAAATAATTCATATTAGCTATGATTATGAGAATTATGACAAACATGCTCACAAATAAACCTTGCATTCAGCCACAGTTTCTATTTAATCTTGCAACGTAGAGCAACTATAATTATCAAACCATCGAATCCGCTGTGACACGTATTCTCATTTCCCATAATATTCATTTTTACTCAAGGATTTCTTTGACAATGCTTCAAAAGCAGACCATTCACTCTACAGGATTTTCCTTTGAAAACCTGGACCACAACATTTTATCGAAATACATGGGAATACACGGGAAAACCTGCAGCCGAACCATAAGGCCGGACTTCAAATAATATACCCCCGGATCTATAATCATCGTTGGGTCCGCTAATTGCATCGCGCCTTATGTTTAAGCCTTGGGCTCTGCCGATTGCGCTTTGTGATAGGCCAGACCTGAAATATATATGTGCCACGGTTAATAATGCCGGCGGGTTCGCCATATCGCATCGCGTTTTATATATAAACGCTGAACTCTACCGATTGCGATTCGTGATTGGGGAGGCAGACCCGAAATATATATGTGTTGCGGTTAATAGTTTCGGCGGGTCCGCCATATGGGATTTTCCTTTGAAAACCCGGACCACAACATTTTATCGAATACATAGGAAAACACAAGAAAACCCGCGGTCGGACCATAAGGCCGAACTTCAAATATTATGCACCCGGGCGTATAATTATCGCCAGGTCCACTCATCGCCCCTTCGCATATCGCATGGGCTTCACTTTCGCCGACTGCCGATTGCGATTAGCGATAGGCCGGACCCGAAAAATATATATGCTGCGTTTAATAGTCTTGGCAGGTCTGGCATATCGCATCGCGCCTTATGTATAAGCCTTGGGCTCCGCCGATTGCGACTTGCGATTGGGGGGAGCGAACCCGAAAATATATATATTGTGGTTAACGATCCCGGCAGGTCTGCCATATTGCGGAATGTTTGAAGCTTGGGCTTTGGGTCTTGGAAAAGTTCGATTGTGATTTGCGATGGGCTCCAGACCTAAAAATATATATGCTGCGCTTAATAATATCGACGGGTTTGCCATATCGCGGAACACCTTGTGTATGGGCCTCGGGTTCTGCCGATTGCGATTTGCGATTGGGGAGCAGACCCGAAAAATATATGTGCTATGATTAATAATACTAGCGAGTCTGTGGTATTGCGGAACTTTGAAGCTTGGGCTGATGCGCGGGTTTGAAAGTGCCCACTGCGATAAGTGATAAAAGCATGCAAAATGTGTGAAGACCGAGGCAAGGCGAAAAAGGTAAGCTATGCATGTTGTATATTATTTCTATTATCAAGGAATTGATATAGAAATAAGGACGCGATGGGAGGTTTTGAGGGTTGAAAAAGTCTCGATGAAGGATACGAATGAAGGGCTAGAAAGGGTTATAGATGAATCATGCGATAGAGATTTGTTAAGGGGGCATTAACCATTAAGATTTGAAGATTTGACTCGGCAAAGAGTTAAAATCCTTGGGATAAAACAGATCATTCGGAGAGTTATCATTCGGAGAAGTGAAAGATCAAACTTCTAGGGGACCCATTCAAAATTGCTACCATGGCAGGTTTTAATAGGGTGGTGGTTGTGGCCACAACACAACAGGCTATGTCTTACACATTTCACGATATCAAGCATATTGCATAACCCTATTTGGATGACTTACTAGCTCATTGGATGAAATGGGAAGATCATCGAACGCATTTGAGAGTTATCTTTATCAGGTGATGACACTAAATATACACTTGAACCCCAACAAATGTGTTTTTTGTGTCCATTTTGACCGATTACTAGGATTTTTCATATCAAAGGAAGGCATTCATCTCCATCCACTCAAGGTAGAGGTTGTTTTGAATTTGCCTCCGCCTTCCAACCTCCGCCAACTCCAAAGTTTGCAAGGGAAAACAAACTTTTCACGTTGATTCATCCAGAACTACACTAAGCTAACTAAAGGTTTTACTCAATTGTTGAAAAGGGGAATATCATTTACTTGGGATGAAGTTTCTCAAGAATCTTTTGATGCACTCAAACACGTATTGATTCATAGACCGTTGTTGCATCCTCCCAATTATCATCGAGACTACTTTTTGTATTTAGTTGCATCTGATGTCACCATTGACATGGTTTTAGTTCAGGAAGATGAGTTGAATGATGAGCATGTGATATATTATTTGAGTAGAAATCTTACGAAAACTAAAGTAAAATATGCACATGTGGATAAATTGGCCTTGGCAGCTGTTCAAGCTGTCCAAAGATTTTGTCACTACATTCTCTTATGCAAAACAATAGTGATTTCAGACTGCAACCCTATGGTTTACATTCTTACGAGACAATTGCTTGGGGAAAATATTCTAAATGGATAGTTATCCTGCAATAATTTGATTTAGAATTCATAAAATCTAAGTCCAAGAAATCATTGGTGTTTGTCGAATTGTTATGTGACTTTCCCTATGCTGAGACAGAAACCGTGGCAAGGGATTCTCTTCTAGACGAATCCATCTTTATTATTAGTACTTTAGACCCCTGTTATGGAGATATCATCATATATCTTCAAACCCAGACTTTTCGGCCAGAATTGACTCGAACCAATCATCGTCATATTCAGTACCAATCTCAACAATACATTATTGTTGGCGATATACTTTATCGTTTTGGCACTGATTCCATTTTTAGATGATGTTTGACTCATGAGGAAGCTGAAAAGGCATTGAATGACTATGATTCTGGATCTTGTGGAAGTCATATGTCAGGGTTTGCCACTGATAAAAATATATTGCGCGCTAGGTATTTATGGCCTTTGATGTTCAAATATTTTATAACTGTGATCCAGAAATGCCATAATTTCAAAATCTACGATCGCAAAATGTGTGCACCGCCAACTCCTCTTGACCCAATCATTATTGCCAATCCTTTTTCCAAACGAGGCATCGATTTCCTTACATGTAACCCTCACTCGGCCGGGGAGCATGACTACATTTTCCTAACAATGGATTATTTTATGAAATGGGTCAAGGTGATGCCTTCATATAAGGATGATGGTGAAACGACAACTATTTTCATATCCAATCATGTGATTGCTATGCTCGGGGTTCCACAAGCCATCCTCACAGACCATGGTAGCCATTTTCGAAACTTTATGATGACCAAACTTACTGCGAAGCTGGGCTTGCATCATGACATTTCTACTCCATATTACCCATAGGAAAATAGACAAGTAGAAGCCGTTAACAAGGTTTTGACCACCATGACTAAACGAACTGTTAGAATTCATAAGTGAAATTGACATCTAATGCTTTTTCCAACCTTGTGGGCATATCATACCTCAACAAAAACTTCGACTGGTTTTACTCCCTTCCAGCTAATTTATGGTCTAGAAGCAGTTTTGCCCATTGAATGTGAAATACCGTGTTTGAAACTGGAAATTGAATTATTACCATCTACTTATGCAGAGGAGGAATGTTTTTTGTACTTTACACGACTAGGTGAGACTTTCCATGATGCTGCATTAACTAGTGAGACTCATAAGAAACAAGTTAAGGCACATTTTATTCAAAATGTAAATCCTCGCTCATATTCAGAAGGGGATATAGTCTTGGTTTATAATCAAGAGTACGATAAATTAGGTGTTGGTAAATTCGATCCCATGTGGCATGGTCCTTATATTGTAAAATGTGTACTAGAAAAAGGGGCTTATGAGCTAGTTGATTATGACGACATTTCTTTAGGAAAGCCCATAAATGGTCTTTACCTGAAGAAATATTATGCTTAAATCGCTCAGTGAAGAATTTGTATATTGCTGTATCATATTTTGTGTGTGGAAATTTTAGCATATTTTTACGATTTTCTACTACTTCTCCTACTTATCTTGTGTTACACTTGATTTGTAGATGTCGACGCTCCCTCAAACTTACATTGGCTTTGTTGATGGTGCTAGTCGTAGTACTTAGAATTTGTCTTCTACAACCTAGGTCATTTATTCACCCACAGATGAGTTAGTTTCTATTCATGGAATATGCCTTGGTCGAACAATGAATAACATCGTAGAGTATAGTGAAGTTATTGAACTATTATCTGACGCCATTTCATTTGGTATTCATTGGTTGATCATTATGTTAGATTCTTAAATCATAGTATTACATTTAGATGGTGTCTATTCAGTAAGAAGTATTGCAATGTTAATAATGTTTTTGCAGTTTTGTCTCTTGGAGAGAGAGTTTGATTACATCAAATATCAACACATTATGAGACGTTTAAACACATTAAATGATGCATTGGCTAATTATGTGTTAAATTAGCATTTGTAAAACATCTGTAAGAAATAAAAAGAAATATTCATCCATATATTGTACAAGATGAATGGAGATAAAAGTAGTAGTTTTCATTAGTTAAAATGTATGTAAAAAGTGTGGCTTTTACAAAAATGTCATTCAAGACATGCAACCCTGTGGTTTATTATTCGAACGTGATGATACATCATCAAAAAAGAAAATCTAGCCCTAAGACTAGCAGCTACGCATGATGATCATGGTAGTAGAGAATAGCGCGAGCTACTTGTCGTAGCAAGTGGCTAATCGGTCCAGGAACCCACATAATGTGCCTCTGATAACAAAGAGGAAAGCCATCAATCCTAACATTTGGGATGTGTAGGGTCAACCTCTCTAGGTTGTGCTCTAGCTCAAACAAAACCTTTGTTGCATCGAGGTTGTGTACAGCTCACTGCACCTGTCAAATATGCGTAGTCTTGCTAGTCGCACCAGGCCCACATCTGCATGATCATTTTGGACAATTAGTTTGGATGCCAAAAAACAAAAAATAAATAAAAAAAATTCAAAAACAACCAAAATGCGAAGTTTTTACCTAGGTCACCCCACTGCATTCTAGCTGGTAGTGGCATATCTAGATCACCTATGTAATCCATGCCTACATATGGAAATTCTTCGATCATAACGATCTAATGTTCCAACCATCCAAAGAAATCAAGAGTATATCAAACAGTTGGGCCTTCACCACCTCTGTGGTGTGCCATCAATGTGACCCACTTCAACATGCAAGGATCTCATGGTCCTCCTCCATCTATGGTTACCTGTAGGGAAAGAAGGGGGATCCTCTCTAGAGCGAATGAGATAACAAAGGCACCATACCCAAAATTCTTGAGTTTGTCAATTTTCACTCTAGTTAGTTGCCCTTTTAGGTTGGCAACTACCCCTTCACACTAGTTGGCTATTGTAGGTTGCATACACTCTACGAAAATATGCATCTGAGCCTTGGCGAGCAAGTGAAGTGTTGCACTCCTACATAATCGTGCAACAATGAAGCCAATAGCTCTCAAAGGGGGCCTCTCAATGGTTTTGATATCAATACGCTCGTCTTTGAGTTCAGCTCCTTGAAAGTAATGTTGCACTAGATAGGTGGAAGTTGTTTCACCACCTCATCTATGCCCATATAGAGAAATGTCCTCCATGACGTGGTAGCCCAGACAAGAAATAGATTTCATCGGCATCTATAGTGAGTCTATGATCTCCAATCAGGAAGCACTCTTCCTATACATTCCACTTTCTCACCATCCATTCCAACAAATCTAGTTGGGCCTTCATGCCTAGAATTGTGAAAAAATTATACAAGCCACAGTTTCTCAGAGCCTTTAATGTTTCTGGATGGTTAAAGCAACTATATCATGTTCTTCATGTTCACGCTCTCTCCACTCCATTTTTGTAGCTCAAAACCCTGCAAATAAACATGGAGGATCATTAGAAAACGTTGTGGTATTTTTTTTGCAAAAAAATTGGACGTTTTTCATTAACTTTTCAAAGCCCTCAACGTTGTGTGCGAGCGCTTTTGAAGGCTAGTGCATATTTTCATGGTTCTAGCCCTAGAAACCATGAAAATCTCATTTTTCTATGTTAAAAAATCTGTTGGTGTGCGCAGGCCCGACGAAGATGAACTGCGTACACCAGGGGCAATTTTTCAATTGATAAAACCCCCTTAAAAACCTAAATACACAGTGAAAACCAAAATAAAAGCAATGAAAATGAAGATATTAGAGAGATCATTTACCTGGAAAAGATGACTCATGATTTGGTCCAACAGTTTTCCCAGAATCTACCTCTAAAGTTCTTGGTGAAAATGCACTCTATCAGTCTCAAATGGTAAAAAGTTTTTACTTTTTTGGATATTTATAAGTTTTTTAGGCCCATTAAAATATTATTTCTTACCTATTAGCCTCTGAAATCCAAAATTTTAATGCTTTTACTATGTTTTTTAGCAGTGACCATAATTTTTGAGTTTAAATGTGCAGAACACGAGCTATTTACAAAATGAATCATTTTGGTCAAGAGTACATTTTTATCATTTTTTCGAACTTGTTAAAGACTTACGAAAAAGCAAAAAAAGGAGTTCTCTTTATGCCCTTTCTAGACTCTCTAAACATGAAAAGATCGTCGAGTACTTGACTATTCAAACTCGTAAAAGTAAATGAACAACCATCTAGTCAATATAAGTTTACCCCTTTTACGAATTGAACTAGGCTGTTTACGAAAAAGGTATACATTGACTAATCATGGTCAATAGATCTCTCTCCTGCATTATTTTACCCTTTTTCGGGCTTGAGAGACTAAATTTACGAAAAATGACACTGTGGAGTTTACTTATGTTTTTCTCCTCACTCCCTAAAAATGAAAAACACCGAGCTTTACTTTCTCTGGGCTCGTTAAAAATTTACGTTGAAAGAACTAAACAAGTTTTTTTTTTTTTTTTTTTTTTTTTTTTTTTTTTTTTTTTTTGTGTATTTTCAAACTCTTTAAACATGAAAACGACAGCGAGTTACCCCTTCATTGGACTCGTAAAACTTAAGCAGTGCACGACTTGTCAATCATGATGAGACCGAACCACTCCTTCCTTTGGTTTGTTAAAAGTACTCCAATGGACTCATCCAAAGGATGAGCTTAAAGGACAAGTATATGTTATCCTCCTCAAGCTTGTTACAAATAAAGAGGTAATTGCGAGTAATGGTGGGGGGAAATTGGAAAGAACCTTTGTTTTTGTATTACAAAAGGCAGTATGTCGCTCTTGAACATGACACTTTGTCACTTTTGTGTCCAGGTTGGGAAATCCATTTGTCTCTTAATTGACCGTACCTCATTGAAAGTATTCAGTTGGTTTGGGTATTATTTTTGAGTCAAATGCTGCTAAGTCAGAATCTCGTGTAGCCGATATGTTCAAGAGAAGTCAAACCTCAGTCAAAATTACTTTGTTATTTATGGCCTTCAATCGCGTCAACCATCCCCGAGTCATTCCTTGATTACTCCACATTGTTGTTCTTCCAAACTTGACATGAGTTTCATGTGGTAGGCCCTCCTGCGACGAGTCGCTTCCTATCAACTTCAGCTCACTATCTAGGAAGTTGATCTAGAAACCTTCAGTGCCTTGGAGCTTGCATGCCTTAATGGTAAGTTTATCGCCTTCGACAACAGGTTCTCATCATTGACCTTCGATCAAATGATTCTATGAGTGTTCGACATCAGCACATCTATTCACACTTCGTAGGTTATACTGAAAGTACCTTGAGAACCATTGTCATTATTGGTGGTTTCTCTCACACTTGCTAAGTGTTTACATCATTGACCGATAATCAAGTGGTTTCTACCATGTTCGACTATGAGACATTCACTCACATGGCTAGATTTGTGCTACAGATCGAGAGATGGAGATCAAGACCTTGGATCTAGTTTCATTCATCCAGACTACGTGGAGTTATTAAATTTTCGTGATTCTGAACATAGATCCATTGATGGTTTCATCCATACTGTGTCTTCTATTAACATGGATCTTTAGATGTATTTCCATACTAGTTCTCTGAGACATTTATGTTATGAGTATGGGAATGCCTACATCAGCGATGATCTTACATTGCATTATAACATTTGATTGATTATTTCAGGTCTCCGACTAAAGTCTCTAACCCAAACCTTGGTATGATAAATTGCTTTTGTCATCAAACATATTTTCTAACTTTGCACTTTAGGGGTAAATCTGTTACACGTCATTTTGTCGCATTAGGAAAATGACCATTTGTTTGGACCTTTCACTATCCATTAAAGTATCCAAAGCATCCCCCTGCAAGGCTAGAACTTAAACAATCCCAAAGAGAATGAAATTCCTGGATCTTAAGGTGCAAAAACTATTTTTGTCTTCCTGCACAGTTCCCTAGTCCATTTCGACGTATACACAGAAGAGACCATTAGAAGTTGCGCAAAAGTGCACTCTATCTTACACTATGGCCCGTGCACATGACTTAACACAAGTAAAAAATAAAAACTACAGTTTAGAATCTTTGTTAGTCAAATCTTTCCTAACCAACAATTTTGAATGGATGCCTACTCAAGCCTAGTCCCTCCCATCATGGAGCTACTTCCCTCTCTTTATGGATCCCCTCTCCCACCATTTGTGGATCTCATCCCTGAGGCAAAGGATCCTAAACCTCCTCCTTTTGGCCTATAAATCAAACAAAGGCCAGAGGATCGGAGGGGACCATTGAAGGTAGGCTTATGTTGTATAAATAAGGCTAGGAGGCTTTTCGTCCAAGGAGAAGGTTGGAGATTGTGGGAGGAGGCTTGTAACATCAAGGCTTTGAGGTTGTAAGTTTGTTCCCCCTTTATTTAATAAAAAACAACTATTCTTTGCTAATCATGTCTTTTTTGATATCATTTGTGGGATTCCTTGATCACTCACATAAATTATTATTGGCTATTGATTCAATTTATGATATATGTTGAGTTAAATGCTTCATTTATCATTCATTATATATACTAGATGCTTTGATCCTTTGTGTTTTTCTGTCTATGCAGATCTCCTTCAAAACAATCATGGAGAAGTTGTGGAAAGTGCTAGAACAATCTCTAAAGCATCAAGGAGAAGCTAAATGTCGAAGCCACAAAAAGGGACTTCACCAGGAATTTTGTTCAATCGGTAAGTGATCCCTCACATATTACCTATTTCAATCAATTGTAAGGCAAGGAAAGGTAGTAGTTCTTTTCTTGTTTGTTACTAGATTTCATTTGAGATTAGGGAGATCCGTCTTGTATGCAAGAGGGATTAGCCTGACTAACACTTATAAGCCCATCATAGCTATAAATTCATAAACTTATGATATCATTTATGCACAAACACCATGCTTGAGATACAATGGTTACAAATGAAGGATTTAAAGTTAATCATGTCCACCTTTCTATAGTTTTGCATATTTATTTACAAAAACAATTAAAAATGTTATGACTACATAAACTCACATATTTTGCAGTTGCTCATTCTTTTTGTAGCCCAATCATATATTACCATATCTCCAGGTGTGATATAGAAAAATAAAAAACTGAGGGATGTGGAAAAAGGTGAAGAGATGGTTTTCCAACTACAGTTGCAACCATAAGACATCCACATCACTAGTAGAGCTCAGTGAGACAACCTTGTTAATAGTTCAGGGAGTGAACTGAGTAACATGGAAGAGTTTGAGTTTGTTGGTGATTGTTTACATTGTGCGGTGGATAAAGATCCTACACAGTGAGAATATAAAATATTTAAGAGATTTTCAAGCTCTCATCATGAATCTCCCAAATCATCAAATCACTCTTTTATTTCCATGCACTCTGAAAATTGTTATTTGTTCTTGAAGACTAGTAACAAAACTCTCGAGACAATTTTATCTTTTATATTATAATTACTTGTGTCCCTGTTTCTAAAGACAAGTCAAATGTATTAAAATAATTTCAGTTTAATATAGTTCACATGTTCTATACTTATGATGAGTAATTAATGGTCTTTCTTAGAATTGTGGTGATACTTGTTTTAGCCTCTCTCGGTTCTATTTAAGCAGCACATGAACCAACTAGGAAGGACACCCCGTGAGGAAGGAAATTACCATAATTCTTTGCATGGTTAATCTATTTATGTTTCATTTCACTTTCATCAACATGGTAGATTAGATTACACACGGATATGTCATTTATCAATTACAATTATTTATGTTTAGTTTGTAATGATTACATCTCTATTTTCAATTAGAATAGTTGCTTCTCAATCAAATATGAATTGGTTATTTAATTGAAACACAAAGATGGAACCATGTGTTACTTGCTGGTGTAGAACCTTGAATACCCTATGGCATTTGTCTCAATTTTATGATCAATATATTAACAAGATAGATTATCTTCGTTGAATCACAAGGACAAAACCCCGTGTAACTTGTCTGAGCAGAACCTTGTACAATTTGCGACACTTGTCTCAATTTTTTTTCTTTCTTTCAAATTTGCATAGATTAAAATTTGAAACTAAGTCTTAGCATCCATTGTGCCTTACAGATCACAAGATTACCAACCCAAATTGATGAATTAAATGTAACATTATTCTAGTGCAATTGAATTGAACGACATTTTTGGTGTCGTTTCTAGGGACTTGTACATATGATTTAGCTTTAATTTAGGTTTCTTTTGAATTACACAACTTTGGCAGAGGAGAAATAGTAAGACAAGAGGTAAGAACATGTGAATCACCATAGTGAGGTTTCTCCAAAGCATTGGTTGTTGCATATTAATATAATTAGTTGCATGAGTAAGCATGTAAGTAGAATGCATGTATAAAGAAAGAAATTCAAAAGGTATATTCATTAGAGATAGAACCACTTTAACACATCCACCTACCACCTCCACTAGTTCATGTGGTGTAGTAAGAACCACATCAACATCCACATCACGTATCTCACTTTGGTATGTATAATAAGGTATCATGAAGTACTAAGGTATGAAATCAAAGCTAGAGAAGAACCATCATCTTCAACATTAGCTGCCATTTTTCTCTCTCATTCAATAGGAGAATAATTTGATGCACAAGAGCTTGAAATACCTACTAAAGAAAAAGAAGAAACTTCTTTGGAGAACCAATAATTGAAGAAATAGTTGAGGAAAATAGAAAAAACATATTCTCATAGTTCTGAAGAATCAATGGGTGAAGGAGAAGGAGAGATAATACCTCCTAATGGAACTGGAAATGGAGCAAGAATAATTTTAGGAGGTGGAGGGCAAGGTAATAGAATAGCTCCATTGGAAGAGTAGAAGATGGAGATAATGATACTGAAGAAGATGCATTTGGTTTTCCTATTGAAGACACAAATAATAATGTCAATATGAAAAACATTTCTCCATCAGTAGTTCCAAATTTCCATGGTATGCGAACTTAGGACCTAGAAGCTTTTCTTTTTGAATTTGAAGTTCTTTGTAGAAGTTATTATTATTTGCAAGATTCTAAAAAATTAAAGTTATTTTTAGCTACATTAAAAGATTGGGCTTTAAGATGGTTCATGGGATAAGGAAAAAATTCAGTAATATCTTGGGATGTAATGAAACAACATTTTCTAGAAAAATATAAAGATTATTGTATTGAACATGATCTTAAGGAAATAGTCTTCAAAATGAGCCAAAAAGAGGATGAAAATCTTGAAGATTTTGTAAAAAGATTTGTCTACAATATTAAGAGAGAAAAGCAACATAAATTAGGATTTAACACTCTCAAAACTCTTTTGCTTTAAGGAATTAGAGATGAATGGATTAATCTCTTGAATTTTATGTGTAGAGGAGATGTATCCCGACTTACTTTTGAAGAAAGTTGTGAATTGTGCAAACGTATATCATGAGGAAGAATGAAATACGGTAAAAGTGCTCAAGACCCAACTATGGCTAGAGTAAGTAAATTTGCATCCAGTATGGTAAGTAGAACTAGAGTTGGTCATTTATTAGAAAATTTTAAAATTGATATTCTTGGAAATTTAAGTGAACAAATTGATATGCTAAGAGTTCAAAACAAACAAAAGGTAGAAAATGCAACGTTATTTGTATTTTTTCCTAGATGTATAAAAAAACATCCTTTGAAAGAACATCCTTTTGATAACATTGAAACTTGTGTCATTTGTGCAAAAAAACAAGTGACAAAGGATTGCCCATCTCCATTTGCACTTAAAGTAGTTTATCAAGAGGATAATGGAGAAAATGAAGCCTGAAAACAACTTTGTTTTGCAGCACCAAGAAGACCTTGGCAAGCTTGACAATAAGGTACTATGTGAGATCTGTAACAACACCTCGTCATTTTTTTTCGTAGGTCAAGTTCATTGAGTGGCATGGTTCTTTATTTTGAGTATGCCTCCTTCTATATTTGTTGAGATTACCCTATACAATTATCCCTTAAATATGGCCATCCTCCCTTTGAAACCTAACACTCTACTACTGAGGGTTCAAAGTTCAATTTGGAGGTGAAGTTGTTATCTTGTGGTTACAGTGTTTCCAAGCTGGTATATATATACAATCCAGTAGTTTAAGATTCAACAATTTCCCTAGTCGGGAAACCTCTGGTTGTAGGTAGTCCATGGAGACTAAGCTAATGAGTCAACTTCATTGAGTTGAATCACTATTTTTGATATGAGGAGGTTGTATTGCATACTATAACTTTCCCTCCACCTAGGTGGGTTAAACAAAGAGGTTTTAGTAATTATGCATGCAATTCATGCTTATCTGATTTCATAGAGACTGCTCCCAATTTGTGGCAATGGCTCTCTTTGCTAATGACATGATCCTTTCTTGTGACATCCTACCTTTACTACTCGATTATGATGGTGACGAAGTTAGTTTGTTTTGTAAATAATGGTTGTTAGTGTCCATATTATGGAACGTTTAAATATCAACCAACTCCCCTTATTGGAAGAGGAGACAAACTTTACGTTAGTGATGTGAATTATGAAGCAATGCACGCATCATAAACTAATTACCCTTCCAATTCAACAAATATTATTCTTATGAACTATATACACAATATTAGTGCCACTAGATTTGAACTTCATGTGATTTCATAGTATTCATAGGTGAGCTCTATCATGATTGTTGATTATAATACCCAATGGACCCATGTGAATTTCTTCCTTCCTAATAAACTGGTGGGGCTAGTCCTACCTCTAACTATAAAAAGTCTAGAATTACATACTGAAACAAGGATTTTCATATAGATCATACATATTTCAGGCTCACTCATTAACAATATGCATTCACAATGCATTTCATAGATAGGCAAACAAGAACACTTAGTCGTAATTAAGGGCATAGGACCATGGGATTTGACGAGAATGCTATAACAATTTATTTTAACCAATGAATGAAATCATGGAAATTACAAGGCACGTTGCAAAACACATATAATGTATACTAGTGAGATTGGTTGGCGAAATTACTCATAAGCCACAAAAAAACACACTATTGTGACAATACTTCTTTCCCAACAATATACCGCTGAGGTTATCTTAAATTATGCACATAACGTGAATAATTTTGTGGTAGATTTTTAAGCCCAATTTAAATTTACTCATAACGTTATACCCAACTAGGAATAAACACCACATCCTGCCTAAAGTTGAGAACCATTTTTATAATTGACAACATGCTCAATATGAATACAAAAGCATAGGGTATTGAACCTACATACTATCAGCTAGTAGCAGTAACATACAAATTAGTTATCCAAATATCATGGTGGGATAACACATACTTTGATTTAGTTAATCATTCAAAGGTTATATCGATTATGCTATGACTAAGCAAGATGGCAATGCAATTTGTGGTTACAACACCTACACAGAGTCTTGGGTTTTTATGTTATCCATGTAATGAGGCGAAGTATTATTACAACCCTTAATTTGGTATGAGCTTCTCTACCCTCTGATAGATGCATAGTCCTTTAGAGGGCACATGTAATAAGGTAAGACAATGAATACTTGTGATAAAAAAGAAACTAACAGTTGCGCCACCCTTAATGAGTGCATACACATGAAAATACTAGGAACTTCTACGAAACTCATGCAAGGAGATACTTGGAACAATATAATGCAATTTGTAGCTATAACACCTACACATAGTCTTGAGTTTTTGTTGATATCCATGTAATGAGGTGAAGTATTATTACAAACCTTAATTTGGTATGAGTTTCTCTACCCTTTAGTAGATGAATAGTCCTTAAGAGGGAACACATAATTAGGCAAGACAATGAATACTTGTAACAACAAAGCAATTAATAAATGCACAACCCTTAATGAGGGCATGCACATGAAAATACTAGGAAATTCTACAAAACTCATGCAAGGAGATATTAGGAACAAAATTTACCATAAGCCATAGTTGCATATTTCCTCCGAACGTAAACAAGGAATACCTAAAACAAGTTACCACATTCAACATGTTAGATTTGTTTCCTCAACTAGCAGTGTATTAACCATTAGAATGCTAAATCAGACTTAAGGAGGTATGAGATCCTTACAGGGTTTGCATAATGGTTGTTCGTTGTTTGACTTGGGCATGTGATATGTGGGGCATGGTTATTTTACATCAATGTATAATATTCAGTGTTATGTGCATGATTTTAGTATCATACTCATTATTTCACAACCATGTAGAATAATAGCTATAGACAACACTAAAATCAGACCTATGGTGTATAAGGAAAACATACCTAATGCTATAATATGGCAACCATGCACTAGCAGGTGGATAGTCTAGTCATAATTGGAACGTCAAAGGAAGTAAGGCTATTGAATGGTCATTAGTATAACGCCAATAATTATCCTCCCAACAATTGGTTGAATACCAATAATGCAACTACCACCCCTAGCTTATGAAGCCTGTCACAATGACTAGGCCAGGGATTCAAGAGGTCTATTCCACCTCCATCCTGCATATGGAATTTAAAATGTGGCTTGTACTGAGTTCCAGAGGCAATCCTCCTCCACCCATTAGCCAAAAAGGTTTCTAGAGAAGGTCTCCACCCTTCCCTTTTTCAAGGAATCCTAAGATTGATCTCCACCATGAGAGGGATTCCAGAGAAAATCTCCACCCTTTCCTATTTTAGGGGTTCCAGAGATTGATCTCCATCCTGAGAGGGATTCCAAAGAAAATCTCCACCCTTTCCTATTTTAGGGATTCCAGAGATTGATCTCCACCCTGAGTTTGCTCAGCAACTCCACCCAGTGTTGGGAATCCAGAGTGTGATAAATTTGAGCACTCAACAAGTAATTGGTTTAGGGTATCCATAGGCCTCCACTATTTTAGCTTGTGAGGGAATCCAAATAAGAAAATTCTTCACCCTCAATCAATTAGTGTATAATAGTTCCATCTAGAAAACACAAAATTCATGTATATGGTGTAATGATATGAGGTATGAAAATTACAACTTCTAAGCCAAACTGTTTTGGTTGCAAATTCCTTGTTCTCGAGTAAAACAACAACATTTCCTCGAAAGGGTAAGGACAATCAAACACTTTGCATTACTGAAGTTTATTCTTGCCAGTCAATGTATAGAGATTATGAATACGCTTTAATCGCTATAACATTTAGTGAACTAAATGTACGAAGGTTATGAATACCCGTTAATCATTATATCAGGTAGTTGAACTAAGCATACAAAGGTTATGAAAAACCTTTAATCAGTACATCAGGTAGTGAACTAAGTGTAGAAAGGTTACAAATAGCCTTTAATTACTATATCAAGTAGTGAACTAAGCATACAAAGGTTATGAAAAACCTTTAATCATTACATCAGGTAGTGAACTAAGTGTAGAAAGGTTACAAATAACCTTTAATTACTATATCAAGTAGTGAACTAAGCATACAAGGGTTATGAATACCCTTTTATCACTGTATCAGGTAGTGAACTAATGATGAAACAAGAAACACTACCTCATGGATCACATCCTAGCAACTAGATGTGCTTTAAGTGCAATAAAATGACCAACAATCACACCTAGCACCTAGATACTGATTAAATGCA
This sequence comes from Pinus tabuliformis, assembly GCA_031772625.1. NCBI lineage: Eukaryota > Viridiplantae > Streptophyta > Pinopsida > Pinales > Pinaceae > Pinus > Pinus tabuliformis. The sequence goes on along the minus strand of CM062817.1, from coordinate 837,782,980 downwards.
GAGACAATAAATGAATAACACATCATACCATAACATTTAGGTACATATTATGTGTTGAGACAACAACATGCCCAACGCCATATCAAGATAAGTATTTATAGTTTTAAGGAAACTAACCTCTAGGGCTACAAATTCTCCTGTTACCCATGTGATGTCTATCCCACGATATTGTCTCTGGCGTGTCTCTCCTTCCTATGCAACAATTCCCTTGCTAACGTTATTTATTGCCTATCCCTCTTAGTGCCCTTCTCTCTTGTTTTCACTTGCAATTATCTTTTTATTTCCTCCTCCACTACTATGCTACTCTTATGCTTCTCCTTCTTTTCTCCCCCTCCCCTCTGCCCTAGGCCCCCCAATTTCTCTCCTTTTATACAACTCCCAGTTAATTAGGGCCCAACCCCTCTAGACCAACCAGAAATGTCCCCCTGTCCCTGCTAGTCCTGTTCCTGCTGATCAAATTTGTAGTCCAACCAATTATCTGCCATTTGGCTCCTCCTTCAGTCCTTGTCTGCCATTTTCCATCTTCCCTAGGTCCGTTATAGAATTTCTAGAGTGTGTAGAAATATCTTCTCCACCATGTGCCAGTATTTTGCAAATATCTGTGTATATCCCTCCATCACAACCTCCTTCGTTCTCCATCCTAAAAACCCCCTTTCCAAATGTTTGTGTGCAGTTTTTCCTCCAAAAAAAAATGGCCCCTTGATAACACCTTGATTTGAACGTGAAGTTAATATGATCCAAGTTCAAATGATTAGGAGAATATGAACAAGGTCCATGCTTTATACAAGGCATTTTTTTAAACATCCACTCCTACTAACATTAGAGGGTTTGTCTTCTACATGTTAGATTTGAAAGGTGGGTCTGTAGAGTTATACCAAATATCGTAATCCAATCTATGGGGTCCTTCATTTTTGGGGTAAATTTTTTTGGCAAATTTTGGTCAGGATGTTGCCCAAAATACGATTGTGCAAGAGATCACGACAAAAGGGGAGATGAATGACTGAAACAATTAGATGCTGAGAATGATTGGGAAAATGAGTGCAAAGGAAATGAAAAGGAAGTTACTATGGATTTTGCAAAGATTACCAAAGAAAGATAAGTGCACAAGAGGGCAGTCACGATGGAGTTTGTAGAGGACACCAAAGAAGAACAAGTGCATTGGAATTTGAAGGAATCCAAGGAAGATCAAGTGGGTGGGATCATGAGAGGAGAATCTATAAAAAATTAAGGGAATATAGTGGAAAGGAGAGACTGGGAGCCTATGACAAGATGTTTTTGTTGTGTAGCTTGAAGGACCCATCTCTCTAAATTCTATGATGTAATCTGATCTAGTAGTGATTTGCATTCTGAGTGTGAAAATATCTTAATATGATGTAATAATGCAATGATCTATTTGTTAATGAAAGGGAGTTGCGAGAGTCTATTGTCTGCTTGAATTATAATGGAATGTTTAGCCCCTTTTAATTTTTTTTATAAGTATAAGCTAGGTCGCGCTTTGTTATTTCTATTTATGTTGTAAAATCTTCGTTCTTGCTGTGTATAAGGTGATTGTAGACGAGAGTATTGTAATATAATTGCATGGAATGGATTATCTGTTGCATTGTTCTTTGATTCCATACCTTGATCCCTTATTTTGCTAAGTCTTGGCATGCATCAGGTGAGACGCCTCTCTTTCTTATTAAGCGAGGTGAAAATGCTGGCGCAATTCTAGACTACAGCTTCAAAAGCAATTTAAAATGTTCTTGAAACAATTTAGAACATTTTAAAATGCTTTAAAAACAGTTTACGACGCTTTAAAAACTAATTTTGTTGGTGCCCTTTGTTCGAACCCGGGGTCAATCTCCGTTAAAATTTTAATCCAACACGATCTACTAAGCCTTACAAGATTTGTAAGTAAAACACTATTTAAAGCACACCATTTTTTAGTCATATATCTTTAACAACATCACTATTTCTAGCTATAGGAACACCAATGTTTGCGAATTTGTTAGATCTTGACATTGAAGTATCCAACATGTGTTCACCAATCATAATGTTTGATAAAAGGCTTGGCTTATGGCACTCACTTGATGTGCACAATATAAAAGAGGAAGGTTGGTTGATTTCTGCATGTTTCTTAAATAGGGTCATACCCTAATCCTCCTTTTGTGTTGTTATCAACATTCCCCTTGTTCCTTGTTGTTTATAGTACTTTCATCATTGTGTTGCAACCACACAAGGCATAGGGACTTTTATTATTTTCAACATTTACATTATATACATGCATGTACCATGAAGACTACCATTAGTACAATATCTACATGCTTTGCAGTGTGAGTAGGGTCATTACAACCCTCCCCCAAAAAGGGAACACTATCCTCGATGTTCTATAAGTGTAGCACACCTCTTCATGTTTAGTCAGACTGGATTGTTACCAGTCTTAGTCGTGTTACTAGAGATCTAATTTTGTAGTATATACTACTCTTCTCCAATGGTTACCATATAAATGAGTTTCGTAGCAGATGGGGGTGCAAATCAAGTCCAGGTGAGGCAAATAATCTACTGTTATGATATTACTAACAGTCTATGGAAGACATGATTAAGCTAAAATGTACTCACACAGATTTGATGTCTGAAAATGTATTTTTGTTTCTTTAGACTCAATGAAGATACATTGTTGGTATAAAATACAATGGTTGGCATAATGTAATCCTACTTGTGTTGAAGTAACTATTGTCTCAATACCACCTTGTTTTTATGTTATGCCCCTAGTGTTCATTCCAATAACTTGCATAATTGTTTTCCGGACTCCTAGATTACTTTAAAAGGTCACTATGCATACTTGTAGGCAATATTCCTTCTTTTGTCCAATTCTGGTCTATGAACAACCTTGCCAATCCATGAAGCAATTAGTGACTATATTGCTGGAATTATCTCATGTATACTGCTCATAAGGAGTATGACACCTTACTAAGGTAGTTACATTGCTCACACTTAACACTTCCATATGAGATTATGACTTTAGTATAAAGAAGTTTTGTGGAGAAGTAGAACTAAAATTTTAGCCTTACCTAGAAAAATAGTTAAGCAACATTATCATTGTCACAATTGTACAAGGCTCTGCCATATGCAAACAAAAGTCATATGAACTTGAGAATAAACCTTTCTTGGAATGTTTGTAACACCCCACCCCCACATTTACCCACTTTAACCTTCTCAACAGGGTAAACATGAGATGAGAGTTACTATGCGCGACCCGATTTCCAAGATGCACTTATGGAAAATGGGGTCCACATTTCTAGAATTGATTGCAAACACCCAATGACGCATGATCACACTATTATCAACCTAACTTGGCCCAACCCTATTCCCTTTCAGTTTCATTTCCTTAAATTTAACACAACTTTTTATTTTTGGCAGTTTTTGGGTCCTAAACTTCTGAGGCCATATTGAGGGCCTAAATGAAATTTTCATGGAAAATGGAGAGACCAGAAAAGTGCCAAAGTCTAGTTTTGAATACGTTTAATGGCCATCTCATGAAGATCTTCGAAACACGGTATCATGATAGCCAATTGGATATCGTATGCCAAAGTTACGACCCAAAGAAGTTGGTGGTCCAAATTACTCATTTATACAAACACTTTGTATACATAGTACCTGTAGCTCACAAATGCCTATTTACTCACTGATTCAATAATTTCATCAGAGAATCATCAATAAGGATTGTTTCCCTCTATTAACTACAATAACACACATTAGCTCATGCATTCATATAAGATAACCAAGAGCCCATCAAACCATGGAACGGATCCATAACAAGAGCACGTCATAAAATGATAAATATGCCATGCATGTAACCAATATTTAACCATAATGGAACCATGAAAAATGAGTCATAAAATCATACATAAAATCTTAGCTTGTGCTCATTAATCTCAATAAGAATAACACATGATAACATATGCAATTTCCAACCAAGTTAGGGACTTCCACGTACCACCCAACCATAGATTGAGTTGAACCAAATCTTTCTTTCATCCAATCACCCTCGTGCCATATTACATGCATGAATATGGGATCTCATGGGATAAACCAACTATAACCAAATAAGGAGTCCATAGGTTAAACCACCTGCACCCTCAAGCCATTGTGATCTCACCTAAACTAGTCCAGAGATCACCAAACTAACACAAGCTTGGATGCCTCAAAATTTCTTCACCATACCCAGAGGAATTTTCCTATCTCCACCCGCTTGTCATAGGCTTCCCAGAGAAAACCATCTCTACTCCCAACCCTTGGGATTTTCCTGAGACCACCTCACCCAGGTCTAAAATCTTTAGGCAATACAAATCTCAACAAAAAATGAATCCCAATACACCATGGCTATCTAGGAAATGACAAGGTAAAATCTGAACACATTGTCAATTCGTGAAATCCCATGCCAATGACGGAAAAATAATAATGTAACTCAAATTCATGCACCATACATTTAGATCCCAACAAGGAAATCACACATGCAACCTGTTACCTGCAAAATTCTCCTGTTATAGCTGCTCTTCCCACCTTGTCCTTCCGCTCCCTTACTTTTCCTTTGCTTGCTTGTATCTAGGTACTCTTTTCCTCCAAGTCCAATTGAGAATGCCTCAATGTCCAAGTGATGGCTAGAATGTCCCAGAGTAACCAAGAGTGATAAAAAAAGTGTTGGAATGTTCTCTATATCCTTTTATTTTCTTCTCCTTTTTCTTTTCCTTTTTTCCTTCATTTTCCCTTGCACACATCTTCTTGTCTCTTCATCTTCATTTTCTCCTATTTTCCTTTATTTATTTAATTAATTTCCCTTTGCCTTTTGTCTATGCCAATGCCAATGCCAATTTCCATATCCAATAATTAACAACAAGTGGTGCCCACTATAATGTTTTAACCTCCATTCAACTTGGAATACATGTCCCATGACCTTGGTCTTATTTTGCCTTTATAATGTCCTTCCATTTACATTAAAAATCAACATGGTACTATTACACCATTACAATTAGCCATGTCCCATAAATAGAAGGAATCTCACACTGATATAAATAACGATAGAATTTAGTTGGAGACTTGGTGAAATTTTAAAATATTGGTAATAAAGCACAGTTGTACAGATACATTTCTATCAACATGTTGATGTTGTTCGTGCAACCTATATCTTCATCATTGATGATTGCGAGGTACAAGATCCTAGTAACATTCCCTACTATTTGTATTTATCATTAAAAGTATATATGCTTGGCTATATTCACACAATATTATTTTTTGATACATCTAAATTGCGTAATCTTTATTTTTGGACGTTTGGGATAGTAAAGAGAAGACTGACTAAAATTGAAATATACAACCTTGTCCACTGAACACAAAGAATCAATGCCACCTTGCTATCAAATTAATATTTGATATAAAGCTTGCTTTATATCTAAAAGTCATCTAAGAAAATATTTCTCAATTTATACGTCCTAATTTTGTGCTTTATCTTGGAATTATTCCTCGAATTTTACATGTTGATTCTCTAACTTTAATGAGCATGTTAAATCTTATAGGGGGCTACTATTGGGTTCTACCTTAATGGTCCCTGGCTAGCTATCAAGGAGGGAAATGAGGCTTACGATAACTACATTCACATCACATGTGCAGATCCTTGGAGTTCTATCTCACATTTTCTAAATTAATATCTACATAGTAAAATGGAATTAGTTATGTATAAACACATTTAGGGTTAAAAATTTTTCTCTCATTACCTTAGGGATAGGGAAACACCCAAAATGCTTGGTCAAACAAGTTTCTATGACCTACCCCAGTGGATAACACATTAGAATATCTAGACAACACAACTTGTAACAACACCCCACATTTTTTTTTTGTTAGGTCAAGTTCATTGAGTGGTGTGGTTCTTTATTTTGAGTAGGTCTCCTTCTACACTTGGGGATATTACACTATAGGATTATCCCTTGAATATGTCCATCCTCCCTTTGACTCCTAACACTTTACGCTGAGGGTTCAAATTTCAATTGGAAGGTGAAGTTGTTATCTTGTAGTTACAATGTTTCGAAGCTGGTATATATATATATATATGTATACATATGTATATATGTATATGTATACATATGTATATATGTATACATATACATATGTACATATGTATACATATACATATATACATATGTATACATATATATATATATATATATATATATATATATATATATATGTATGTATGTATATATATATATACATACATATATCTATATATATATATATATATATATGTATGTATGTATATATATATATACATACATATATCTATATATATATATATATATATATATATATATGTATGTATGTATATATATACATACATACATATATATATATATATATATATATATATGTATGTATATATATATATACATACATACATATATATATATATATATATATATATATGTATATATGTATATATATATGTATACATATACATATGTATACATATATATATGTATACATATACATATGTATACATATACATATATACATATGTATATATATATATATATACATATGTATATATATATATATATATATATATATGTATGTATGTATATATATATATACATACATACATATATATATATATATATATATATATATGTATGTATGTATATATATATATACATACATACATATATCTATATATATATATATGTATGTATATATATATATATATATATATATATATATATATATATATATATATATGTATACATATAGATATATATATATATATATATATATATACATACATATATATATATAAAATTCAGTAGTTCAAGATTCAATTATTTCCATAGTTAAGAAACCTCTAGTTGTGGGTAGTCTGTGGAGACTAAGCCAATGCGTCAGCTTCATGGTGCTGAATGAATATGTTTGATATGAGGAGGTTTCATTGCATACTTCATATTTCACTCTACCTAGGTGGGTTGAACAACAAGTTTTTGTCATTATTCATGCAACTCATGCTTATATGATTTCATAAAGACTACTCCCAATTTGTGGCAATGACTCTCTTTTCTAACGACATGATGCTTTCTTGTGACATCCTACCTTTACCTATTCGGTTATGATGGTGATGGAGTTAGTTGTTTTTGTAAAGAATGGTTGTTAGCGTTCATATTGTGGAACTACTAAATATCAACCAACTCCCCTTATTGGAGGAGGACACAAACTTTACGTTAATGATGTGAATTCTGAAGCAATGCAAGCATCATCCACCAATTATCCTCCCCATTCAATGGGTCTTGTTCTCATGAACTGTATACACCATAGTAGTGCCACTATATTTGAGCTTCACGTGATTTCATAGTATTCATAGGTGAGATCTATCGTGACTGTTGATTATAATACCTAATGGACCCATGTGAATTTCTTCCTTCCTAATAATTTGGTGGGGCTAGTTCTACCTCTAGCCATAAAAAGTTTAGAATTCACATGCCCAAATAAGGAGTTGCATATAGATCATACATATTTCATACTCACTCATTAACAATATGCATTCACAATGCATCTCACAGATAGGCAAACAAGAACACTTAACTGTAATTAAGGGCATAGGACCATGGGATTTGACGAGAATGCTACAATAATTTATTTTAACCAATGAGGCCTCTCATGGAAATTAAAATGCACATTGCAAAACACATATAATGGATACTAGTGAGCTTGGTTGGTGAACTCACTCATAAGGCACGAAACAAAACATTGTTGTGAGAATACTTCCTGCCCAACAATGTACCTCCTAAGTTATGTTAAATTATGCCCAGTTCCTGAAATGTTGTGAAAATTTTTTAAGCCCAGTTTAAATTTACTCATAATGTTATATCAAACCAGGAATAAACTCCACTTCCTACCCAAAGTTGAGAGGCACTTTCATACTTGACATCATGCTCAATATGAATACAAAAGGATAGGGTATTGAATCTACACACTATTAGCTAGTAGTAGTAACATACAAATTATTTATCCAAATATCATGGTGGGACAACACGTACTCTAATTTAGTTAATCATTCAGAGGTTATATCGATTATGTTATGACTAAGAAAGATGGAAATGCAATTTGTGGTTACAACACATATACACGGTTTTGAGTTTTTATTGTTATCCATGTAATGAAGTGAAGTATTATTACAACCCTTAATTTGGTATGAGCTTCTCTACCCTAAGGTAGATTCATAGTCCTTAAGAGGGAACACATAATTATGCAAGACAATTAATACTTGTGACAACAAAGCAACTAACAGTTGCACCACCCTTAATGAGGGTATACACATGAAAATACTAGGAAATTCTACAAAATTCATGCAAGGAGATACTAGGAACAAAATAATGCAATTTGTAGTTACAACACCTACACACAATCTTGAGTTTTTATTGCTATCCATGTAATGAGGTGAAGTATTATTACAACCCTTAATTTGGTATCAACTTCTCTACCCTATGGTAGATGCAATACCTTAAGAGGGCACATGTAATTACGCAAGACAATGAATACTTGTGACAATAAAGGAAATAACAGCTACACCACCCTTAATTAGGGCATACATATGAAAATACTAGGAACTTCTATGGAAATCATGCAAGGAGATACTAGGAATAGAATTTATGGTAAGGCATAGTTGAATATATCCTCCAAAATTAAACAAGGAATACTCATAATGAGTTACCACATTCAACTTGCTAGATTTGTCTCCTGAACAAACAATATATCAACCATTATAATGCTAAATGAAACTAAAGGAGGAAAGAGACCCTCATAGGGTTTGCATAATGGGTGTTCTTTGTTTGACTTGGGCATGTGACCTGTGGGGAATGGTTATTTAATATCAATGTCTAATATTCATTGTTCTAATGCACAATCTTAACATCATACTCATTATTTCACAACCATGCAGATTAATACCTATATACAACACTAAACTCAGACTTGTGGTGTACAGGGAAAACATACCTAGTGTTGTAATATTGAAACTGTGCACTAGCAGGTGGACACTATAGTTATAATTGAAACGTCAAAGTAAGTTAGGCTATTGAATGGTCGTTGGTATAAGGCCAATAATTCTCCTCCCAACCATTAGCAAACTGCCAACAGTGCAATTGACACCCCCTAGCTTATGAATCTTGTCCCAATAAACAAGTAAGGGATTCTAGAGGTCTATTCCACCTCCACCCTATAAATATAATTTCAAATGTGGCTTGTACTAGATTCCAGAGGCAATCTTCCTCCACCCATTAGCCAATGAGGGGTTCTACAGAAGGTCTCCACCCTTACTTATTTCAGGGACTCTAGAGATTGTTATCCACCCTGAGAGGGATTCCTGAGAGGGATTTCAAGGATTCTAGACTGTGCTAAATCCTCTCCTTTTCTACAACTTCTGGTTAGTTAGGGCTGACCCCCTATTGAACAACTAGAGATGTCCCCTTGTCCCTCCTAGCCCTGTTCCTACTTATCGGATTGGTAGACCAGCTAGTTACCTTCCATTTCGCTCCTCCTTCCCTCCTTACCTGCCATTTTCCATCTTCCGAGGGCTCGTTCTAGAATTTCCAGGTTGTCCAGAAAGATCTTTTCCACCATGTGCTATTATTCTACAAATATTTGTGTATTTCCCTCCATCACAACCTCCTTTGCTCTCCATCCTCAAAACCCCATTTCTAAATGTTTGTGCGCAGTTCTTCCTCCAAAGAAAAATATGGCTCGATGATAACACCTTGATTTAAACGAGAAGTTAATATGACCCAATTTCAAATGATTAGGATAATATCAACAAGATCCACGCTTTATACACGACCTTTTTTTAACATCCACTCTTACCAACATTAGAGGTTTTGTCTTCTACATGTTAGATTTTAAAGGTGGGTCTCTAGAGTTATACCAAATCTTGTAAGATGATCTGCTAAGCCTTACAAGCATGATAAGAAAAGCAATATTTAAAACACACCATTTTTTAGTCATATATCTTTAACAACATCACTATTTCTAGCTATAAGAACACTAATGCTTGCGAATTTGTTAGATCTCAGTGTTGAAGTGTCCAACGTGTTCACAATATAAAAGAGGAAGGTTGATTGATTTCTACATGTTTCTCAAATAGGGTCATACCCTAATCCTCCTTTTATGTTGTTATGAAAATTCCCCTTGTTCCTTATTGTTCATAGTACTTTCATCATTGTAGTTGCAACCACACAAGGCATAGGGACTTTTATTATTTTCTACATTTATATTATATACATGCATGTAACATGACTGCTACCATTAGTACAATATCTACATGCTTTGCAGGGTGGCTAGGGTCATCAAAAAATCCTATTCAACAATTTCATGCTTATCAATAATATGCACAAAAGTAATTGGACTACACCCTTAGCTTGGTAGCTGTAGTATCTGCAAGCTCAAAATCAACCTTAGCAACAAGGTTGGTGAGGAGCATATGGGAGAAATAATCATCAATACTCTCAAAATGTTTATCCATCATATCCCCAATATCAACAATATCAACTCCAATTATATCAACCTCCTCCAAAATTTAATCCACAATTACAATTGACTTCCATCCAACCTTTTCAATTACCATCAACACAATATCCACACATACCTACCCAACTACTTGCACAATCACTTCCAAACCCCATCATTAAAGTAGCTTAACCCGCTTACAATGCTAAGCCTCAAAATTTCCAAACCTATATGACTGACCCTCTTGATCTTAATGACATCCATCTTAAGTCAAAAGAGTACTTCATGAAGATTCTCCAGTAATCATTGAAGAAGAAAATGAAGAAGAAATTCCCAAGAAAATAGATAATACATTAATAAGTATCCTATTTCTCCAATAAATCAACCTTCCATATCTTCCCAAAATCATCCTTTTCCAGAATGGTTAAAGATAGATGAGAATGTAGAAAAACAATTAATACCATTAGATTATGATATGTTGGATGAATTAAGGAAGAATTGAATTTGAATTCTCATATTACAAGTAATGAAAGATATCCTATATATGCTAAAACAATAAAGGAATTTTGTATAAAAAAACTAGGAAGAAAAAGGAAGGAACCACACAAAGTACATCTCATTGGAAAGTTAGCAAATATAATAATGGGAAGAACTTGTATAGAAAAATATTTAGATCCAAGAAGTCCCATTGTAAAAATTCACATTAATAATATTGCAATTCCAAACACACTTATTGATCTAGGAGAAACTATAAATGTAATGACAAAGAATATAATGGATGAGTTACAATTAAGCAATCTTTGACATACACCAATTGTTTTACAATTAGAAAAATGATCCACTATAAAACCAAAATATGCATTAGAATATATTCTTGTATCTTTGGACTCTTGGGAATATCCAGTTGATTTTATGGTTCTTACACATGAAACCAACTTAGGAGGCCATCCAATAATATTAGGAAGGCCCTGGTTAGCCATGGTCGATGCATTTATTAGTTGTAGATATGGAGACATGATAATTTATAATGGAAATGAAATAAAGAAGTTTGCACTTTATCCACTTGCAATTTTTTTTACTAAATAAAAAAATAATGAATGGATTGATGATGGAATAATACAACCTTGATCTGTAAATAGTCATGAATATTGCATTTTACAATACATGGCAATAGATCTAATAAAACTATATTTAAAAATTTCAAATCTACACTCTTAGGGTTTATTTCTCTTTATATTTATCGATCTAAAGATTATTGTTTATTGTGTATGCATGAAAATTAAAATTTATGTTGAAAATTTGAGAATAACGAAGTAAAAACCTTCAAAAAAATTTGATGCAAGATATATCTTAGGAAACACTTTAAGGGGAAAACCCATCTAGAAGGTGAGGTCGCTCTGCTTTCTTTCTTTAAATAAAAATGGTTGCGACTACAAAGAAGTAAGGCATATGGACCATGGGATACTATAGTGCACAAATAATTTCTGTGTTCTCTCTTCCCATCACTCTTGTCTACTCTGCTTATCTATGGAACAAGTGCACTTGGAAATAATGGAACTCCTTTTCCTCTTAGTGACATGCTTATAATACTACCCAATAGCCTACTAGTGGTTAGGTTTAAGTCTTTCAACTCTTAACCAGGGTTATAATATGGACTCTTCTAGAGTCTTCTCCATCATAATCATGTGGCTATCCCCTTTTCCATGAGTTACTGGGGCTAACTTGACATCCTATCAAATTATGGTGGTGAAAATAGGAAGGTCAACTTCTGAGTGGCTTAACTTTTGCATACAAACTTCGATTGAGGCGAGGCCGTTGGAAAGGTCTTTGAGTGTAGAATATGAAAAATAGGTGCCATACTAGAGTGGAAAAGTTTTTCCCCTAGAAGACATTGTTTGGATCCTTAAAAAATGCTCCCAGAATGTTTTAGACCCCAATTTTCCAAACAAGGTCCTGCTAGTGAAAATGACCCCGTGAGTTGATTCCTCCACTTTTTCCACTCTGAAAGCATCAAGGTGAATGAAAAATAATATAATGATATAATTCGAATCAAACCTCTCCATTTTGGGAGGATTTTAGTTCCCAAAAGCTTCTATTGAATGAGGCGAGGAATTTTTTCCTCCACCTTCTCTCAAGTGTACCATTCAAGCTTGCCTGGAGGTTATCCTTTCAACCCAATCTACCAAAGGTCATGCTACCCTTATCTCATACCTCTGGACCTATTCTGCAAAATTGTATCTTCTGTTAACTTCACCTGAGTATATAGTGCCAATTCCTTTACAAAAGGTAAGACTTGTTCCTCTTATTGATCTAGCATGGAAGACTCATAGAGCTTCAAATTCTCCACATTCACAACTAAGTAAAAGCACATGTATGTGGGTAGATTGAGTCTGTAGGGTTATCTCCCACCTTTTCCAATATGTCAAAGGGTCCATACCGTAGATCCCTGATTTTCTTACCAGGACCCTGTAGCCCCTCCTTGTTCAACTATAACCATACTCTATGTCCCACCTTGAATGACTTCTTTGCTTTGTGTTGATAATGCATGGCCTTGTATTTTTCCTATGACTTTTGTAGTGTCTCCTATACCTGTATTTGAATTTGCCTCATGTTCTCAACAATATTTTCAGCTCTCAATACGACCCCTATAAGACCCCCCTTACTCCTCTTTGCCACCCATATGCAATATCCAAAGGTGAAGGTGGAAAATATCCAAAACAAGTTTCAAATGGGGACATAACAATAGAAGTGTGGATTGCTCTATTATAAGAGTGTTGTATATATACCTGTTGTAGCTGTTGCGACAACACCTCCAAAAATACCTGTAAACATAAAATTTTTGGACCCCCTACATCAAGCCTAAGCTTCAGCCCCATTAGGCCCTTCCCGAAGTTTCGTCAGTGTCAGTAAATCTGAGGGAATTCCAAATTTTGGCTAAGTTAAGCCAAGTCACAAGTCCATGAGATAAGACCGGGTCGCATAATGGCAACGCGACTATAGCATATACCCGCGACCTCGGCGACCCGCCAGGCGCAAAGTCGCAAGGTCTCACTCCCGACCGCCTATATTCCACGCAACCTCGCGACCTCGCAATCTTCCGAGTCGCAAAGTCACCTTAGTTACAGCTAGGAACTTTTGCGACCATGCGACCATGTGACTCTGTGACTCGCAAGGTCGCCAGGTCGCAAGGTCGCAATATTGCATTTCCTATCCACATCTTCCAACGCGACTTCGCGACCCATGCGACTTTGCGACCCCTGAGTCGCAAGCGACCCTTGAGTCGCAAGGTTGCAATATACCCCCTCGCAACCCTCGCGACCTCCACATGTGCAATGATTTTATAAATAGGAGGGAACCCTGGTCGCATTTGACAAAGCTCTGTTGGTCGCACCAGAAGGCATAAATCCCTCTGACCTGACTTTGCGTGCGCGTCTGACTCCGGTAAGTAACGGTCCTCCCTCCTGTAATGATTATTTTCTTCCAAATGGAATAAACTGCATCCCCTGACCTCTGGCTTACCTCTTGCCCTAGGTTTTAGCTCTTTACTTAGCTCTCCTTCCCGATTGTGCCCCATAAATCACCCTGGCCTTCCCCTACTCCTTCACTCAAGTTTTCAATTTTCCTTACACCTGATCCTCCTTATTAGATCAAGAAACCGAGGTTTTATCCTTTTGAAAGTGACCCGGGTCTCCCTAAGTCGTTCAGAGGCCTCCTCTGGGACAATCTGAACCTTAGTCACACACCTCGTGGCCGCGATATCCTTCCCTCCGTGACTTTGCAACTCTGCAACCTCACGACTCCCCTTCTCCGCGCCTTTGCGACTTTGCGACCTCGCGACTCCCCTTCTCCGCGACTCAGCGACCTCGCGACTCCCCTTTCCCGCGACCTCCTACCGTTGCGACCTCGCAACTCCTCTTTCCCCATGACCTCCTACCATTGCGACCTCACGACTCCTCCATTCTCTGTGCGACCCACAATCTGCCCCTTCGCATCTCAACCTCACGGTCACGCTTGACCTGTGACCTCAGTCGCACTATCGCATCAGATACCTTGTGACTCGCTCATTCCTACAACCTCCCTCTCACTGGCTAAGTTTTCTTTTGGTATTTTCAATTTATGGTTATGCCCTCTCTCTCATCGTGGGATTGCATTTTTGACATGCCAGGTGATGTCGAGCTCGAGTGCATATCCATTTCCTCTTTTGAAGACGAGATGGGTCACCCAACTACTAAAACAACTCAAGGTGCATCAGGAAGCGGGACATGGGAAACAGATCCAGACGAACAACCACCTATCTTCGCAGATACGGCGTGCAACATAAGTAAGACCACCAGGCTCTCCTGGTATGAGATCTACGAAGAATTTGCTAAGAGGGATATCTCGGAGACACAAGAGGACTTTCACGTATATATCAACGTCAAAAAGTCAAGGTTACATAAAGTGGCGGCTCATCCACCAATATTCTTGTGTGCTGAAATCATCAAATGGGTCTTGCAGTGTACAAGCATAGAAGACTGGATGATTAGGGGTCATGATGGGGCGCCTATAGCTACCATTGCTTCCACGAATATCAGTGCCTACTATAAATTGCCTGAAAACAATAGATTTTTAACACCAAGTGGCTCGCCGGATTCACTACCCTGACGAAAGACATCTTGAGGAATTGGTGGCAAGAACCTGCAAAGTTCTGGGTCAGGACAGATCAGGCATACAAGACCGAAGGGCTACGTAGGGTATATCAGTTAATCGCTGCAATGATGTGTCGACTATATGGCAAGGCAGACTGCGATGTGTTTTATGGCACGTGGGTTCCACTCATGTATGCCATCGCCACTCAGGAATTATTTTCAATTGGGCGAGCATCTTGTCATCATCTTTGAGGACCAACATAGCCGCCACTCAAAGCCCAGCTCTCGAACAACCCCCAAAATTTTATATGTCTTCATACCTCCTTGACGTTGTCTGTTCGAGGTGCCACTTTGAACACTGGAGCTGCAATTGGGACTCATCAGTACCCCTACCTGTCCACTGCCACTACAAGGTCTTCTGGGACACGACTTATAGAGCCATGTTGGATATAATATCTGAAACATTTATCATCCCATTATACCAATTGTTGTTTGGGGAAGATCCACCTTGCATGTCCCAAAGAGCCATGAGGACCGTGGTTAAAGTAGCTCACTAGTTCCCTATTGATGAGGGAATAGTAGTCAGGGTGTTTGGTACTCACAAAGCTCCACACGCTCTACCCAAGTTCGTCACAGATAGGACTCTTCTACGAGAGGTCTGCTACCAGATGACACAGGGTTTCTCGAAAGTGTTGCACAAAGGTAAGAAGAAACCTTGGCCACCTTTTCCTCTTACTATTGGGGCGTACGTAGTAGAAAACTTCAAGTAGGTGGAAGCGGAAGCTGAAGAACTCGAGGGGAGCCATTTTGTGACCCTGAATTATAGAATGTACGACCCTGAAAAGATCATAGCTGCCCACTGTAAGAAGGAAAAATTCAGTTGGTCTTACGCCCACACTAGGAAGGACCTCGAGGACGGAATTAGGAACTAGTATAACTCCACAAGGGAGATCAACCCCAGTGAGCAACAAGCCATAGAAGATGAACTCCTTGATGATTTCCAGGATGATGAAAGCCTCAGAGAAAGAACACCAAAGAGAGCCGAAACATCAGGGAAACAAAAAGGAAAAGAAGCGGAAGATCCTCTAAGCGACAACGAGGAAGAGGAAGTTACACTCATACAAAGAAATGCCAAACTGGAAAGAAAGAAGTGAGAACTGAAGAGACAAAGAGAACTAGAAAGCAAACAATCGCAGGAACCCGACACTCAAAGCCAGGTCAAGATAGAGAGGAAAAGGCAGGAAGACGAGAAAAGGAGGTAGGAAGAGGAAAAGAGAGCACAAGATGAGGAAGAGAAAAGAAGGGAAGAAGAGGCCGAAAAGCAGAGACAAGTAGAAGAAGCTGTGAGGAAAAAACAAGATGAACAACAAAGGTTAGAATAGGAACTGAAGAACATGGAGGAAGAGCTAGAAAGGCAACGGGCACTAGCAGAAAGGGAAAGGAGGCAACAGGAAGAGGAGATTAGGGAAAACAAGGAGAAGGAAACGGTAGTGATTGAACAAGGAGAGACGAGCAGGGTGGTCGATCCAAGCCCAGGACAGAGTGAGCTTCCTCCTTTGGATGTACCTCCCATTCCTCCCCTCACTGGTGGACACCTACCCCTCCTAGAGCTAGGCATCATAGAAGATCAAGAAGAAGAGGTTCTAGATCTGACTAAAATCACATTTGATGAAGTAAACCTCAAGATTATACAGGAGAGGAAGAGATCTTGTAGTAGAAACCCAACTGACCCATTATCGGTAACTACGACAACAAATATCGTGCCAAATATCACGTCAAACCCGCTAATGATTGCCTCTACCGGTACAACATTCATAGCTACCACAGAACACAACGTAGCCCCGATGAGTTTGCAAAACACGTTATACGCATCTGAGCAAAGGGTCAATGTAGAAGAACAAGGGAAGAGGAGATTGGAGGAGGAAATCGTGACACTCCGCTTGCTACATATAGGGTCAACTAATTTCCAAACAATAGTCGCATCAGAAACAGAGATCCTGGGAGAGACTATGGCTGTAGTTTATGAGGAGATGGAAAAACTGCACCACACTATAGCTCCCATAGTGGCTATTCAGACTCACTCAAAGGAAAGGGTTGCCATGCTCAAAGAGGCCATGACCGCCCTAGATAAAATACATGAATGGTCTGAAAAGTACCCCGAAGCCCCGATAGTAGTCCCCAGGAAAGATTGGATTGCTATGCAGAATACCAGAGTCCAACTTCGTATCAAAATGCAGTCTAGAGAAAAATTGGTCAAAGATGCAAAAAGGGTGTTGGCTTCCTACAGGCAATTGTTCAGTAGTCTTGAGTCAGTGATCCAACTGCATGGGTCCCCTTCTATAGGAGAAATTGGACAGGTCAGAAATCAGGAGGAGATCAACAATGAGGTGCAAGCATTCGTAGAAACGTATAGACGAATTGCCTGCACAGGAGATATGCTGGCCTCAGCGGAAAATATCAAGCGTTATATCGTGGAACCAGTGAGGCTCTACACCAAGTTGGGTACCCTGAACAATCATATACGTGCCAAGTGAAATACTCTCATCCCGGACGCATTGGAATGCTTACACCGACATGATGAAGGCTAGCCACCAATCTCTCCCATCGCGGCAGAATACAACATATGGCGCACTTACCTGACCGAAAAGCTCGGGCTCAACATTCTAGAACTCGCCATCTGCAGCTTAGTCAACTAGGATGATAGCCATTTCCTTTTGATTTTTTGTGTGTACTATGATAGCATGGAATACTCTATGAACACGAAAGGTCACATAGAATGCTAAGAGTCATGTGGTTGCCGAAAGGTCACTAGGAAGTCCAAGAGTCAAGAGTAGACCAAAGGTCTCTCTCATCCTATAAATGTAACTTCACATCTCATTTGAATGGACTTTTGAGCAAGGTACTTTTGGATAGTAATAGACACAGTGCTTAAGAGAAGTGTGGTTCTTCTAGTCAATACAAGAGTTAATTGTACGTTTTCACTATTGAATGCTTCAAATATCTATGTGTTGGTACCATGAGTATTTTTCTACACTTGACAGATCGAATGTTCTCGAGAGCTTCTTGATGTGCAGTCGCTCCACATGCTATTTTATACCCCGAATCTGGTTTTGCTACGTATGAATGTGTTGTGGCCAGCAACAACCCCCCCTTCTTATTTAGTGTTATTCCTAATACTAAATAAGTGGGGACCCTTAGTTAAAAATTTTAAAAAATCAAATTAGTGTTTAAATTTCCTTTTTCGAATAAAATTACCATCATAAACTTAGGAAGCCCCCCCTTCTAAAATCCAAAAAATCTAAGTTTTATGATAAGGTAAGACACAAATCTTTCCTTAGGAATATCGCATCGCAAAAAGATAATGGGATACCTCCTTATGAGCTGAATTTTAAAACATTGCGAGATTGCGATGTGCGATAATGAAATATCGCATCACATACAGCACAATTTACAACGAAACACTTTAATTTGCCGATATGCGATGACGCCGATCGCAAAATTGCATTTCACAGAAAACAGGTTAACAAAGATTGTCATAAATAACATTCCTGCGATCAACAATATTGCGATATTGCAATATCGCGATACAGTGACAATGCGATAATGCGATATCATGAGCAACCAATTTTGCGATGTTACGATTTTGTGATATTATCATTTCGTGATGCTGCGATCTGCGATATTGTGAAGCAAATCACAAAATCGCTCCATCGCAGATCTTTCAGGCGCGTTATTCAAGAAAAGTATTTTCCTTAAGCTGACACCTAGTTATGCGCTTTAATGCTAATAAATGAGTTAGTTGCCAGTTATTAATGGAATATGGGTGCGTGCTTATCGAAAAATCATCTCACGTAAGGTGGTATATTTTATGTTGTCTGTGGCATTTAAAACTTTCCCATCACCCTTCCTTGTCATTCATTTTCACTTGTGAATTGCAGGAACGGAGAACTGAGGCCGATACAAAGCAATACGCAGGTTAAAATGGGAAAGAAAAGCAAAGCCCCGAGCTCAGAAGAAAAAGAAATGGCGCCCTTGTATACAGACACGGCATGTAACAGAGATGCGGGAATTGCTACGTGGGAAGGCATGTATAATCTGCTTGAAGAGGAGAATCCCAGAGTAATGGAAGTAGTTGCTACCACGGGCTCAAATGGTTCTTCTGAAGCATCCCTTACAGAGCTAGCCTGCTCATTCTTACACCGGATAGCAGCAAGACCCAAAATTCTCCCATACACGGACATGGTGAAGTGGATACTGGACAACGCAGATATCAGAAATAGACAGTTTAAAACTCAAGGTCAAGAGCTTACAGAAATATTATTTTAAAAAACGATGAACTTTATATCCGCTAGAAAGAAAAAGCGCAAAAGGAAAAAAACGCATCAAGGAAACCCGGATCAAGAAACATAGGCAGTTTCCGATGCGCGATTAGCGCCTAGCACTAATCGCGCATCGCTAAGATTTTTTTTTTTCGAAAACGCAAGCTCCTAATTGCCCAGTCACCTGCAAGCTCCGAAAATTGCAAGAAAACAATACTACAGGCAGATTGGAAACAGAAGGCAAAAGAAAAGGCACAAGCAATTCAAGGGTTAACCAGGTTAAAATGGGATTATTACTGGGCTTACTTAGTAAAGCCACATAGCCAATGGATGACTCTCAAGTGTATCATCAATTCGGCCGAAAAGATGGCGCCAGCTCTTGTCGATTCTGTTTTCTCAGCTCAGCTAAAATCGGAAGTCGGCCAGCCGACTCTTCTCAAACAAATGCTGCATGCGTGCGATTTCAAGGACCAAATACAGAAGTAGTTTAATTTTAGATTCAATTTTAGTTTTAATTTTGTTTTATTTTCCTGGAAAGAGGACGGTCATTTAAACCGCATCCTATATTTTTGTAATAATTTATTTTTAGATTTAGTTAGTAGTATTTAAACCCTTCTCATGCATTTAGAGAAGGGTCCTGAAATTTATCAAAAACTTATCCCCAGAACATGCCCTTTTGTACCCTCTGAGGAGGTTTTGATGAATGAATGGAACAGGATTTATTGATGTTTGCATTTAATATCTGCTATTGATGTTGCACTTTTGTACTCTTAGTGGATATTTGATCAAGAAGAGATAAATCGTTATCACTTGAAGCTCATGAGTAGGACTAGTTATAAATGGTATTTCTATCTCTTAACTATTTCTGCCTTGTGTTAGAGTGATTTTCAAGTTCAGTTATTTATATATGAATGTTTGAGTTATCATTTGGCACTTTTGTACGGTGATAACTATTTATTTATGCTTGGTGTATGAATAGATTATTATGCGATAAGTTTTTCACAACTGTTTCGTCTAACTTTTTATACGAAGTGGTTCATCTTTATCGAATTCTTTTCTCATAGCAGCTGAATGATCTTTATTACCATTTGTTGTTTGAAACCATTTTAGATCACATAAAGGAAAGATCACACCCCGGGTTAGTGTATATTTGCATATTTCTGTTGATTAGAATATAATTTCCTTATTATTAGATTAGAATTATAGTAAAAGTATTTCATTTAGAAACTGTTGGAAACAGAAATATTCATCTTTCTCACACACACACATAAATTGGGAAACTGGTCCCATATCCCCAGTCGGACCCGCTATACCAAACGGAAAAGGAGCTGCCAACCAAGGTCCGGGCCGGGCGGGTATCCCCCTTGTTGTAGACCCAATTTTTGGGGCTTCAACATATTTGGCGCTAGAAGGAGGGCCACGAACTGTGAATGGCAAGCAAATCCAAATCTAAATGCCATTCTGAGAGTAAATCGCCCTCACCATCTCCTCCGACTTCTCCATTTCATTCAGAAACCTTAAATCCAGAGTCAGGAGTCGTTGGAGCAACAACCGCTGCTACAAACCCTGACATTTCAGAACGATCTACTATTGAACCTCCTGAAGTTGAATCTTTGATTCACAAACTTCAATGATTTTCAATATCTCCTCAAAAGTCTGATAAATCTCAAGGCAACGTGACTTCGCAATATAATCCTGCTCATCCTCTCACCAGCTTAAAGAGCGAAAAGTTTGGTGTTCAGCCAACCGAACTACCTCTACCTACTAGGAAGAGAGAAAGGAAGTCTCCTAAAGGATCCGATAGCGAGACTCTTTCATCGTCATCATCCATCTCAACCTCTTCACCGCGAAGTCAACCATCCACTCCTCCACTTCAGATCATCGTCCATCAGCCTATTGCAACTTCCTCAACTCCTTCTCAACCATATGGAGTCATAATATCCTCATCTTCTCAACCACAGGGATCATCTTCTGCACTTTCCTCTATTAGTAGTTTAGCAATGGCCCAATCTCCATGGAATAACCCAGGGGCAGTCTTAATGCCTGTACCGGCCCATCCTGAAAAATGGCTGCCTAAGTTTAACCCTGATGCAGGCATGCTAGCAGAAGAGCATATTAAAACTTTATGTTATCTATAAATCTCAATGGAGTTGTTAATGAGGATGTTGTTGTTCGTCTTTTCCCTTATACTTTGCAAGGGACAGCCGGATCATGGTATTTCTCGTTACCTTATGGATCTATTACTAGTTGGGACATCTTCCAAGAACAATTCCTGACCAAGTTTGGTGACGACAGGTCTACAAAGACACTGATCAATGACTTGTCTAATCTTAGGGCCAAGTCAAGGGAACCTATCAAAGATTTCAATTTTTGTTTCAATAAAATTTTAAACAAAATACCTACTGCTTCTCAGCCTAGTGAAGAAGTGCGAAGTGAATGGTACATTACTGCTTTACCATCAAACTTAGCAATATTTGTTGATAGAGCTAACAAAACAACCTTAGTTGAAAATATGAAAGAAGCGATAGCAGTAGAGAAACGTATTACGGCCCTAGAAAAGAAAAACGCAATGGAAGAACGAAAATCTAAGAAGGTCTCTTTCAAAGAAGATCCCAAGAAAAACAACCCAAAGATCCATTTGATTTAGAAGGATTACAAAAAGTTTTGAAGACCATGTCTAACGAAATGGTCGACATCAAGAAACAAGTGGCAGAAACTTCTTCTAAAAATCCATACAGGCCTTTTAAAAGAAATCCTTCAACTGATTCCAAACCCCCTAACGCTATATCAAATGCTGAGTCAGAAGAAGAAGAAGAGGAAAACACTACCGAAGAACATACCGATGAAGAAGAAGTTGTAGAGTTACAAGGTATGTGGGATTTCATCCTCCCAAATGAAGAAGATCAAGAGGCATTCCCGGTTAGTACTCACAACAGAAATCAACTTGATCCTCCTCAACCTACACCTAAGCCAAAGAGCGCAAGCTCAATGTATAAGGATAAAGTCGTAGCCAAGAGAACATCATCTAAAGCGACTCAAACCAGCCCAGTCCAAACAGAAACATCTACTCCATCTAAAATGCTAATCGTTTCAGATGAAATGGAGTATAACATCGTAGAAGATATGAAAAAGACTAGGGCCAATATTACTCTTTTTGAATTGAGCAAGTTAAAACACTAGAAGAAAGTACTTTTGAAATAATTACATGCTGTGCCAGTTGCACCTTTACCAGCTGCCGTAATCTCTCAAGCTTCTCATGATATGGGAAGACCTCCAACTAGTACGATGAATAAAGTTGATCCAA
Organism: Pinus tabuliformis; assembly: GCA_031772625.1. Taxonomy (NCBI): domain Eukaryota; kingdom Viridiplantae; phylum Streptophyta; class Pinopsida; order Pinales; family Pinaceae; genus Pinus; species Pinus tabuliformis. Next base: position 837,760,211 of record CM062817.1, on the reverse strand, counting down.
ACGATATCGCATTAATTGGAGGAAGATCGAGATCGCATACTCCCCCATTTCTCCTTACTTATGAAATGTTCAATAAAAATGTGCATAATTGCTTAGTTGATTCTGGAGCTTCATCGAATATTTTTCCAAGATCAATTTGTGCAAAATTGAACGTTCAACCATAGAAATCCACTGTACGCATAGTCCAATTAGATCGATTGCAAGTCGAAGTGATTGGAGAGTTAAATCAGGTTACCATAAGGCTGTCATCCAACCCAAAGGTATGTCAAGTTATTGACATTTTAGTTGCTGATATTCCTGAATTTTATGGCTTAATTCTTAGCAGAGACTGGTCAGAAAAACTTCATGGATACTTTGCAACTGATTGGTCCCACATGTGGCTCCCTTATAATGGTAAACCAAACCAAATAAAAGTTGAACGCGAGCGACATCAGAAATACATAGTAACAAAACTCGAGGGAGAAAACGAACCAGTAGCATATAATTCTAACATCATTGGCAACTATTCAGTAGATTCTTTCTTAGGAAATTTTAATGCTCACACTTCACCTTACTTAGAACATTCTGTTTTATCTCAAGTAGAATTTTTTTCACAAACAGATAGTTCTAAATGCATTAATTTTATAGATAGTCATGTAAATAAATCTTTGTTTTGGAAACTATTTTTTGATGGTTCTAAGTCTAACGAAGGAGCAGGAGCAGGATGCATGTTAGTAAGCCCAGAGGGAGATAAAACCATGCTAACTTGCAGACTCAAATTCGAGTGCACCAACAATACCGCAGAATACGAGGCTCTAATCCAAGGGTTATACAAAGCAATCGGATTAGACGTCAAATACCTGCAAGTTTTTGGAGATTCTGAAATTGTAATAAGACACGTACGTAATACTATACACTGTTTATCAGGTAATTTAAAGCATTATCAATCTTTAGTTCAAGATTTGACTGGACATTTTATAGCATTTAATATTTCCTCAAGTCCCAGACTCCAGAATGCTAGCACAGACCTCTTAGCCAACGTAGCTTCCAAGCTCATTCCTTCAGAAGATTTTAGCCGTGACCGATTTTCAATTGAGTTAATCTTTAGACCATCTATCCCTGATAACATTACCAATTGGAGGATTTTCAATGACGATCTTGATATCGTGAGTTTTCTCACATCTGAAGGACCCTACACCAATCAAATAATTGATGAAGACCAACATGACCAACAAATGCAACAGGATAGTACTAACAATGCTATACCTAAATCAGTAGTCAAGTTATAAGACCTTTACGATTTGAAAGATCGATTCAAAAGATCTACCAATTCAAAGCTCCAAATTTCAACTTTGAATTATGAATTAGTAAATCTAGGAACTGATGCCAAACCGCAGAATATCAACCTAGGCCTTGGCCTAGCCCCTGAAGAGAAATTAGCCTATATCCATCTCTTGAAACAATACAAAAGTGTCTTTGCTTGGAATTACGATGAACTCAAAACATACGACACCTCCATCATCCAACATACTATCCCAATGATTGCTGATGAAAAACCTGTCCAACAAAAGTTGAGAAAGATCCATCCAAATTTAGAAAATCATATCAAAACTGAACTCAACAAGTTATTGAAAGCCAAAATAATCTTTCCCGTTAGACATTCTAAATGGGTCTCCAATATGGTACCTGTTAGAAAGAAAAACGAAGATATTAGAATCTGCATTGACTTTCGAAACCTTAACAAGGCCTGCCAAAAGGACAATTTTCCTTTACCTCCCATGGAACAAATACTGCAGGCAGTTGCGGCTCAGAATTAATGTCATTCTTGGATGGATTCTCAGGATACAACCAAGTGCTGGTACATCCCGACGATCAATTAAAAACGACATTCAGAACTAAGTGGGGCACATATGCATATCAAAAGATGCCATTTGGTTTGATTAACGCGGGTGCCACATTTCAGAGAGCCATGGACATTGCATTCAAAGGGTTAGTTAATAAATCAGTGGTAATCTATTTGGATGATATTACTGTTTATTCCAAGAAATGAAACAACCATCTCAGGGATTTAAAACAAATCTTCCAACGTTGTTTAAGGTATGGAATTTCGCTTAACCCGAAAAAATCCTTTTTCGCATTAAGTGAAGGAAAGCTTCTAGGATTCATAGTGTCAAAATCTGGAATTCATATTGATCCTGACAGAATCAAGGAAATTTCCGCAGTACCCCTACCTCACAACAAGAAAGCCATGCAATCGTTCCTTGGTCAGATTAACTTTGTAAAGAGATTTGTGCCAGATTTTTCGAGAATCGTGTCTCCTTTACAAGCCATGATTAAAAAGAACGCAAATTTTAAATGGGGCCAAGATGAACATGAGGCATTCAATCTGATCAAACAAGCCATTATCAATGCTCCATCTTTAGCGACTCCAAATTTTTCTGATCCTTTTATTTTGTATACATTTGCCTCGGATAAATCATATGTTGCGATACTCACTCAAGCAAATCAAGAAAAGGTGGAAGCCCCAATTGCTTTTTTCAGTTCCAATTTACAAGGTGCTGAGCTGAATTATTCAGATGTGGAGAAACAAGCTTATGCTGTTTTTAAAGCAATTAAATATTTCAGACCTTTCTTACTCAAAACACATACCAAGATCATAGTACCGTTTCCAGCGGTAAGAAATCTTCTAGTACAGAAGGATGTGGGTGAGAAAAGGGCAAATTGGGTTACTGCCTTACAAGAATACGATGTAGAAATCAGACCAGCAAATATTGTAAAAGGTCAAGGCTTTTGCAAAATGCTGGCAGGAGCATCGCTAATACCCAAAAATCCATCTGAAGAGGTACAAGTGTACGAGGTAAGCCTAAATGATGCTGAGTCATTATATGCTGATATTATTTATTATCTAAAGAATGGATATGCCCCTTCAAACCTCGATCATACCAAGAAAAGAGCCCTAAGATTAAAAGCCAAACAATATCAACTTGTGAATGACGTTCTTTTTAGAATAAATTATGATTATGTTCTTCTTAGATGTCTTGAGAAAGCTGAAGCTGAAAAAGTCTTGCAGGAACTCCACGATGGGCCAGTAGGTGGACATTACGCTGGAGACACCACTGCTCATAAGATCTTACGTGCAGGCTATTACTGGCCCACATTATTCAAAGACGCACACAACTACGTAAGGAAATGCCAAGTCTGTCAAACCGCTGCTGGGAGACAAAAGAAACCATCCTTGCCACTGCAACCAGTTACCATCGAACAACCATTCGATCAGTGGGGATTGGACATAATAGGTGAGATTGTTCCTCACTCTTCTAAACAACATAGATACATCCTTACAGTGACATATTACTTTACTAAATGGGTAGAAGCAGTTCCACTCAAGACGGCTAATGCTGAAAATATCATTGAATTCATAGATCAGTTCATAATCACCAGGTTTGGATTGCCTTCCGCTTTAATGTTTGATAATGCATCATACTTTTCTGGAAATGAAATGACTGAATTTGCACTCAAAAGGGGTTTCAAGCTTAAATACTCGGCCAATTATTATCCACAAGGGAATGGGTTAGCTGAATCTACAAATAAGAACTTAATTAGAATCATTAAGCGAACCATTGACCAAAATCATAAAAATTGGCATAAGTATTTAATATACGCTTTATGGGCAGATCGAATAATGCAGAAAGCCTTTATCGACACTTATCCCTTTAACTTAGTTTATGGGAAAGAAGTGGTTCTTCCAACACATCTGGCAATTCCCTCTTTAGCCTTGGTTCAATATATTGATGAAGTACCAACTTCCTCTTTACAACTTAGGCAGTTGGAATTAATTAAATTACAAGAACAACGAGAAAGGGCTAAGATAACTCACGCTCATCATCAATCATTGGTAAAGGCATCTTTTGATTCCAGTATGATATCCAGAAAAGATTTTCAGATGGGAGATTTAGTTTTAAAATGGAACAAGGCACATGAAGAAAAGGGAAAACATACAAAATTTCAAAGAATGTGGCTTGGTCCTTTTCAGATCATAGAAGTCATAGGTCCATCTACCTTCATGTTACAAGATTTAGCAGGGAAAAGGGATTCTTTACCTGTTAATGGTCAGATTCTTAAGAAATATTTTCCATAGAAGATTATTCTTCTATTTTGTAGAGTAGCTGTTTTCTTTTCATAATAAAACCAGTTGTGAATGGTTACAATAGGAATTTACGAAAAAGACACCAATTCTCTTTCGAATTTTGATCTTTCACTTGTATAAATAGCAAATATTTTGGAAAATTGATCTTTATTATTGAAAGATACAGTTAAAAACTCTAGCCTAGATATGATACTAGTTTCAACTTCATAAAATTTGATGAAAACAACCTTTAGTGAGAAATTGTTTTATTTCAGTGCAATGAAAGGTATCAATAACAAAATAAAGATTCTCTGTAGAACAACTATTTCCAAAAACTCTATTATTGTCGTCCAGAGCTATCTTAAGGAAACAATGACTTCCTCCCTACTAAGGAAATCACAACTTTCAGAGGAACAATCCAAGGATACACTTTATCTTAAAGAGTGAGAGGTCTCATCATGAGCTGGCTTATAATAATCACAGATATTATAACTTGCTAACTTTGCCAATACTGCATACCACAATAGGGCAATGACTCGAGATTGTTAAAATCAAAAGACAAGGGGTCTCATCACGAGCCAGCTTGTTCAGCAAAGTTATAAATCAGTGAATGACTATGTCATGAATTAGCTACCAAACCAATACATTTCTCTTTAAGAATAAAAAAGAAAATGAAAGCAGAAAGTGTGGATGTGGATTCTTCTTTGGGAATTGTAGGTTTCTTTAAGTAGGATACAGGATCATTGCTGGGTCACAGGTAACCCTGTCGAGGCTATAAACGCCTACTGGCAGCAGAGGCTCTACCTATGACAAATGAGCATATTTAAAACTGGTTTATAGAGAAGACTTTGTTTTATCTTTACAAGCCAAGTAATGACTGATGTAAATACAAGAACTAACTTGAGGCAGCAAATAATCAAGGTTGAAAATAGTTGAAACAAAATGTCATTGACAGGTTAAAGTATAATGTACTTTATCTTTCTATAATAAAGTTTAACTTTATAAAAAATTTTCCGTTTTGGAAGTTTTGAAAATTCAAAAAGCAGCAGAGATAACTGGTTCTTCCAAGTGAATCGCCAATTTTTTTGGCCAGAAACAACCCCCCTTCTTATTTAGTGTTATTCCTAATACTAAATAAGTGGGGACCCTTAGTTAAAAATTTAAAAAAATCAAATTAGTGTTTAAATTTCCTTTTTCAAATAAAATTACCATCATAAACTTAGGAAGCCCCCCTTCTAAAATCCAAAAAATCTAAGTTTTATGATAAGGTAAGACACAAATCTTTCCTTAGGAATATCGCATCGCAAAAAGATAACGGGATACCTCCTTATGAGCTGAATTTTAAAACATTGCGAGATTGCGATGTGCGATAATGAAATATCGCATCGCATACAACACAATTTACAACGAAACACTTTAATTTTCTGACATGCGATGACGCCGATCGCAAAATCACATTTCGCAGAAAACAGGTTAACAAAGATTGTCATACATAACATTCCTGCGATTAGCGATATTGCGATATCGCGATACAACGACAATGAGATAATGCGATATCATGAGCGACCAACTTTGCAATGTTACGATTTTGCGATATTATCATTTCGCGATGCTGCGATGCTGCGATATTGTGAAGCAAATTACAAAATCGCTCCATCGCAGATCTTTTGGGCGCGTTATTCAAGAAAAGTATTTTCCTTAAGCTGACACCTAGTTATGCGCTTTAATGCTAATAAATGAGTTAGTTTCCAGTTATTAATGGAATATGGGTGCATGCTTATCGAAAAATCATCTCACGTAAGGTGGTATATTTTATGTTGTCTGCGGCATTTAAAACTTTCCCATCACCCTTCCTTGTCATTCATTTTCACTTGTGAATTGCAGGAATGGAGAATTGAGGCCGATACAAAGAAATACGCAGGTTAAAATGGGAAAGAAAAGTAGAGCCCCAAGCTCAGAAGAAAAAGAAATGGTGCCCTTGTATACAGACACGGCATGTAACAGAGATGCGGGAATTGCTACGTGGGAAGGCATGTATAATCTGCTTGAAGAGGATAATCCTAGAGTAATGGAAGTAGTTGCTACCACGGGCTCAAATGGTTCTTCTAAAGCATCCCTTACAGAGCTAGCCTACTCATTCTTACACCAGATAGCAGCAAGACGCAAAATTCTCTCATACACGGACATGGTGAAGTGGATACTGGACAACGCAGATATTAGAAACAGACAGTTTAAAACTCAAGGTCAAGAGTTTACAGAAATATTATTTTCACAAATGATGAACTTTATATCCGCTAGAAAGAAAAAGCACAAAAGGCAAAAAATGCATCAAGGAAACCCGGATCAAGAAACAGAGGCAGTTTCCGATGTGCGATTAGCGCCTAGCGCTAATCGCGCATCACTGAGAATTTTTTTTCGAAAACGCAAGCTGCTAATTGCCCAGTCACCTGCAAGCTCCGAAAATTGCAAGAAAACAATACTACAGGCAGATTGGAAACAGAAGGCAAAAGAAAAGGCACAAGAAATTCAAGGGTTGGCCAGGTTATAATGGGATTATTACTGGGCTTACTTAGTAAAGCCACATAGCCAATGGATGACTCTCAAGTGTATCATCAATTCAGCCGGAAAGATGGCGCCAGCTCTCGTCGGTTCTGTTTTCTCAGCTCAGCTAAAATCGTAAGTCAGCCAGTCGACTCTTCTCAAACAAATGCTGCATGCGTGCGATTTCAAGGACCGAATACAGAAGTCGTTTAATTTTAGATTCAATTTTAGTTTCAATTTTGTTTTATTTTCCTAGAAAGAGGACGGTCATTTAAACCACATCCTATATTTTTGTAATAATTTATTTTTAGATTTAGTTAGTAGTATTTAAACCCTTCTCATGCATTTAGAGAAGGGTCCTGAAATTTATCAAAAAATTATCCCCAGAACATGCACTTCTGTACCCTCTGAGGAGGTTTTGATGAATGAATGGAACAAGATTTATTGATGTTTGCATTTGATATCTGCTACTGATGTTTCACTTTTGTACTCTTAGTGGATATTTGATCAAGAAGAGATAAATCGTTATCACTTGAAGCTCATGAGTAGGACTAGTAATAAATGGCATTTCTATCTCTTAACTATTTCTGCCTTGTGTTAGAGTGATTTTCAAGTTCAGTTATTTATATATGAATGTATGAATGTATGAGTTATCATTTGGCACTTTTGTACGGTGATAGCTATTTATTTATGCTTGGTGTATGAATAGCTTATTATGCGATAAGTTCTTCACAACTGTTTCTTCTAACTTTTTATACCAAGTGGTTCATCTTTATCGAATTCTTTTCTCATAGCAGCTGAATGATCTTCATTACCAGTTGTTGTTTGAAATCATTTTAGATCGCATAAAGGAAAGATCACACCCTGGGTTAGTGTAGATTTACATATTTCTGTTGATTAGAATATAATTTCCTTATTATTAGATTAGAATTAGAGTAAACGTATTTCATTTAGAAACTGTTGGAAACAGAAATATTCATCTTTCTCACACACACACATAAATTGGGAAATTGGTCCCATATCCCCAGTCGGACCCGCTATACCAAACGGAAAAGGAGCTGCCAACCAAGGTTCGGACCGGGCGGGTATCCCCCTTGTTGTAGACCCGATTTTTGGGGCTTCAACAGAATGGTATTTGGTTTATTTCACTCTATACGCATGCCAATGAACTATTTCTTTAGGTGTTAGTATAATCTTTCTTTTGACTGCACGGTTTTGTATGTTGGTAAATGGTTGATTATTGTGAACTGATTTTGCAATCGTTAAGCAGTATCTATTTAATTTGCACAAGTCTTATTTAAAGTCCTGCTAATAGTAACTTTACGTGAGACTGTGTGGCTTATCTCTTGCTATTCATGGTATATATGTATGACACGGGATACTTGTCAATTATTCTCTTGTGTTTCTTAAAAATCACACTTTCTACTAAGTTTATATCACATCTCTATCCGAAGCTAGCTCTGCAAAACTAATCGGTAGTTGGGCCCACATATTGGAACGGATCTCCAACACATTCGGTGCAGCCTCTAGTTGGGAACCTACATTGGAGAGAATCCCTTGACTGTTGGTGATAAATTCCAGCCCATCAACAAATTTGGCACTAGAAGGAGGGCCATGGCAAGCACTAAAATCCCTCCTCACATAGAGACTTCCCATCAAGGAAGTAATCAACCGCGGCCTCCCATGCCCCCTGAGGTACGGTATAACCCTCTGTTTAGGCTGCCCTTCACAAAACCCCTCCAGGAAGAAACTCCTATTCCCCCCCTTGAAGACACCCTTGGAGGGGAGGAACTTCCCATGTACGAAGTCACTAATGAACAGCTCAGGGCTTTGCACCCTATCACATGCCAATTTGCTAGGGGTTTAAGATGTATCCCCGCCACTAACTCCCTAGCCAACTCTCGCACCTCCAACCTTCAACATACGCGTCAAGGCATCCTAGTTAACTCTGTATCGCAGTTAATTGGCTTAGCCCTAGATGATTATGCAGACGCCGTCAAAAGACTATCTATCGAAGGGTTGGAAAGCCAGCCGGAAGATGAAGAGGGGGAGCCTAAGAATACCTTTACTGGCGAGAATAACCAGACGCATAGAAGGGAAGTGCATGGGAACAATCAAAGAATCACTGAGGAAACCCCTGTCAATGATCAACCTCTCACCGAGGGCACTCATGGGATCTTGGGACAAGAGGCCAGGGACTACCTTAGAGACCGAATAAAATTTTACAACAACCAATGTCTCCTTAGGAACCTAAGAGACAACTGGAACGTGAGAAACACGAGAGATCTAGGACATCTCAGAGTGCCGAGAAGAGAAGCCAGATGCCCCCCTCGCACTAGCGACAGGTCAGGTACGGACAGTGAATTAGAAGGCAATGATCGCCGCCCCCTTTTCAACCCTAGACCAAACCGCTGTCCCTCACCACTGGCTTGGATGGTGCAATCCCCTTTAAACCTTAGAGGCCTTCTACAATATATGCCTCAACATTCTGAGAAACACCTCCCAAAATTCGACCCAGAGAAAGGGACCTCAGCTGATGACCACATTAGCAATTTCTATTTAGCTTTGCAAATGATGAAGGTCCAGTACGACGACATAGCATGCCGCCTATTCTCACATACCCTTGAAAATAAAGCAGCCACTTGGTATCGATCACTACCCATCTCCTCCATCCGAATGTGGGACGAGTTTTGGAAATCCTTTCTGGACAAGTTTTCAGATGATAAGACACCTTCCATGCTCCTCACTGAGCTCAGCATGCTGAAATGCAATAAGAAGGAGAAGGTAAAGGATTTTAATCAACGTGTCACCACTATTTTAAACAAGTTCCCCATGGATGTAGCCCTTGATGATTCCATCACGATTGATTACTACACAAGGGCCCTGCCATGGGACATTGCTGTTTTCGTTAAGCGCGAAGCAAAGCTCACTCTGGTAGAGAATTTTGCCGCAACACTCGAGGTCGAAAAGGATCTTCTTTCAATTGGCGCCTTGGAACATGAGTCACAAGAGGATCCAAAGTCCTCCGGTAAGAGGAACTAGGCTTCCTCAAGTAAAACAGCCAATAAAGACAAAGATCCTTTTGATTTTGAAGGACTAACCAAATCGCTAAAACAACTAACCAACGAAGTGTCTGAGCTAAAGCGAAGAACCAATGATGCTTCTGGAGGGTCCAAACCCACTAAGCCCTTTTTCTGGAAAACCAATAATTTCCCCCCTAAAGTTTCGCAAAACCCTAGTCCTACCTTCAACGTAGAAGAATTAGGCAAAGATAACTTCTGCACTTTCCATCAGGCTTCACACTCTGAGAAAACCTGCCCACAATGGTTACATAATATGACCATCGTCATCACCCAATTATTAGAAGACCAGACCGCTGGTGAAGTGGAGGATGAAACAGACGAATCAGGAGAAGATGATTCCCCCTTGGTGAGGATTCCCCCTCTGTTGTGCTAACTCTCGAGATCCTCTAGGGAGGAGATGTGTGCACTACACAAGAAACCTGTGTCGGAGAGGCTCCCCAAAAACCCCCCAAAAGTTACAATCTCAGGAGTAAAGGTGCAGTAACGGACTCTTCCTTAGAAGAAAAGAAGAAAGCTTTGTTGCGTAGGATCTTGCCCCCGACCGATACCAGTCAAACATCTGTCCCCTCACCCAGAGGAACGGATGATTTATACCCGACCAAATCACCCGCCAGCATGAAAAGGAACCCCTCCACACCTAAGGATGCATCCAAAGGGTTTACTACTAAGACTATTGCGGCTATGCCACGCGTAACGCCATAATCTTTGCCCATCGAGTTAGATTACAATATCATCGAAGATTTAAAGAAGATGCAAGCTAACATCTTGTTATTCGAGTTGTGCAAATTGATGACTTAGCGGGAACTCATAGCCAAAGCCCTCACTTTCTCCCTTGACCCTGTTAAACCCACCACTTCGAGCAAGGGAAATCTTGTAGGCCGATCCCCAGCCGTAGTCGACCTCCAAGCTATAGTTAACGCCACCAACACCAACTCGAGAGGCTCAACTCCCCCATTCCTCTTAACCTTTGAGATGTTTAATTTCAACGTCCACAACTGCCTCGTCGACTCTGGTGCGTCAACCAACGTTATGCCCTGGTCGGTATGCAAGAAACTGAATGTTCAACCAGAGAAAACTGATGCCAAAATTATCCAACTTGACAGATCTCAAGTCCCAGCCATTGGAGAATTAAATAATGTCATCATTCGGTTATCCTCTGATGCCCGAGTGCACCAATGCATTGACATAATCGTCGTAGACATCCCGGAAGCTTACGGTCTTCTTCTCAGCAGAGATTGGTCTTGCAAGTTGCAGGGCTACTTTGCCACTGATTGGTCTCACTTATGGCTGCCTTACAAAGGAAAAAATAACCAGATCAGGGTAAATAGTGAACCTTGTATGAAACATACTATTTCCGACCTTGAAATCTCTAATGAACCAATCAGTTATGCACAACAAGATCTATGAGTATGCCTCCTCGAATCTTCATTCGGGTGCTATCAGCCTCAGACCTCAACTGTTTCCTCAGATACCCAGATTGAAATCCCCATGCAAACCCCAAGCTGCGATGACGCAATTTTTTCTTTAAACTTGCATACGTCAGGTTTACCCTTTCTCAAAACGGAGATGTGGACACTGTACTATGACGGTTCCAAAACCCACGATGGAGCAGGGGCCGGATGCGTCCTGCTAAATCCCAAAGGAGAAATATTTTTGATCTCTTGCAGGTTAGAATTCCAATGTACCAACAACACTGCTGAATACGAGGCATTGGTGATCGGCCTAAAAAAGGCCATTGACTTAAAAGCAGACTGCCTGAAAGTCATTGGGGATTTGGAAATCATCACGAGACAGGTACGCAATAGCATCCATTGTTTGTCTCCGCATCTAAAGAACTACCAGCAAGAGGTATGGCGTCTCATAAATTCTTTTAAAGCTTTCAATATCATGTCTGTTCCTAGGTTTAACAACGCTGCTGCTGATACTCTAGCTAATGCCGCAGCTAGGTTCACACCCCTTAGAGATGGTTTTTCTATTGAAATTTTGTATAAACCAGTAGTACCAGATAACGTAACTAACTTGCGTGTGTTTAATGATGACCAACAGATTCTAGAATTCATGGCAAATGCTGAAGTATTCAAAGACGCGGCTATCGACGAAGAGGAACATGAAAAAACATTACAAGATGAGGTGGATTCCTGGAAGGGAAATACCTTACCGAAAGGGGTGGTGTCATTAGAAAAATTGTTTGACCTTCAGAATCACTTCAGAGGTCCGCCAAATGCCAAGATGCATAGTTCCACCCTCTTACATGAGCAAATCAATCTTGGGACTGAGTGTGACCCCAAATATGTTAATCTGGGAACAGAATGCACCCCAGAGGAAAAACAAGCTTTCATCAGTTTGTTTCGAAAGTACCAAGATGTCTTTGCTTGGACTTACGATGACCTGAAAGCGTATGATACTCGGATTATTCAGCATGTTATTCCTACCAGAGAGGGGGTCAAACCATTTCAGCAGAAACTGAGGAAGGTGCATCCCGCCTTAGAACCCCTCATACAAAAGGAGTTAAAGAAATTGTTGGATACCTGCATTATTTTTAAGGTTAGACACTCGACATGGGTATCTAATCTGGTACCAGTAAGGAAAAAATCTGGAGAAATACGCCTTTGTGTTGATTTCCGGAACCTTAATCGGGCATCGGACAAAGATAACTTGGTCGATGAATGACATAGGTTAATTGTCCTTGGGACATGCTCTATTTAGATCTCAAAAATCAGTACAAACTCGTATGGTGCATTGTTTTTTTTATGACAGGTACAAGGTTAGAAACCCAAGATGTGTAAGTGATAGGATAGATGAAACCAACTTTGTGGAGTTTCTCAATTTCCTGCTTGATCGCTTCTGCGTTAGAGGGGTGTAATTGACATTGTTTCTGCCTAACATGGTGGGCCACGTGTCAATATGATGTTCCACAATGGTGGAACTGATGCCTGTCATTTCAGAGTAACCCCATGCAAATATATCCTTATATTCTTGGAACATGGTAGTGTATGAGAAAATGTCCCCAATGAGATCTCTCTGACTATGCCAAGTTTTTTTAAAATATTGACCTTATTGGTAGGTGAAATATTTGCCATGTTCCCTTCCTCAATTGCATCTGGTGTCAGGATGGGATTCTTAAATCAATCGACTTGTCCTAGAGGCAGGAAATATTTTGATTCTATGGTGCAAATATCAAAGCCAGGTGCGTCAGTAGGTACAAATGCTTTATCAGGTATAAAGTATGAGCGATAGTGCATGGCATCCCATGGACATTTGGGTTCCGTCATGGATTCTAGATTATCTTCGTCTTAGTGAAAAATATTATCTAGTGTTGAATTGGGTTGTGCAGGGCCTTGAGGTTAGAGTTCAGGCCTAGCTGTGCTGGTCGACAAGCAAGAATATGATTCGTAAATTGATGCCATAGAACCTAGCAAAGTTGACAACGTGTATATGGGATGGGTCTGCACCATCAGTAATGGTACCATAAGTGTGGTGAGTTTAGAAGTATCGACACCAAAAAATGATGAGAAAACAACACGAATCATCGTTCCTACGGATGAGGAAATGAATCATATGCGATGTTGTTGTTGTCATCATTATGTGGTGGTAGAATTTCCACAATGGCTAGTTGATAATGAGTGGGAGGAAGTTTTTTCAACCTGGGTGGTGTCCGAGGGGAAAATTTTTCTTCCTCGTGAGATTGATGATGAATCCTAAGTTGCCTAAATGTTTGCAACATATGGCATGTCTTAGAAATATGAGTGTTACTAATGCAAATACTGCACATAGAAGTAGTGCTAACACTATAAATCGTGTGGGTGTCAATATCATCCATAGCGTGAGATGATGACGCTTGGTTGGTATCGTGAGGTGGGGCAATCCAGGGTGTCAATAGCCTCTGGATCTTAGTATCAGTATGAGGTGTGTTCCAAATGTGAGGTTCTCTCAATGTTGCTCGAAAACATGAAAGGTATTGACAGTTCCGTGTATGGTGTGCTTGAGAGTAGATGTGACACAGATGGCATGAATGTGTAGCGTAGTTAGGTCTCAGAGTATGGAACAACAAGTGAAAGATGACTGTAATTTTCCCAAATTCCGGACATTGATTTACCGGGTGGTTGGGTCTATCGCATAGGGTGCACGTGTGGGGTGATTTTAACAAAGTGGCCTGAGGCCGTTTTGTCTTCCTTCTAGATCCAACTCGATGGTGGTGGTGGTTGACCCGTTGATGGGTGCTTGACTTTGGCTCAGGTGAGGTTTTGTCCTCAAACACACACAACATGGACTTAGATCTGTCATCCCCCATTGGTGTGGTGTTATCCAGGGATTGGGTATCTGGTTTGACTAGATTGGATTTCTCAGCGATGACTCATCGCATGAATCCCAACAGTTCGCAGAATCGGGAAATGTGTGGGAAACACTAGGTATGATGGTTTCCTGAACAAATGTGGTAGCTATGACACCTATTTTTGGGCCTATTTCTCAGGTTGGGGTGTAAGTTAGGGTAATACCTCCTAAATGCCCGTAACTCAGGACATTGGTTTATGAAATGGTTTGATTCACCGCATAAAGCGCATGTGGAGGTATGTTGTGGTGTCACTAGTTTTGGTTTCCTTCGTGCATGGCAAGAGGTTGAGGAACCAACATAGGGATATGAGCAAGAATCTTCCTCCCTAGTTACATATAAAATGGTTTTATACCCATCATTTGCTAGTAGTGATGGGGCCACAGTATTGGCTTGGGTGAGTGCACCTAAAGCATCTTGATATCGAGGAATTTTGGGAAAATGATGAGTATAATGTAGGTATTCTGTGCATATGGCACAAGCATGATTGGTGCACAATGCCTTATAACATGCAGGTGTACTCTTTTCTCCAGCAAGGGGAGGAGGATTCACTAGCACTTTTGGGGCATGCAGGAGATCTTTTAGCTCGTCTAACTCAGAGCACATATTGGTGGGGTGCCCAAATACTTCACACAAAGCATAGGGTGGAGGTAGTCTAGAGGAGGAAGCATTTGAAGCTTCCGCCTTCTTTCCTTTTTTCTTATCTAATTTTCTAGCACTGGCTGGTGTTGATGCAGGCGTTGCTTGTTGTGGGGTGTTATCTTGAGGAGGTACAGGAATACCGCATATCGAGGTGATACCTGAGCTTGCCGACATGGCCTGAGGGGCCAAATACCAGACTAGTATCGCTAGATCAATATTGGGAAATGAGAGTGTTGCGATGACTTAGTGTGAGACAAAAATAGGTGGAGGGAATAAGAAGGGTGTTTGGGGGATAACATATGGTAAGAATGTAGGATCAGGAAAAACATTGTTGTTGGTATTTGAAACTGGTTCCTAATCTTAATGGGTGTTTGATGAACTCATCATGCACATCGGGGCTCCTGTGGTCGGAGGGAATTCCTCTATCACAGGTAGGTCTCCTAGGAATGTCTCGAGGAGTGTTGATGGCTTAAATTGACTCGGGCCGAATTCAATGTAAGTTATGACCAATTCAGGAGAAGATCCAATGAAAGGTAGCACACCATCAAGTGCAGTTAATGTCTTCTTCTCATAATATGTGAGTTGGTCAATTGTAATAATTTTCCCATCATGGGGGAACATCATTACCTTGAATATGGAAGATGTTACTGCTGAAATTTCGTACATATAACTTTGTCCAAGAAGGATATTATAATCCAACTGTGCATCCAATACTTCGATGTCTATGAGCACGATTTTACCGTCCAGTTGTACTAGAATGCCTTGGTATAGGCCTACGGGAATAGAAGGGTGCTTGTCATACGCTCTGAGAGTGATGTTAGATGTTTTGAGTTTAGGGGATCCCAGTTTTTTTCAAACTGATCTGGACATAATACATGTGGATGCCCCCTCGTCAACTATGGATGGTGATATTATGGACTGAGATTGGGATTTGAAAAGCGACGACTAATGGTAGACATGGGGTGGACTTATCCAAGTCAAAGAACATTAAATGAGAATCGACAGGATTAATTTCTCCTAGTGCAGAAAGTAAGGCTTTCCATTAGGTTTGCCATGAATGCAAACCTTCCAATGCTGACATAGATGAAGGAGTTTGGGATAAGTCATCGACTATGCTATAACTATGAGCAACCTTTGAGTTCTATCCCGCTCACCATAAAGGACCTTTAACCATATTTTGGATTGGCTCTATGGCGTATCGATTGATTGTAAAGGTGTTGTAGGTGTTGCAGTAGTCGAGGTGGAAGGGTTCATTTCTAGTGGAGTTTTGTACTCTCAGTTGCATGTTTGCAGGAGAACATCTTCCCCTTCCATGTAAATGTCACGGTTTGAGGCACTTTGGGAACTTCCTCTGGGAGGATTTTGGGAGTGTTCTTGTTGGGTATTTACCACTCCTTGATGGGCAAAGGGATGCTACATCATTGAAGTTTGTTGGTTTTTTTCCGCTTCCCCCCATTGTCTTTCATCCTTTTCAACTTATGGAGTTAAGGACATTGATGGGTGTAATTACCATACTCACCACAAATAGTGCAAGCTTGATTTTTGCGTAGAATCATGTTCTTGTTTTTCCTTTGTGGGTTGTTATTGGTAGGTCCCTAGTTCTGGTTCTGGTTGGGGTTGCCCCAGTTAGTGCCCGCAAAGGTTGTTGCTGATTGCTGACCCCCTGGCGAGGCTCTCCCTTTGAGTTGCTATTTGCTGTTTTCTTAGCAACATTAGGTGGATTAGCTATGTCCAATTGTTCAATCGATTGCTGCTATTGAGCGAGAGAAGGTTACACTATATTAACCACTGCATTAGCTTTTGATGGTGGGTTATTCTATTGAGGTGCGGGGAAAGAGAAATATGAGTTCCCTTGTCCCTGACTGGCATATGATTTCTGGGAAGGAGGCATTGTTTCCATGTTCTTAGGGAGGTATGGGCCACCTTGCGTGGGAGGGTATTGGCCACCCTGAGTGGGCTGATATTGGTTGACCTGCATAGGCATAGGTTGACTAGGGTAATATCCTGTGTGGTATGGTGGTGCTATGGCACCAAATGATTGGTTGCTGTAATTGTATCCAGGGTACTGGAAGGTGTTTCCAGGTTGATTTTGGGATATGGTCCCAATCAATCCATCGACATCATTGGATGTGCCTGGTGTCTCTTGTTTAAAAGTTTGCAGGCGTGGAGTGTCTGGACGAACATGGTAGAGGTATCCAAACTGGGTGTATATAAGCTATAATTGTTGAGCTTTGCTAATGGACTCTTCCTCATTTTGTGGGGAAGAATTTGCTGCATCTTGTGAGATTTCTGATGTGAGAGATCTAAAAAATAGGTTGAGGAGGATTTTTCCTTCAAAATGTACCTTACACAAGCGACGACATTTTCGCCACTCATGGATGTGATTTGATATGTGTATAACGGGTGTTTTTTTGAAGTGGGTGAGGAGTTCCAGGCTCGAGTCCTGATGGATCAGGAGCTCGAAGAATGTTAGGAATGTTGTGTCTAGGGAACTAAAGCTCCCATATGACGCAGAAGGTTGGTCAATATACCATTTCGCTGCGGTCCCTATAAGGGTGTGTTGAAATAGCCGTAATTGAATAGTATCATCTGTGATACTATTGGATAAAGACCACAGGTGAAAGGTCATGACATGATTTCTAGGGTCTTCCTCTTTCTTCCCTTCGAAATTTGGAATGTTTGAAGGGAGCTTGGTGGGCATGGGTGGTCAATTCTAGTTAGGTGCAATCGGGTCATTGATTAGCTCGCTTAAATCAGGAAGGTTTAAAGAAGCTAAAAACGGGACTTGCGAGTTGCCCGCCATCGCAAAACAATTTTGGACAACTATATGTATGGGTGTTCCCTGATGTGGATGATTACCCCAGTGAGTGCAATCTTTGACACTACTTAACCAAGATTCTCCACGAAACTATCTTGCATAGTGGAACAATATAAAGCAGTAAATCACACATGCACAAGTATGGACAACTTTTTACGAAATATTGTACAAATATGTAAAACAACCCAATCTTTGTAATATTAAACCAACTGAGTAATACAATAGTCTAGGACTCCCATATAAGGGATACACGATACAATGCCAATATCGTTACAGTATCTATGTCATATGTCGTTCTGTTGGTCCTTTGCTTCCGTTCTGCTCTCTAGCTTCCCCTTAGTTCATCAAGAGACAACACATAAAGTCTCCTGCAGGAAGGTTTCCACCTATCACTACCGCAAGTTTCATATACTACAATGAACATGGCTTGATCCAATATGCTCTTATAGGTTGGCCAATACCTGAGCTCCAATCTGCCATATCTAGTGATCACTTTCATCCATCAAAGCACTGCAAATTAGGCTCTAATCTTCACCAAACCTTTAGTTGTCAAGATCTCGTGATGAATGCTTGTCAAGGGCTACTTTGGGTAGCCAACACGCTGCCCTCCACCAATCCAATGGAACCCAATCCTCCACTGTGAAATCTTCTCCAAGGAAAGGCTTCTAACCACCATGTTAAGCCTTCCAATTGGCTCCCACAGGCTGCTACAAATTCTGTCCACACTAGGACACCATCCCTTGCATCAATTCAACTACAACTTCACCAATACATACCTTGTTCAAAGGTCTGTTTGAATGCAATAGATTCTGGTCCTGGTTAGGGTTGATGGCTTACTACTTAGGCTTTTCTATTCTCCACCAAAATCTCACTAACTGATGTGGTTTTGTTTCCCTTGCCTCCTTCCCTACTACGCTGCTCTCTTAGACTACCTTTTAGCCCTTAATACCCCTCACGACTCCCTATTCTAGGGACAGTAGGGCTTACGGCCTACTTGTGTCTTCTATTTGGGTTGTGGCCTCATGAATAAAGGTAGTTTACCACAAGCCCATGGGGCTTTGGATTGATGGTGAATGGGTGCAATGTTAAGGCATTCCTTGCGATAGGTCATTGGTTCAAATCCACCGTGGGTGCTTACCTACCAAAAAAAAATAAGGTAGTTTCCCACACAAAACTACCCTAGAAATAGACCAGAACTCCCTCTCTCGAAGTGGTTACCTCCTGCTCTTAATTCAAACCTACAATTGAAAAATTATCCAACACAATTTGCCCAGAAATCATCTCCAGATTTGTGATTGTCATATTGCAGCCTCTCAACCCTGTTTTGGATGGAAATTCACTCAAAAACAATCCTCAATCCCACGTCCTCTCCTCCTCTTAAGCTCAACCTTATTTCGTAGATGTATTGACGATATCTGATGCACTTGGATGCTATAAACAAGCCTCACACAACTTCTATTTATACACTTTAGAAGGGTCAACGTGTAGAAATTCCTTGTAGATTCAAATTGCAGATTGTAATATGCTAAAACAATTGACTTGAATCTACTCTATTCTACTCATCAACGAAAACAATAAATGATCGATGAAATCATGAAGCATAAAAGAGAAAGAATTCAATCACACATAACACAATAATTTGATAGGGAAATCCACGGCTAAAACCCCCTGCTATATGTATATTGAATTAATTAGAAAATATGAGAAGATTACAATGAATTTCTCAAGCCTGAGCAACTCCTGCACTATCTCATTCTATCTCACTACGTCACAAACAAGCTCCAACCAATACTTACCCAATTTTGTTGCCTGCCAAGCTCCTATTTCCTTTCATAGTTTCCTAGGGAATTAACCCATATTTAATTGGGAAATTCCTCATCCATAACTCTGCAATCCATCATATGCCTTCCTGTGATTGCATGCACCACCTGTACATTTCAAATAATTATACAACTGATAGTACACTATCCCTGAAGTCCAATCTCAATTGGGTCTTTCTCTGATCTGACATGCATGAGTTAATTATGAGTGAATCTTCAGTTTACTAGTTGAGCAGTGCTGGTTACACCCCACTACTGCAGGTTACACCTCACTACTAGATCTCCCACTAATTCCTCCATTAGTTGGAACTAGTTTAACTGAATTTAACTCAATTAAACTGAATTAAATAATTACAACTCAAAAGAACTCAACCTGAGCCCCTAAAATTCAGGAACCACTCTACATGACTAGATAGACTCCCAACTCGAAATAGCTGAGTCAACTAAGTTAAATTAACTTAGTTAACTATTACAAGTTGCTATGAGAATTAGAATTACAATTTAATTCAAGGAAAAAAATTAAATTAAGATTTTCTTTGTGCATTTTCAACACAACGAATAGACATGTATCTTGACACATTCACAACAAACCTACATGACTTATGTCCCAAAAATTCATTTGTCAACTTCAAAAATTCATAACTCATCAAGGGCATCTAAGAGTTCGACGATTCTCGAAGCGTTGGATTCTCCTTGCCATCCTATATCATCTCCATCCATCTCATGTCCAAAATGATCCATGGTTTTGACCCAAACATCGATGGGTGCAAAACTCCAACGTTGGGTTACAGGCCCACAAGTGACTCTTGTGGTGCTCCAATCTCCAAACCATGAACCCTAGGGCTTGGAGTACCTCCCAAGTTATTAAAAAATCAACAACGTGGAATCCCAAGTGGGGAATTGTGGGGGCTCCCTTGAGGGTGTTGTAGCATTTTTTGGTTTTGGTAAGTTAGTATCAATTAGTCAAAAAATGAAAATATATTTCAAAAAATGTTAAGTTAGGATATGGACAAAAAGAATATTAAATAAAAAATGTTAGGGATATTTGATGAATAAGTCCATATCAAATAAAATGTTAGAATAGATGCCCTAAAAAATGAAGGCAAAAATAAAATGTTAGGCTAGAAAGAAAAAACAATAAACTCTGAAAGTGTTGCAAATCCAAATGCCACTACTCTTAGTCAATTTTATTTTTGCAAATAAAGGTTGTGTGCAGATTGTTTAAATGCCACACTAAGTTCATACAATCCAATTGTATAGTTTAATCATGATTGGATTTGATTTAAATTGTTTGTCAATAGGTAGCAAATAAAATTGGCTCAACAGTTTAATCTGAGCCAATGGAGGAAATAAGGGATAGATGTAGATTAGTCATTAAAAGGGAAATATTGAGTTGCTAGCCTAAATGCACTTAGAGAACCAAGTGAGAAAATGTTAGGAAAGATAAGGGTAGGTAGACAAATGGAATACTATTGGAGCATGAAAGGATTTTATCCTAAGTTATAATATTCAAAAGATGTGCATATGATATGGGCTTTAGTTAACCATAATCCTAGGTACCAATGCCTTTGATGATATCCTAACTTCATTCATTCGTTAGCCATAACACCAAAATGTCACATCCACCATAAAGCTTGTCCCAGCCATCGCTTTCCGCTTCACGATGTTAAATCCCTTTCATCTCACCTTACATCCCGCACACTCCCCTGAGATCCGATGGCCCACATCGCTCCTTGGCCCTCTTTTGCCATCCGAACTTTATCGGCCGGGGGGGGGGGGGGGGGGGGGGGGTCCGAAGGGGGCAGTTTTAGAAACCACCCGCTTAAACCACTTTTCCCTCATTCTAGTTTTTCGAGACTTAAAATCCCGAAACAACTTACTACCTCAAGTTACTCCCAAACGCAGTTTACGTTTGACCGTTTACCGTTGCTCCAACATCACTGTCCACGTCTGCTCCATGCCATCTCCTTCGTCCAATCAGCTGCCCCCTATCCATTATCCATTTAATTTGCACTCCCACGAATTTATGCCCCATAGACCTGTTTAATAATCCCGTTGGATAATTAATGAATACTTAGCCATTCATTAAACAGTCCCACTCCATTTTTTCCATTATAAGCCCTTTTCCTTCATGAAAACTGTTACACAATGCATTTCTGTAATTAAATTGATCACTGAAGATTCCTCTTTACAGATCAACGACTGTTCAACACTTAAGCAGTCACTTTGTTTTGTTCAGAACAAAGCCGACATTCAAGTCCACTTGTCTCTTTCCAGTCATACTATTTTTACTGTTATCACTCAGTTTCAGACCAATTTTTTCCATTTCCTTCACTTTCAATCTGCAATTCATTTGATAAGATGCCTCCTGAGGGAAAAGAAATTATAGAAACCCCAAATCCTCTTATTCATACGCATGTTGACTTCCATCATACTCCCCTGGTCGACAAAGATTGTAAAATCATTGAGTATTCTTCTCAATTTGATTTATATGAAATTTACTACTGGATGGAGGATCAATTAATTGATCAGACAGATGAAATAGGAATGTGGGAGTCCCTACTTCCCCACTACATTTTCCCTCAGATACATAGAGCACCTAAATTTGTTAGGAAATGCCATGAGTCCTATGATCCCATTCAAAGAGCAATAATTTCACCCATAAGAGAAATTCTCTGTTTCATAAATACTGAGTCCATTGAAAAGATGTTGCAAGCTCCAGCTATTACACCAACCCATCCTTTTTCTCATGAAAGCTTTATAGAAGCTTATCAAAAGCTATATTTTACTAAAAGATCCCAGAATCTTGAACTTTTCCTAGCTATAGATAGTCCTCTACCTAAAAGAAACCCTCCCTATGATTCATCCATGTTCCCTGATAGAACCAAGAAAATCACCACTATTTTGTCCTATATGTTTGGTTACAATTCTGATCAATATGTTAATGAAGCCATCTTAGATTTCTTATCAATCTTTTCTGTTGATTCCAAACATACTGTTCTCTATAACTTTAGCCAATTCCTAGCTGAAGCCATACATGATCAATTTGTCCAGATTAACACTGAAGAAGTATTCAAGCATGCTTCAGTACTTGTATATATTTTTATATATATTTCAGGGAGACAAATTTCCTTTCACCTTACAGAAGCTAGATGAGGAAGGCAACCAAAAATCAATGATCTTTTGGACTACAATGGGAATGAAGGAGAAAGAAGAATTTACCTATAAACATTTCATAGAATTGTTTATTCATCTAGCTACTAGTATTATGAGAAGCACACCAGTACCAAGAATCAGTGATGAAATTGTGAAAGTGTTGCAGCTAGTTGATCGAGATTCCTTTTTCATTCTAGATGAAATTAGGCATATATTTCCAGTAAAACCCACTTTTACTAAGTATACAGAGATGGATGAAGTTTATAGGAGGGTAATTAAGTTATCTATCTCAGATAAGAAATGCTGTGAAGAATTAACTGATTTACTTGACTAAAAGGGTGATCAAACAACATTCAATATTTACAGGGACAGTCATCACCATATCAAACAATATTTAGTATTTTCAGGAACAGTTATCACTAGCTCAATAGTTCAATAGTTCTCACTTTTTCCAGCAACAATCATCAACAACTCAACACCAAAATAGTGACAAATCGACTATCATTTTGTATTCCTGATTTTGTATTTATCTATTTTTGTAAAATAGTTTAAGATATTTTCTCAGTTCTAAGATTGTATAAATAACTCTCTTTCACGAGTTATTAAGGGTTGCACCCTTGAAGAAGCATTTCTAAACATTGAATGTACTTGACTTTTCTAAATCATTAATACAAAAGCAAATGGATTCTGAATTCTGATTCATACAATTTCGTTTCACTGTAAATTTTTCCAGTTTTATTTCACAGTGTTTTCTTCATATTCTTATGTTTTACAAAGATAACTAGGTAGGAGTAATTGTGTTTCAATTATTCTTATAAGCTTCTGAAGTGATCATCTATAAAGAGAATGAATTATATAAACTGTTTGTTTTATTAATTCCCTCTAAATCATAAAATCATCAACATCTGTTGTAAGCTTAAGCATATTTTGTTAAACCTTTTGAACATAGTTTAATGGTTTTCTTACTTATGATTATTTAATTTTCAATTTGAAGACTATGATAGTCATACCATCTCTCTATTTCTGCTCACCACCATGAAAGCTATATCATTGTGTGAATTTTAATAGCAACCCTCTGTTTAAATATTAATACTATTCAAAAGGTTAGGCATCACTGTTTCAAATTTGTTTCATACATTGGTGCTCCAAAATTAAAACAAAACCCCCGAAACAATCATCTTAGATGCCTTGGCATGATAGCTGACCATTATCATCTCAAAGATACAATAGACGGGTAGTGAATGGAGTACTTTGATGAGGAGGAGTTCCAAGCAAAGTTTCTCTATAAAGGAAGATCCTATAATGGTAGATGTGTGGTGTCTTGTGTGCCTAAATGATGAGAGACCTCGCATTCCTCCTGGTAATGGAGGGAGGTTCTGAAAAAGTCTAGATAGAAGGGGATCTGTAGGGGTCCCCTTGTCGAGTAGTTTGTGTGCTACTTTGTGTGATTAAGGGAAGGAGATAATTCTCAAGAAAATAAATCACATGCATAAAACAAAGCGAAAATAAAATGATTACTTTCCATTTAACTTAGACTATGTGATCAATCAAACAAAAAAAATGGTTTTCGTTAATTTTTGCGTATGATAAAAGATCCAATGAAGACCTATTAATCCTTTCCACTCTCAAAGTAACTGGGCCTTGAGGAGATATCTTTTGATGGGTACTGGGGCAACGTCTCGAAAGAACTGGTGACGCCTTCCTCTCTGTACCAAGAAAATGCTGCTGAACCAATATTGAAGATTCCCCCTTATGTGCTCTTCTTGTTAGATGGACTCCCTACCTAATATGCATATATGAAGTGTTGAAGCTTCATTCCCTCTATTTTTCTGTACCAAAGACCAAATTGAGTTGTGCCTCTAAGGTATCTCAACACATGTTTAACTGCCTTTCAGTAAAGTTTGTTTGACTAAGCTGGTTAACTACGAAACACATGTTCGGTCGTGTGTACACCAAATGCATAAGTGAACCCACAAGATGTTTATAAATAGTAGCCTCCACTACTTCACCTGAAGTAGAATCCTCCTTCCTCCAGTTACCTGCTAGAACAATCTCCATGGGTTTGCTACTCTCCATGTGGAAATTCTTCAGTACCTCGTTGGCATACTTTCCTTGAGAGACAAAAAATTACTTATCTCCTTGCCATAGTTCCATACCAAGAAAGTAATGCATGAGCCCCAGGTCCTTCATCTTGAATTCTCTTTCAATATTTTATCATCTTCTCATCACCCGTTAGAATCAAATCATGGACATATAATACTATAATCAACAATTTACCTTCAACCACAATATGGTAAAGGTTTGCATTTGCTTCACTTTTGGTGAAGCCCAACTCGGTGAAATAGTTGTCAATTATAGTGTACCAAGCACATGGTGCTTGTTTTATTCCATACAACACTTTCTTGAGTCTGCACACATGCAACTCTCTATTGAAGGTCTCAAATCCTTCTGGCTCCTCAATATACACCTCTTCCTTAATCATACCATTGAGGAATGCTGTGTACTTCCCATCTATGCTAATAATGCTAGAATAGATCTGATTGAAGAGTACCTTGCTACTGGAGAAAAGGTCTCCTCATAATCAATTCCCTCCACTTGAGAGAACCCTTTGGCCACAAGTCTGGCCTTGTGTTTCTCCACACTCCCATCTACTACTTGATTTACCTTGTAAAGCCATTTGGAACTCACCCCTTACTTGTCTGCTGGTATTGGGACCACTTCCCAGACATTATTTCTGGTAATGGAGTCATACTTCTCAACCATGGCATCTACCCATATTGGTTTCTACACTGCTTCCTCAAATGATAATGGCTCAACCTCTACACTCTTGCTCATTAGAGCCATGTAGCTAGTGTACCGATCTATTGGCCTCCTCTCCCTGCGCTTTGTTGTGGGTGCTCCCACATTCTCTCTAGCATCATGCATCAATATGTCAGTCTCTCCGGTGCGCTTCCTTCCATCTATGGAAGTCTCTACATGAGTGGGTAATTCCACTCTTTGATCCTCTGCATGTGGCTGCTCCATATCATCTTGAGGTTCCTCCTTTGGAGCTAAAAGCTCTGCATTTGCATGTAACTGAAACTCCCTCTTAAGGGAACATCTCATGGCCTTCTCTTCATCGAACTTCACATCTCTACGAACCACTATCACCTTGTTGGATGGCAGGTAAACCCGATAGTTGTGAGGTGTATCAATGTACCCCATAAATATGCCCAACTCAAATGTTGGCTCTAGCTTTTTCCGTGCATCCTTGGTAACATGATAGTATACTGATGAACCAAAGATCCTGAAGTGTGCCACATCTAGTTTCTTACCTGAAAAATCTTCTTCTGGTGTACTCATCCTGAGAATTCGATGAGGGCTTATGTTCTGCAAATAAACAGTTGTGTTGCATGCTTCAACCCACAAGTGAAATGGTAGGCCCTAATCATGTAACATCACCCGTGAAGCTCCCATAATACTTCTGTTCTTCCTTTCAACCACCCCATTCTGTTGTGGGTTATGAGGTGCTATTAATTCCAGTCGAATGCCTTTTGTTGCACAAAAGTTCTTCAATTCATTCGACACATATTCTCCACCGTTATCGCTCTTGAGAGCTTTAACTTTCTTTCCAGTATATTTCTTGAAAAATGATTTAAATTCACAAAATTTAACAAATGTTTGCTCTTTCTTCTGTATGAAGAAAGTCCATCACTTATGAGAAAAATCATCAACAAATATTACATAATACCTATGCAGCATGCTTGGCCGTGGATGCTGTCGAGAACGGTCCACACACATATGAGTGAACTATATCAAGGATCTCTTGCGCTCGATTGTATTTATTATGAAAGGAAGATTTAGTGTACTTTGCCAATGTACACCCTTTACATGTGCCTCTCTGCTCTAGTGCACCCTTGTGAAGTCTTGTAGAAATTTTTTGCATGATCTTCAAAGCTCTGTGGTGCAAGTGACCCAATATTCTATGCCACAACTCATTGATGTCTCAGCTCTGCACCTTCTCTTATTTTGTGCTCAAAGCAGAAAAACCTTCTACATCAAATTTGTAAATGTTCTTCACCCAAACCCCAATCCGATTCACCTGTCTCGAGGCTATGTGACGAAGGAAAGCCTTTCCCTTGCTAAGTATAAAATCGTAGCCACGGTCCTCCAACAAACCAACTGAAACCAAATTCTTCTTCAAACCCAAAACATACATGACATATTTTTAATGGGAGAGGAGTACCAGACTCCCTATGAAAGGTAACAATACCGATGCCGGTTGTGCTATACATCCCATCATCTCCCATATCGATGCACATCTAGAGGTCCTTGTCCTCCAAATCACTGAAGAACTCTTTGTTTCCAGTCATATGGAGTGAGGCTACACTATCTAAGTACCACACACTACACATCACTGATGTCACTATGCAAGCGATGAGGGTGAAATCCAGTTCAAATTGTGAAGCAAGAGATTCCCATGCCGCTCCTCCTGAGGGATTCTTACTGGCCTTCTTGTGTGGACACTTTGTGGCATAGTGTATGTCAGGTCAATTTACTAAGTAAACTAATGCAAGTGTTTTACTTGCCAATCTGCGTTTGTAGACTTGGAAGCATGTCCAAAGTATATGGATTTAAGGTAAAGTCAATCTTGAAAGGCAAGGCTCAAAGGTTAAGGGAAATTCATATTACAGATAAGTTCTAAGTTTAAAGAAACTAAAATTTCTCTGATTCAAGATGCAGTAAGAAAAGGAAGAGGCTCCTAACTTAGGAGGTCCGGGTTGTCCTTCCCCACAGTACTGTCCTCAAGAAGAGAAACTAAAGAGTAGTAGTTTGTGATGTGTAGAAAGCAAGAGAAGAGGCTCCTAACTTAGGAGGTCCTGGTTGTCCTTCCTCACAGTTCTACTCCAACAACATTACCATTGCATCAAATCATAAACTGGAATTCAAGAAACAATTCAAGAAATGCAAAAGGATGATTTTTAATTATGATTCATAATTTGATAGAAAGAGAATTTAACTTAAATCATTGGTTGTACTTTCATACGCAAATTATATTTTCAACCAAAATCATTCAAAATTCATACAAAAATCATAACACATCTAAGTAATTGAATCATAAAACTGAAACAAGAAATACTGAATCAAAACTATGCTAATTTATACAAAATTTAACCAAAGTGTACTTAGCTTGGTATGGGGGCCCTCCAACCTTGCCTTGTACACCTGAAGAACTCTTCAGTTACAACTAAATTAATAAATCATCCACAACATGAACAACAAATAGAACAGTAGAAATGATTCTTCAAATTATCTCAAAAGTCTCCAATAATCTTAATACAAAATTACACTCACTTTGAATGGTCCATAAACTCTATTTAAATAAGAAAATCATAAACAAACTTTGCTATAATGGCTCTAACAACCTTATCAATCCTAATCCATCCATACAGGTCGAACTCATCAAGTCTGGTTCACAAAATCAGGAAAAATCCCACAAAATAATAAATCTGCTCCTTTTTACTAGGAATTCCTGAATGACAGGTCAAGTTTGACCAGCGTTGACTGGGCTTGTTTTTGCTCAGTTTCACTGAACCAATAGGTGTTTCTTCATCCGTGGTTCCCAATATTTCTAAATATGCGCTCAGATCTCACCCAGGTGTCTTGCACATATGACTTCCATGAAGCTATTACAAGAATTTTTAATGCAATCCAAATTTACTCTTAAAACCCAATTTTTACAAAAATTTCCAAAAATTGAAAAAAATAATTTAGTTACCTGAATATGCAAAATAGGACTAAAATGAGGAATATATAGGTGAAATAAGATGGAATATGGTGGTAAATAAATGGATTTAGGATAGGCAAAGATGACCAAAATTGAGGGCCAACATCTCCCCCTTGCTGATGTTCAAGCACGTCCTCATGCTTGCCTCCTACGTTTGGATCTCCTGAGTGATGATGCACATGTTGTTCCTGATCCTGTATCTTCTTCCTCTGCATCCTAAAGGATAATGTCAATATGCTCATGTTTCTCTTCTTTGTAGATGGCAATCTTCTCTTTTTGTTTCTCATATTTGTACTGCCATAATTTTTTTTCCTTTAGCCATTTGTAGGCTTGTTTTGAGATGAGGATATTTTGAGTCTCAAGCTTTTTAATCTGCTTGCTCAATTTCTTGTTCTCCTTGATTATGTTGTTGTTATTTTATTTATACATTTTTTTCTCCTTTTTCAAATGTCTCTCCATGATCTTGCTGTCTTCCAACTCACTTGTCATCTCTGCTATTTTCTTAAGATATACTTCACTGTGCAGTTCTTTAGATTCTTACTTGGTCTCTTTGGCATATGAATGAGATAAGGTGGCTCCTACCCAAGCATCCTCAAAATAGGATTCTTTCTCTATGGGCTCTTCCTAGACTTCCTCCTCCAATCTCTGTATAATCTCATCAATCTGCTTTGATGTTTGTGGAGGCTCAGTTCCAATAATTTCAATTTCTAGATCTTTTCCTTTGTTGCTTGGTTCCTCTTGTGATTTTCTTCTAGGCCTCCTAGGAATGGACATAAAGGATTTCTCTTTTTCAATCATAATATCATCTTGCTTCTTCTTCAATCTTGTCTTAGGATACAAAGGAGAATGCATGATACTTCTTGTTACATGCAACTGCTCAAACTTCTCCTCATTCCCTGTTGTTTGTTCTTCAAAATGATGTTTAGCCAAAAACTCCTTCCAAAGCAACCCCTTATTCCTTACCTGATACTCAACAAGTATCTTGATTAGCCCATGATGATAGATATTGGCTTCCTTGGCTTCTGTTTTGTTCTTGACATTCTCTATCATTTTGGTTAGGCTTTTTGAAAAGAAGTAGGGTAAGTTGATTTTACAATCTCCCTTCATATGTTGAAGCAATTTGATATGATAGAGGTATACCACACTGTACCGATTATCACAAGTGAAGTACTTTTGGATAATCAAAACCAACTTTGACCATGGCTCTCTAAGCCAATCTCTTGGAATCCCTCTTGTCCTGTCAAAGGACCCCTTCCTTTGTTTCTCCAGGAAAAAGGTCCATCCCTTCTCCTTAAAATGCAGACCCTTGTGATACTCTTCTCCTATCAAAGGAAGGTCCAATTCTTGAGAAAGAAAGGTTGGGTTCAATGGTATAGAAAGTTCACCAACTCTGGTTTGTCCATGTTCAAAATGCTCTATGAACTCTTGTGTGATTTTATCATTGTGACCATTGAACTTTTAAGAAACTCCAGTAGCCCTGCCTGGTATAGTTTCTCTACTGTATCCTTACTCCAGTTTTTTATCTTGAAGTCTTTAGGTTCAGTTTTGGTTGTCATTTGCATCTGATCTATGTACCAATTAATATGGCCTTGTCCAGTAAATAACCTCATCATGAATATAACAAGCAATATATATATATATATTTTACCTTCTCATTCATGCAATCTTTGGATAAAAATCATGGTGAATGTACTTACTAGACCTTTGTAGCTTTGAAAAAAAGAATGATATTACTTCTTCTGCCTTTAGGTCTTCAATTTTTCTGTCTCATGCTACAAATGGTATTAAAAGAAAATCCTCTGTTTGTAAAACTAGGTAAAAATTCTCTCACTGTGTGAAAAACCATGTAAAAATATCTCCACTGCAAAAATCTCTCTTTGTTTGCAAAATTGTGTTTAAAAACCCTCTTTGTTTGCAAAATTTCCCATAAAAATCGTTGAAAAACCTTCTCTATTTGCAAAATTTCATACAAAACTGCTCATTGTGTGTTTTTTATGTGCAAAATTTGGCAAGATCTGTTTAAAAATGTACGAGGAAATCATTTTTGGAACGATACCTGAGGTGCAAATGACTGTCAAAACCTTGTAGAGATTATCTTGTTAAGGTTTGTTTGCTCCTGTGTAAACATACATTCCTAGTTAAACTCTCTGTCTCCAGCAATTCGAAAAATCATTGGTCTACAGGTGGTAGATCCTTTTTAGGGTGACAGAGCATTGCTAATCTAGCATTGAAGTCATGTTTCTCTCATAGTATGACACATTTAAACAACAACTTAAGTTTAACTATTTTAGAGAGATTAACACAATCTTATAAATCTTTTAACTATTGAGAAGGCCTCGAGATCTACTCTTACCTGATCACTGCGCAATTTATGGGATTTGATGGAGAATATGTTTGCTAAGCATAGAGGAAATCTCGGTTTGGTGCTCTCTTATCTCTCCTCCTTTTAAACACAATGCTCCTCCTTATTTCTCCACGCAATTCCTCGTGCTATCTCTACTACACATGGTTCTTCTCTTTGCACAGTTCTCTTTCAATCTTTGCATATTTCTCAGTCAAACAGGGTTTGTTTTGTCATGTTTCCTTTAGGCAATGGATAAACAATGAATACACAGTGTCCTTTGATTCTGAGCTGGGTTATGATGAAACTTAGCTGTGATAATGAAGAAAAACGCGCAGATAGTGTTCAACTGGGCATGCAACCCTTTGAAACATATTTTAACCGTTTTCTGCTACGTTTTTTTTAATTTGACTAGCTGTCTGTTCATCCTGTCACTTGTATCTTTGGCTGCGACTTGTTTTACTTGATGCATCGTGGTTTTATGTGCATGATATAACTCTATTCCTTTTGTATGTAGCTTACCATTTGTTTAAACTTTGTACATAACTTGCATCATGATTTTACACTCTTATCACCGCTTTGTGACACAATTGTTGTCCATTGTACATGTCTCGACACTTGTTTTGTTTCTTGTTAATGCTGCATCATAGCTCGTAGCTACTTGTCGTTTAGAGCTTTCAATACTCATCACTATTAGGACTAGTCTATGACTTTTGCATTGCATGCTTTCTTGATTATGCATTATGCTTGTTCATTGTGCATTTTTAGATCCATTATACTTGCATTGCATGTTGCATATCCATTATTATGCCTTTATCATTGCACACTTGCCCTTTTATTGTGTGTCATCATTTACATATACTTATGTATTGATTTGTTTTGAAATGACCATAATCTTGGGTCATTTCAAATCAAATTCTTTTTGAAGTAAGATGTTAAGTATATTTGTAATGATACTAACTCTTTGTTCTTGTTTTGTAGGCAGTTTTCCATGAGGCAAAATTTTTTTGGCCCAAAAAGGAGACGTGGCAAAAAAGTTTGGTAAAAAATGCAAATGAATGTGGTTGAGTGAATGATGAATTCACGAATGTAAGGTTATAATAAGGTTAATGAATGTAATAAGGTGAATGAATAATGTAAGAGGTAAATCTATATAATGTAGGCTGATGTAGGATATCGGGTGATGTAGGATAATGTAGGATGATATATACATGGATAGGGGTACTGCATATTCAAGTTTAAACTAGTTTATCAATCTTAGAAAAAATTTCAAAATCGAAGGCATTAAGAATACTTTAAACTTACAGTACTTTCCTTTCACTTGATAGCTCATTGTCAATGCTTTTCTTTTGTTGATGATGACCTTAGCTCTTTTTTCAACACTTGACCTTTTGCTAATGATGACGATACTTTGACCTCAAAATGAATTCTGCTGAATGATTTTGCTGGATTGTAGATGCTTGTAGCTGCTTCTCAGGTCCCTTTGATGTTGATTTTAAGATGAATAATCAGGTCCCTTCTACAATAACATATGACATTGATCTTGTTCAGGTCCCTTACTGATAAATATTGATTATGATGTCTCAGGTCCCTTCTACAATACAACTGCTTGACATTAAACCAATTGCATAGTTTGTTGGTTTATTATGAATCTCCCCCTTGCTGATCTTGAGACTTGTCCTCAAGTCTTTGAATTTTGGAGGATGATTCTGCAAAATGAAATTGAAAAACATAAAAGAAAATTCATATTGGCCAAACAAGTTGGTTTTCCGATATGAATTCGAGTTTGTATCCTAGATTTTCACAACCAAACTCTATTATTTTTTAACTTTTTTATTTTTATTTTTTATTTTAGAAGTAGGGAAGGCATATCACTATGCTGTTCCAGTACTTCCATATTGTTTTCTACTAAGACTCTTTTCAGAAAGTATTCTTAATTAATAGGCTTATTATAAACTTTGAGTCTATGACCATTAACTAGAAATGAAATGGCGGCTTCATCATTGTCTTGATCTTGATTGCTCTATTTTCAAAGATTTCTTCTATCTCATATGGCCCAAGCCAATGAGTAGTAAACTTAGCTTTGAAATCTTTGTACTTGGAGTCGAAAAGAAGTGCCCAGTCTCCCTTATGAAAAATTTTGTTTTTGATAAATCTATCATGCCATTTGATTCTCTGTTGCTGTACTAGTGATGTATGCTCAACTGCTTGTTGTCTGATTTCGTCTAGTTCATTCAGCTGCATAATTCTCTGCTGTTGGGGTTCTGATAGACCCAATCCAAATTCTGCTGCAAGTTTAAATGTATGAATTTGAAATTTGATTGGTATCATAACTTTTTTACCATATACTAGTTGATATGGGCTGAATCTAGTAGTATTTTTCCATGTAATTCTATATGCCCATAATGCATATTTTAATTTGTTTGATCAATCTTTTCAGTTCATTTTCACTGTCTTTGTCATGATATTTTCTAGAACCTTATTAGTAGATTCCACTTGTCCATTTGCTTGAGGATGATACGGAGTAGACTTTCTATGCTTGATTTTGTATTTTTCCGTAAGATCTCAGACAAGTTTAGAAGTGAACTGTGATCCCTGGTTTGTAACAATCTGTCTTGGAACTCCAAATATTACAAAGATTTCTTCAAAGAGGAATTAAACCACTGTTTCTTCTGTTGCTTGTGCGACTGCTTTTTCTTCTACCCATTTTGTAACATAGTTTGTACACACTAAGATGTAATTATTTCCATTTGAAGGCAGGTTAATAGGTCCCACAAAGTCAAAATCCCATTGTTCAAATGGTTCTATAAGTACTTGTGGTTTAAATGGCATCACATCTGATACTACAGGGCTTCCAGTTCTTTGACAACTATCACATCTTTTGACATAGGCTTTTGAGTCCTTGAAAATTGCTAGCCAATAGTAGCCAAGCTTGAGCACCTTGTATGTTGTTCGTTTATATGCAAAATGGCCACCACATGGTTCATCATGACATGCTTTTAGAATATCAAGAATTTCATCTTCTCTTACACATTTTATTATCAAAAGATTAGGACCAATATGGAAGAGGTCACCATTCACCCAACTATATCTAGGACTCTCTCTGATTATTTTTCTTTTCTGCTTGCTAGTGAAATGAGATGGTAATATTCCAGATGATAAATAATTAGCTACATTTGAAAATCATGGGGTTTTAGCTATTATAGAAAATATATGTTCATCAGGAAAGTTGTCTGAAACATGAATAAGAATAAGATCACCAGGAGAATGAAGTCTTGACATGAAATCTACCACTTGATTATCTTTTCTTAGTCGATCTAGAACAATGAGATTGGATTCTTGCATTAGTAACAACCATCTAGTAATTATGCCATTGGTAATTGTTTTCTTGAATCATTAAATATTTAATGGCTGAATGATCTGTATGAGTAAACACTTGATAACCTGTTATATAATGCCTACATTTATTGACTGCATGCACAACAACTAACATTTCTTTTTCAGTTACTGTATAGTATAATTCTGTCAGAGTTAGATTTTTGCTAATGAAATAGATGGCATAGTTAAAATGATTTTCTTTTTGTCCTAGAGATTCTCCTATAGCTGTATCTGATGCATCAATAGATATGTGGAATGACAATGACCAATTTGGTCATTTGAGAATGGGTGCAATAGACAAATTTTCTTTCAGTTTTTCAAATACATTTTGACAATCTATAGTCCATTGAAAATCAATGTCTTTTGCAAGTAATTTGAACAAGGGTAAAGCTATTTTATTGAATTTTTCAATGAATCTTTTGTAATAGCCTGCATATTCCAAGAAACTTCTTACTTCTATATGTGTTGTTGGTGGCATTAAGTTTACAATGACTTGTATCTTTGCTAGGTCTACCTTTATTCCAGAAGAAGAAATGTGGTGTCCCAACACTATCTCTTCAGTTAACATCATAAAAAATTTCTCATTGCCGAGGGATAAGCTTGTTTCTATGCATCTCTTTAGGAAATTTTCAAGGTTGTTTAAACAATCATCAAATGTACCTCCAAAGACAGTAAAATCATCCATGTAGACTTCAACACATTCATGTATAAGATCTATAAAGATAACTAGGACTACTCTTTGAAATGTAGTAGGTGCATTACATAATCCAAAAGGTAAAACATTATAAGCATATGTTCCCCAAGGACAAGTAAATGTAGTTTTATCCTGATCCTCTAATGCTATCTTGATTTGATTATAACCACTAAATCCATCAAAAAAGGAAAATAACTTTTTCCCTGCCAATGAGTCTAGTACTTGATCAATGAATGGTAGTGGGAAATGATCCTTAAGTGTTGCCTTATTCAGTTCCCTATAGTCTACACAAATTCTCCATTTTCCATTTTTCTTAGGAACCACAGCTAAGGGAGAAACCCATTGACTATCTGAGATAGGGTAGATGAATCCTACCTGTAATAGTTTTTGTAGTTCTTCCTTATCTCTTTTATCATTGGATTCATTCTTCTTTGTGGTTTTCTAAATGGTTTGATATTATCATCAATATAGATATGGTGAATACATGTTTTCAGATGAATTCCTTGCATGTCTATATAGTCCCAGGCAAAAGCTTTTGAATATTTTTGTAACAATGCAATGACCTGTTGTTCTTGTGATGATTGTAGATTATTACCAATATTTAGATTATTTCCGGGATTGATTTCAATGGTTGTGTTTTGAGATTTGGTAATTGACTTGACAGGAAAAATGCTTTCAAATGAATTCTGTAATGATTGAATAGTACAATTTTCCTAAAAACATTGATTCAAAATATGATTTGCAGCTTCATATTGCGTTATTCGTAGC
This sequence comes from Pinus tabuliformis, assembly GCA_031772625.1. NCBI lineage: Eukaryota > Viridiplantae > Streptophyta > Pinopsida > Pinales > Pinaceae > Pinus > Pinus tabuliformis. The sequence continues at coordinate 837,724,768 of CM062817.1, read as the reverse complement.
TGCTTAGAAATATCAGGTTCTGAGATAAAAAGGTCTATTAAATCCTCATTTTCTTCTTATTCTCTAAAATTAAAGGCTTGATTAATGCTTAAAACAGGTTGAGTTTCTTCTTGTTGGTTATCAGGCCATGATAGTAAAGAAGGATATTGAGCAAGAGGATAGAGTGTAATATGTTTCCTTTCATCTCCATGTGCTATGATCATGCTTCCTGATCTGCATCTAATGAAGGCATCTGCTGTGGCTAACCATGGTCTGCCAAGAATTAAAGGATGGCCTCCTAGATTTGGTTTTGGTTGCAAGATCAGAAAACAGGGTACTTCCATGAATCCAAAGAAACAATCATGTCCTCAAGTATTCCTTCCGGTACAACTTTATATCTATCTACTAGTTCTAAAATTGTAGTAGTAGGTCGAATATTTGGCAATTTTAAATACTTCATAGTTTCTGTTGTCATGACATTTATAGCAGATCCTAGATCAATTAAAGTTTTAGGAACTGAAATATTATGGATTGAAATCGTAACCATAGGTATCCCAGGATCAATATACTTTTCAATTATTGTTTTTGCAGACATAAGACTAGCTAATTTTCTAATGACTTGGATTGTGGGTGGATCTCTTTTCTTTCTACTAGTTTTCTTAGTACATAATTCCTTTATTGTTTTTGTATCGATTGGAATATCTTTGATAGCTTAAAACAAAGGAATTTTGACATAATAATTCTTTAATTCATCTAAGATATCAAATTCAGGAAGATAAATTGAAGTTTTCTGCTCTACTAACCTTTCTGGGAAAGGTGGTGTTTGAGTCATAATAGTTTTACTTTTCTAAATTTGATTCTTTGGATTAGATTTTTCAGATTTTTCTCCTTATTCAATTTGTTCTTCTATGATTGGTGGAGAATCTTTTTGTAGAACTTTTCCAGACCTCAAGTGGATGTCTTGAATAGGAAGAATAGAATATGTAGGAAATAATGTTGTTTCTTCCACATTATATGCTGGCCTTTCCACTCTATTACTCGGATTTTCTACTGGCTGAGCTGGTAATTGAGTTGGTCTGGGTGGTGGTTGGTTAGATGGTAGCTAAAGCTGTTGTGGTTGAGTTAGTAAGGGTGCAAGATTTTGTTGTGGAAATGACATTGGTTGTTGAGGGTATGGCTGCTAAGGGTAAGGTTGTTGATATGACTATTGAGGATAAGATTGATATGGATAGAATGGTTGAGATGGTTGGGCATATCCTCTCCAACCTTGGTTTTGAGTTTGAGGGAGCCAAGTTTTCCATGGCATAGGAGTATTCCATGAATTTTGATACTAAAAATTCTGAGGAATTTGTTGAGGAAACTATTGAGATGTACCTGCAAAACGTGGTTGTCAAGCTCTTCTTGGTGCCATATAATAAAATCCTTGAGTTTCTTATAGTTGGCCTACTTGCAACTCTTTTAATGTTGGACAATCATCTGTGACATGATTTTCTGTACAAAGTCCACAAACATGTATATTATCCAAAGGAAATTCTCGTAAAGGATGCTTCTTCCTACAGTTAGGACAAAATATTGATAGTATTTGTTCTTGTTTCTTCTTTGCTTTCAATACATCAACCTGTGTTCCTAAGGTGCTCAAAAGATCAATTTTAAAGTTTTCTAACAAACTCCCTATTTATACTCTTGTTACTCCTCCTGTTGCTGATTTAGAAGCTCTTGAAGTTATATCTCTTTTTCTTGTTTTGGCTCTACCTCTAGAATACTTCTAACATAATTCAACAATTTCATCAAATGGTAAGTATGAAATATCTCCTTTACCCAACACATTGAGAATATCAAGATACTCATCTCGTATTCTTTTGAGAAAAATTGTTCAAATGGTATTACGATTTAAAGAATGTTGTTTGGATTTTTGTAAGTTGTAAAAAAATCGTTCTCAGTATTCTTCCAAACTCTCATCTTGTTGTTGAGACATCCTAAAAATATCTTCCTTTGAATCTCTAGGCTTACAATAGGGTTGATACTTCTTAAGAAAAATTTTCCTCATGTCTTCCCAAGAAGTAATAATGTGTTCTTCTAATCCCATAAACCATTTCAATGCAACTGCTTTAAGAGTAGTAGGAAAACGCCGAAGCTTATGTGTATAATCAGTATAACCATAAGTACGACATAAGATATCAAATTCAAACATGAATGAATCAAGATCTTTAGAAGGCATTCTATAGAAATTTGGTAAAATTTAAGGCAGAATATTCTTCATTTTTACCTCTTCTCCAAGAATTGCTCTAGTATCTAAAATTGGGAATCCAAAAGTAGCTTCTTCATCATTTTCTATTTCTGCATCTTCTCTTCTCTTATGATCATATTCTCTTTTGGCATCTTCTTCTCTTTTCCTTTCTGCTTTTCTTCTTGTGTCTTCCTCCCTTTTTCTTTTCCATTCTTTTTGTTGCTTTTCATATTGTACCCTTTGTTCTAGAGTGAGTATTGGGATGTTAGATCCATTTCCTTCTTCTTCCATATCTTTTTCAGCAGTTTCAAATGTTTCAGTAAAAAAATGAGATTATGTAGTTTCAACTTGTTTTGTTTGTTCAGAAATATTTTCAAAGATAGGATGATCTATTTGTTAAAGAATAAGCTGATCAATTGGTTTTGTTATTTCTCTTTGTTTTCCTATGGAAGATGTTCCTGTTTGTTTTTGTTTTCTCTTTACTTCATAAGCTAACAAAGTTTGTCTTTAAATAAATGTTAACCTTTGTCATAAAGTTGTTTTTCCTCTAACTCTTCCAAAGTTGGTTTTCAAGAAATTGGTGTAGTTAATTCGAATGTCAGTAGTCCTACTTCTACCAATGGTTTAGTATTTGGGGGGTCTTGTTTTATGTATCTACCCTTTTTGTCTCTTTTTTTAGTCATATAGAATCATAATGGAAAAATCCTAACTATAATTTTTTTATTTTGGTTTTTGTTTAAAGCTTCCTATTTTGATTAAATTTGAATGTGCTTCCCTGACAATGGCGCCCAAAATGTTAGGTCAATTTACTAAGTAAACTAACGCAGGTGCTTTACTTGTCAATCTGGGTTTGTAAAATTGGAAGCACGTTCAAAGTATATGGATTTCAGGTAAAGTCAATTTCGGAAGGCAAGGCTCAAAGGTTAAGGGAAATGCATATTACAAATAAGTTCTAAGTTTAAAGAAACTAAAAACTATCTTATTCAAGATGCAGTAAGCAAAGGAAGAGGCTCCTAACTTAGGAGGTACTCGTTGTCCTTCCCCATAATACTATCCTCAAGAAGAGAAACTAAAGTGCAATAGTTTGTGATGTGTAGAAAGCAAGAGGAGAGGATCCTAACTTAGGAGGTCCTGGTTGTCCTTCCTCACAGTTCTACTCCAACAACATTACCATTGCATCAAATCATAAACTGGAATTCAAGAAACAATTCAAGAAATGCAAAAGGATGATTTTTAGTTGTGATTCATAATTTGATAGAAAGAGAATTTAACTTAAATCCTTGGTTTTCCTTTCATACGCAAATTAGATTTTAAACCAAAATCATTCAAAAATCATATAGAAATCATAACACATCTAAGTAACTGAATCATAAAACTGAAACAAGAAATACTGAATCAAAACTATGCTAATTTATACAAAATTTAACCAAAGTGTACTTAGCTTGGTATGGGGGCCCTCCAACCTTGCCTTGTACACTTGAAGAACTCTTCAGCTACAACTAACTTAATAAAGCATCCACAACATGAACAACAAATAGAATAGTAGAAATGATTCTTCAAATTATCTCAAAAGTTTCCAATAATCTTAATACAAAATTACACTCGCTTTGAATGGTCCATAAACTCTGTTTAAATAAGAAAATCATAGACAAACTTTGCTATAATGGCTCTAACAACCTTATCAATCCTAATCCACCCATACAGGTCGAACTCATCAAGTCTAGTTCAAAAAATCAGGAAAAATCCCATAAAATAATAAATCTGCTGCTTTTTACTAGGAATTCCTGAATGACAGGTCAAGTTTGACCAGCGTTGACCGAGCCTGTTTTTGCTCAGTTTGACTGAACCAATAGGTGTTTCTTCATCTATGGTTCCCAATATTTCCAAATATGTTCTCAGAACTCGCCCAGGTGTCTTGCACATATGAATTCTATGAAGCTATTATGAGAATTTTTAATGCAGTCCAAATTTACTCTTAAAACCCAATTTTTACAGAAAAATCAAAATATTGAAAAACTTAATTTAGTTATCAGAATATAAAAAATAGGACTAGAATGAGGCATATATAGGTGAAAGAGGATGGAATATGGTGGTAAATAAATGGATTTAGGATAGGAAAAGATGACTAAAATTGAGGGCCAACAATGTCCTAGCTCGTGATAGTGAAAACATTTAATCTTTGACATATCCTTCTTCTTGCCATCCTAACTGGATTTGGAATGGGATGAATTCCCCTTCCATTTCTTCTCCTTCCTAGCTAAGGCACATTTCTCCTCCTCATCATGCTTGGACGAGGATCCATCGTTGGTGTTCCACCGAATCTCTTCTTGTACCAAGTCATACCACAATCGATCCCACTCTAGTAGCTTCTCCCTCCCATTAACTGAGTCCTAGTAGTTGTGCCAACTCTTGGGAAGTCCTAGAAGTGATAGAATCGCTATATCATCTTAATAAACTATAACGCTGACACTTCCAATCTCATCCTGACATTAGATAAACTTGGTTAAGTACTTCATAATTGTGTTGCCCTTCTCCATCTTGATCTTTCTAAGATTGTCCTTCAGTGCCAGCTTCATGTGGTCGCCCTTCTCCATCTTGATCTTTCTGAGATTGTCCTTCAATGCCAGCTTCCTGTGGTCGCTGCTCTTTTGAAATAGGTCTGTCAAGGCCTTCCACATTGCAAATGGGTTTTCCTTACCATGTAGGTTCGAGACAATATGATCTCGAACTCCTTCTACGATAATCCTTCTCGCCTATGCCACACACTTTCTCCACTCTGCCAAATCCTGATCATTAGTTGGCTTAGGAATATATTTGTCTATGAATTCCTTAGGCCCATTGTCTTCCAACACTGCCTCCATCCTGTCCTTCCAAGAAATATAGTTCAAACTACCCTCAAGGGCATATTCGAGTCTCAATTCATAGAAATACATCCTGCTGGCTTTGAAGTATGATACTACAAATTCGATTTCTCGTGCAAAAGACAAACTCGTATTCTCCTCTTCTATATTTATTTAAGCTCTGATACCATGTATAGATTAATTATAGATTCAAACTACAAATTTTAGTATGCTAAAACAATTGAATTGAATCCACTCTACTCTACTCATCAGCGGAAACAATAAACGATCAATGAAATCATGAAGCATAAAAGAGAAAGAATTCAATCACACATAACACAATAATTTTTTTAGGGAAATCCACAACTAAAAACCCCTGCTATTTGTATATTGCATTAATCAAAAAATATGAGAAGATTACAATGATTTTCTTAAGCCCGAGAAACTTATGCACTATCTCAATCTATCTCACTAATTCACAAACAAGCTCCAGCCAATACTTAGCCAATTATGTTTCCTGCCAAGCTCCTATTTCTTTGCGTAGTTTCCTAGGGAATTAGCACATATTTAATTGAGAAATTCCTCATCCATAACTGCGCAATCCATCATAGGTCATCCTCTGATTGCATGCACCACTTGTACAATTTAGATGATTATACAACTGATAGCACATTGTCCCTAAACTCCAATCTCAACTGGGTATTTCTCTGATCTGACATGCATGAGTTAATTATGAGTGAATTTTTAGTTTACTGGTTAGGCAGTGTTAGTTACACCCCACTACTGGATCTCCCACTAATTCCTCCATTAGTTGGAACTAATTTAACTGAATTTAACTAAGCTAAAATGAATTAAATAATTACAACTCAAAAGAACTCAACCTGAGCCCCTAAAATTTAAGAACCACTATACATCACTCTAGATAGACTCCCAACTCAAATTAACTGAGTCAACTAAGTCAAATTAACTTAGTTAACTATTACATGTTGCTATGAGAATTATAATTACAATTTAATTCCTAATTTAATTCAAGGACAAAATTATATTAGGATTTTCTTGTTTTATTTTCAACACAATGAATAGACATGTCTCTTGGCATATTCACACCAAGCCTACATGACTTATGTGCAAAAAATTCATTTTTCAACTTCAAAAATTCATAACTCATCCAGGACATCTCGAAGTTAGATGATTCTCGAAGCGTTGGATTCTCCTCACCATCATCTATCATCTCCACCCATCTCATGTCCAAAATTCTCCATGGTTTTGACCCAAACATCGATGGGGTGAAAAACCCCAACCTTGGGTTCCAAGCCCAAAAGTGACTCTTGTGGTGCTCCAACCTCCATACCATGAACCCTAGGGCTTGGAGTACCTCCCAAGCTACTAAAAAATCAACAGCATGGACTCCCTGGAGGGGAGTTGTGAGGGCTCCCTTGAGGGGTAGTGAATGGAGTACTTTGACAAGGAGGATTTCCAAGCAAAGCTGCACCAATAAAAGAAGATCTTATAATGATAGTTGTGTGGTGTCTTCTGCGCCTAAACAACGAGAGACCTGGCACTCCTCCTGGTAATGGAGGGAGGTTTTGAAAATGTGTAGACAGACGGTGATCCGTGGGGTCCCCTATGATGTTGAGTAGACTGTGTTCTACTTTGTGTGATTGAGGGAAGGAGATAATTATCAAAGAAAATAAATCACATACACAAAAAAAAGCAAAAATAAAATGATTACTTTCTCTTTAAGTTAGACTATGTGATCAATCAAACAAAAAAACTGGTTTTTGTTTGATTTTGCATATGATAAAAGATCCTATGAAGACCTATTCGTCCTTTCCACTCTCAAAGTAATTGGGCTTTGAGGAGATATCTTCTGATGGGTATTGGGGTAACGTCCCAAAAGAACTGGTGACACCTTCCAACAACCGAAGAATCAACCAAGGTAACAGAGGAGGATTTGGTGCTACCTGCACCTCCACTTATAGGGATGGATACCTTGGATTTTGGCCACTAAAGTACCTTCATCCCACATGAGAATTTGAGTCTTTAGCTTCTTGGTAGTCAGTTATCAGTACTGAGCACTAGATGGACTAGGTACCCCCAAATATTACCGCACACACTGGACCTAAGCCAAACCCCCTCTAAATCGGGTCTCTGCCATGCTCGGGTATTCTTTTTTGTGAGATGATTGAAGGATTTTAAGCATCCTAAAAATCAAATGCTATGACTCAAAGATGTAACATGACCATGGCAGCTTATGGGATGCTTACCCCTAATGATACTAACCTGAACTATAAATTCTTTTGTGGCCCCTGTGGGTAATTTAGTTCATTAGAGTTATGGTTGCTTTTTAAGGGTCTTGCTTTTCTTAGGGTGTGAGATGTAATCCAAAACAAGCTAAGTACAAATAGATTCAGAAACTAGATGCCTTTTTATACAAAACTTATAGAAGCTTAGTGTGTGATGTGTAATTGTGTGCAAGTGAGCAAGTGAACATGCAAAGTGTGATAAGATGTGGATATTCGATGATCCGTTAAAACATCCTCATAATTACACTAGATTTCAATTGTTCCTTGCATGAAAAAGAAATAATGTGTGAATAATGGGCTGCTTACTCTTTCTCCTATTACACTATGTGTGCCTAAAGGGAGATGGGAAACACAAGTGATTTAAGAAAGTTTTCATATGCTAGCCCAGGTTCACCTAAAGGACAGAAGGGAAGCAAATACTACTTACTTTCTGTAATGACACTTGGCCCTAGTCCCAAGACTAATGAAATTACAAATTGCTTTTTTCAGTAACAATATTTGTGGATGATGGGCCACTTACTCCTTTACTAATTAAGCTAAGTGATTTGCAAAAAAAACTAGCAAAGTAGATTGAAAAATATATGTGGAATTTGGCCACTTACTTCCCCACTAATTAAGCTATATGAGAATTGCAAATAAAAATAAAGATAATCTAATTAACCTACTAATTATGAATCTAAACTGATTGGAAAAAAATTGCAGAGGTGAAGGCAATTCACTAAAGGCTGCCAATCACCTGAAAAAAGTGAAATTACAAGGACTTTTTTTGCTTTCTAGAAACCGCGTGTTTTTTCTATGCTCAAACATGGTTGCATGTTTGTATGAGAAAAAGATGTGGCCCATGCATTTGTTTTTCAGAAATTTGCGCGGTCGACAAAAAAACTATAAATAGGAAAGCTTCTCGGCCACCAACAAGTCCAAAAGGTCCTGTAAAAATTCCGGAGAGATGGTTCACGCCTTGTGAGGTGATAATGTAGAGAGAAGGTTCTGCAAACACAACAATTTAGAGTAAAGAAAAGATAAAATTGGAGTCACCAATCTTGTTGCAGTGATTTTATAGCAATGGGGTACCAAAAGACACCTTCTTAGTAGTTGGTTGTTGTCAGTGGACAAGCATGAAGAAAAAAAGCATTGCAAATGGTGAAAACAATGCATATACAAACATAAACTAAAACAAAGAGATAAACACAAAAATAATGCTTAATGAAGCAAACAAGTCAACACAAATATGGAAAATGGATCCCTTTATTGACTGTTGGTGGTAGAAGATGAATAGAAATAGTAGAATATTGAACACTTGAAGAGAATTATTTGAGCTATGGTGCTAAAAAATCCTCAACAAGGAGGTTCCTTTCTTCACTCTCTTTGCAAGCTTCTCCTCTTTATCCAAGAAGTATGAATGCTCTCTTAATGGTGAAATCCTCTCCACACTATAGTGATGGATTGCTAAGAAGCAATTCTGCCAACACAATAGTGTTCTACTTCTTCTGCTTCAACAATGAAATGAAGGGTTGCTCTGATAACAATTTGGCCAACATAAAATTGTCTTCTTTTTGGCTCTCCCATGGCCTATTTATATAGAATTTTTTGAATATATATTCCTTCTCTTGGTTCATGAATGAAAATGACTCATGAGTAGGAGAAGAGGATTCCTTTGAGGGTTGCATATCTTCAAGGCGACTGAAATTCGACTGTCCTTGGCTGAAATCTTGTGAGGGAATCATCTTCCAAGTGTGGGAAGTGGTCTCGAATTTATTGAGTTGACCATTTCTTCGATCGCATGACTTTTGAAGGAAATGTCTTGCGCCACGTGACTATCAAAGGGAAAGCGACACAATCATCAATTTTTAATTCAATGTACATTGGACCTTAGGATAAAATATTTTTTTTGAACTTCATAATGTCTTCAACTAGAAAATATTCACTTGTGCATTCTGTTGGACGACTTTGGGCGTCTTTTGGATTGTACAAATATGTGTACGATTTTCTGGTGTTAACACTGCCTATATGCAATATTGAAAGGTGAAGGTGGAAAATATCCAAAAATTATTTCAAATGGGGAGTTAATAGTATAAGCGTGTACTGCTATGTTATAAGAGTGTTGCATATATACTAGATTTCCATCCTAGGTTTTCAGATGCTTTTTATTATAACCCATAAAAAATTGCACCAAAGTCTTATTGACTACTTCTGTTTTCCCATATTATTGAGGATGGAACGTTGTAGACATCTTCAAATTTGTGTACATATTATCCCACATTGTAGTTCAAAATGTACTAAAAAATCTCGTGTCCTTGTCTAAAATTGTTGAGAAGTGTAGCAAGAAAGGCTCAATTTGACATAGCGTTAGTCAAATTCAGTAAATTTGAAATTTCCACGTCCACAAGCAACTTGGAGGCAGTTAACTGAGGTGACATGGATCTTGTCGCTTAGTTAGCTCAGCGAATTCAAGTTAGTGGGTTTGGAGTTCAATTTGCATGTGTTGATTTGCAATTTGTAGCAATTCAGTTCAGTTATTTCTAGTTGTACTCAGTTAAACTATTTCTAGCAGTTAATAGAAGTAGTTGGACGTCAGTTGTGCAATGGGACAATAATATTACTCAGAGATCATCCAGTTAACTGATCAATCAACCAAAAATAGCTCATGCATGAAAGGAATTTTAATTTCTCAGTTGTGATGGAGATTCCAAGGTACTGCGACATTAGTTTTAGACTAGTCTTAAGTGTACATGTGTTGCATGCAATCAATGATCAATCCTTGGGAATTGCACAATCAATTTGGAGGAAATTCATAAGAATAGGGGCCAATTTCCTCAGGATTTGTGCAAGGAAATATAAGCTCAGGTGGAGGCATAAATCAACTAAGTTAGGGTTAGAGATTTTCATTGAGCAAAGAGAAAAATGATTTACTTGCAGATTGAGCTTAGAGAGAGAGAGCAATTGCAATACATTCTCTATTCAACCGATTAATGAAAGCAGGATTAAGGAGTTTTTACCAGTTTGTTTCCCCTAGATAAATTCGTGTACATGTGTATGTGATTGGTGCATGTTTCAAAATTTTGTTCTAACTTGTGAATTAATTTCTACAGATCAGTAGAGTAGAATTGTGTCCCTTGATTTAGATTAAATTTCTTAAGCAGTTGCACTTCTATCACCATATTTCTACATGGTATCAGAGTCGAATTCACATTAGAATAAGAATTTCAAAGTTTTTCCTAAGGAGGTTCAAATTTTCAGCTTCAGTGTAGCAGGATTTCCTTAGAGTTGGGAGAATGGTCTTTAATGGACTTAGATTATAGTATTCCTTGGAAGGAAACTCAAATTTAATTGCCTAGAAGGAGCACATGGAGGCATTGCTTGATGACAATGCATTTCTGGATTATGTCAAGACAAACATTCCAAAACCAGGATTATCTGATGCCCAAAACCTATACCAACAGAAGAAAGATGTAACCAAGGCAAGGAGAATAATATTGCAGGGAGTGAGAGACCACATTGTCTCAAATCTCCACGAAAGAAACTCCTTTTGTAATGTGGAAGAAAATGATTGAGCTATTTGAGAATAATAGTGACCATAGAAAAATGGCCCTCAAAGGCAAACTTCGAAACATTAAGATGTAGAAGAACGATACTATTTCGCAGTATCTCATCAGATTTACACAAGTTCGGGATGATCTTGGAGGGGTTGGTGTGAATGTTTCAGAAGATGACCTAATGAGCTGAGCTCTTCTAGGCCTTCCCAAAAGCTGGCATAACTACCAGGAATCGCTGAACAGGAGGGAGAAATTACCGAACTGGGAATGCTTATGGTCTGATTTTGTACAAGAAGAAATCAGGCGAAATACCAAAGATGGAAGTTCATCCAAGGGAGAGGATGAATAAATTTTTTCATTGGTTGGAAAGGGAAAGAAGGGAAAAGGGAATAAACCTCAAACCAAACCAGAATCCAGCCAAGGGGGAAAGAAGAAATATTTTTCCAAAATAAAATGATTCAATTGTCATGAATTCAGGCACTATGCTACAAAGTGTCCACACAAAAAGTATAGCAAGAAGAAATTGGGAGGGGAAGAAGGTGAATCATTGGCTTCATAGTCCAAGCTAGACTTCACCCTAACCACATGCATGGCCAATACTGTGATGGGGAGTATGTTGTACTTGGACTCAAGTGCCTCATTCCACATGATAGGGTGTAGAGAGTTTTTTAGTGACTTGGAGGAGAAAAGATCTCCAGATGCATATTGAGATTGGGGACAGCGGAAGGTACAATGCTACCGGGATTGTTACAATAACCTTTAAGGGGGTGTCAGGATCTCCTCTTCGCCTTAAATATGTTATGTTTGTGCCAGGCCTGAAGAAGAACCTCATCTCTGTAGTAGCTTTAGAAGATCATGGCTATGATGTGATCTTCATTAAAGGGAAAGAATTTTTGAGACACATAGCTACTGGGAAAATGAAGCAGATTGCGGTTTGTGTGAAGAACCTGTACAAAATTAATGTGGAATATTTTGTTGCATTAAGTAGTAGGGTAGAGAAAGTGAAAATTCGAGATGTTGGTGAACTCTAACACAAAAGACTTGGTCATTTGCACTATGGCGCCCTTAAAATTATGCAGCAAATAACCATTAGTCTCCCTAAAGGACCACTTGAGAAACATGATGTCTACAAAGGTTGTACCTTGGGGAAGTATGTAAAATCCATATTCCACGATCGAGATAACAAAGCGAATGTAGTCTTGGATGTTAGGTGTGGAGCCTAATTATCTTTCTGATTGTTTAGAGGTCTATTTGTTTCAGTAGTGTTGGATCCCTGTTCCTAACGAAGAAGTAACTCCACCAATATGATCGCCATTTGAGGGGGGTAGATGTTGATTTTTATGAGCCCCCCCTTGGCGGGGGTTTGGGGGAAGTGCCCTGAAGCTAAAAATAGATGAAAAATTTCCTTGTAAAATATTGTAATTTTGTAGTCAATTTGGGCCGTTCATTAGGCAGATGATCTGACGGTAGAAGTTATGTTAATTTAGGGTTTTTTGCCCTAGAAGGCAACACTCTTTTTATACGAGGGAATTGTATTACAACTATGTATTATATTTTGAGTGAGAAAGAGAGAGGAGACTATGTGAGAGAGAAGAGGAAATTACAACAGATCTGTTGTAGGTTGTATCTCTTCATTTTGCTAAATAATATAAAAGGAAGGACTCATTGTTTCTCCATGGATGTAGCCCAAATTCGGTGAACCAAGTATATCTGTGTATCTCTTGTTTTATGCAGTTCTGTGTTTTTGTTTATGCAATATTTAATGTGTTTCATTGCTCTATTTGACTGATAAACTCGCAGGAGAGAAGGGTTCCTTGTTCGAGTGGGAGCAATGGCAGAAGATGGTAGGTTTATGGTCGAGAAATTTAACGACCAAAACTACTAGTTGTAGAAGATGCGGATGGAAGATTATCTGTATCAGCAAGATATGTACCTACCATTGAGTGGAAAACCAAAGAAGTCGACAAGTATGATGAACGAAGAATGGGATCTTCTTAACAGAAAGGCACTAGGAACAATAAAATTGTGTCTGGAAGCATCAATGGCATTCAACATTTCAAAGGAAATGACAACATAAGGTTTAATAACGACATTGGCCAAACTATATGAAAATCCCTCAGCCTCAAATATGGTATTTCTTATGAAGTGTGTATTTAATATGAAGATGTTAGAAGGTGGATATGTTGCTGATCATTTAAATGAATTTAACATGGTTACGAGTTAGTTAAGTTTTGTAGGGGTAAATTTTGATGATGAAGTTAGGGCTTTGATATTTCTGTGCTCATTTCCAGAAAGTTGAAATGGCTTAGTTATGGCTATTAGTAACTCTGTCTCTAGATATATTACTTTAAAGTTTGATGATGTTGTTAGTGCCATCCTTAACAAGGAAATGTGACGGAAAAGCTCCGCTGAGACATCAGGTAATGCTTTGACTACAGAGACTAGGGGAGGAAAAATGGAAAGAAGAAAGAGCCTATGAAATCGTTGTAAGTCAAGAAAAGGTAGATCTAATACAAATTAGGGACAATGTGTTGGAAATGTGTGAAGAAAGGACACCTGAAGAAAGACTGCAAATATTGGAAGGGAAGAGAAGGAGATGGGCAACAAGAGAAAAATCATGAAGCAAATGTGATAGGTGACATGTTGCAAGATTATTTGATTCTTTCATTAGAGAATATTATTGATTCCTGGGTGGTAGATTCGGGGGCTTAATTCCATGCCACACCTGATAGGAAACATTTTCATGATTATGTTTTGGACAGGTTCATCTGGATGATGATAAATCCCGTAAAATAATTGGAATGGGTAAGGTTTTTATAAAGTGTTAGAATGGAAACCAATATCTATTAAAGGAGGTAAGGCATGTTCTAGGTCTAAAGAAAAATCTAATTTCAATAAGGTAATTGGGAGGTGAAGGTTGTGTGACTACTTTTAGCGACAAAACCTGGAAGGTCACTAAAGGATTCCTGGTAATAGAAAAAGGAGAAAAGGTTGGTACATTGTATTTATGCAATGGTATTTCTAGTTCTGTTAATGATTTATCCTCCACAGGAGCAGATACAACACTATGGAATCATAGGCTCGGTAACGTGAGTGAGAAGGGGATGCAAATTGTTCACTCAAGATTTTTTTTGCCAAGTTTGAAGCATGTTGATTTGGATTTTTGTGAAAATTATGTTTATGGAAAACAAAAGAGAGTAAGATTTATCAGAGTTGGGAAAGAAAAGAAGAGCGAAAAATTAGAGCTTGTACATACAAATGTATGGGGACCTACTCAGGTATCATCTCTTAGTGGCTCTCGCTATTATGTTACCTTTATTGATGATGCAACTAGGAAAACCTTGATTTATTGTATTCAAAATAGATTTGATGTATTTGATACTTTCAAGAAATGGAAAGATTTGGTTGAAAATGAGGCAAGAAAGAAGTTGAAGTGTCTTAGATAAAAAAATGGAGGTGAATACTAGAGTAAAGAGTTTGATAAATATTGTTCAGAGCATGGAATTTATAGAAAGAAGACAGTTCCAAGAACACCAAAAGAAAATGATGTGTCGGAAAGGATGAGCAAGACAATTGTTGGGCCTTGAATACGCCCATGTTTCACCATTCAAACATCATAATTCATACCCCTAAACCCTAGGTTTTCAGTGAAATCGCACCATAATATCATCACATGTCGTCAATTACACTCTGGTTGGTTATCATTAGTTGTCTTAGATTTTATAAGATTAAAGATGATTTAGTTGTGATTTGTTGGTTATCATTAGTTGTCTTAGATTTTATAAGATTAAAGATGATTTAGTTGTGATTTGCTAATGACAGTTTCGCCAAGCTAGTTTCTCACAGTTCCATTCCCGAGTTTCTTCAATATAGTGCAGATTCAATGCCAGTATAGTTCAGATTTGACGCCAGTATAGTGCACATTTGATCAATTTGGGGCCAGTTTCGATCTCTGTGCCCCTGCAAGCAAATGAAGGAATGAAGGAATTCTGAGATATGGGTTTTATTCCCAGCACAACATATTCTCTAACCCTAAAATGGAGCAGCTACGTTGAATGCCAGCCATGTGAAGTTGACCCGGTGCGCGAACTCCAACAGCCAGCCACGACGCCAGCAACCAATGGATAAGCCAGCTACGTAACTCCAACGGATGCCATGAACAGAAATTCCATATTTTCTATTCGGAGGAAGGATGCCAACCAGCTACGTTGAACCAGTTCGGATCTTCCAAACGCCTGAACAGCCACTGAAAAGAGAAGTTGCAGTTTCGACGATGATTCCAAAGCCTGTCTGTTCTCATCCATTTACTAATTTGAAGAGGAAGCCAACAATCTCCAGATTGATTCAACTGCTTCTCATTTTATTTAGCATGAGTGATTTATCTTGTGGAGAGTACTAGCTGTGAAATTCAATCTAGGCTTGGCTCTGCTATTTTTATGAAAGAATTGCTCTGGTTGCTTTGAATAGCCACAGTGTGAATGAGATGCATTGATTAATACTGTGTAGGACCCGTCACCACTGAGAGACTTAGCTAGATTAAATCACAGTGCTGTAGATCATTTCAATTCTATAGCTGTAGAGTATTTCAATTCCGTCAATTTACATTTCCAACGTTTCAATTCAATTTTGCAAAGCGTGTGTTAATTTCATTGCAGATTGTTTAATTACAGCATGAGTGTGAGTTATTTTTGCACAGGGCGTGGATCAGAAGTGAATTAGAGCGTGGATTTTATTTCCTTTTGTTTGCAACATATCATGTGTTAACGCCAGATGCAATTTCAATATGCAGCGCATGCCATTTTTTACTAATACGTTGAGTTTCCCCAAAAAATATCACATGCTTCGAATTATATTTTAAACAACGTGTTTTAAAACCTCTGATTGATTGGAATACGTTTCCAATTCATGTCAACGCGGGTGAATTTTATAAGTGTGTGAGTCTTATGTTTCAATGGCGTGAGTTTTTAACATGGCTCCATAGCTTTGAATTAGGTTTTACGTGCATTTCATTTATATGTATATAAGTCATATAAGTGTGCATACATTTCATATTTTCGTGTTTTTGTTTTGTTTTGTTTTGTTTTTTTTTTTTTTTTTTTTCAATAATAATATTATTTATTAATATTTGATTTAATATAGTTTAGTGTTAATATAGTTTAATGTATTTTAAAGTATTAATATATATATATTATTTATTTAGTTTAATAATTGTATTACTTATTTAGTTTAATAATCATATTGTTTAGTATATATATATTATTGATTTAGTTTCATATTTTTTTTTTCTCGATTAAGACTAATTCTATTAAGCAAAAATATTGTACAAGAGGATACCTTCCAGAGAGGCAGAAAACCGGCAACCGGAAATGATAAGACTATCAACCTCGGTTCCGGAGAAGGAATTAAGCAAGCAAGGAGCTACAACAAGTCACTGGTAACCTAAAGAAGCAGTGGTTCCTACCCTAAAAGGGTAGAGGAATCAACACGAAGCTTTTTCCCTTTCCTTTTTTTGACTTCAACCCAACCATTTTGGGGTGGATGAGCAATAACAACTTGAAGATTGGGGTCCTCCACAGGAGAGCCCTCCTTTTCTGAATCAGAGGAGGAGGATAAATGGACACGTTTCTGAGCAATGGCTGAGTCCGTGGAAGGCGCCAAACCATCTGTGGGAGGGGCCACGAAATGAGGCGGTTGATTCAATTCTACATCACTATCTTCATCTTCAGAGCTGGAGGAATCAGAATTCACGACAGGAGGAGGAGAACAAGGAGCCCATCGTTTAGCCTTGGGCTTGGAGACGTTGGCCTTGTTCTTTTTTGCTGGGCAAGATGGGCATGTATTCTGCAAATGCCCATATTGGTGGCAATGGCGGCACCGAAAAGCAGTATTCTCGTAATCCAGTGTCTGGGTCCAGACGAAGTCGTTAATCTTAAGATTGATTTGTTCTGGAAGTCCTTTGCTCAGATCTAATTCCACACATATTCTTGCATATGAGTAGAGACCTTTGGATTCCCGCCAAAAATCACCATTAATGAAGCTGCCCAAGGTGTCTCCTATGGCTCTGAAGACACGAGTACTCCATAGGTGGGCAGGTAAGTTTGGAAGCCGGATCCATACAGGTGTCTTAGTAATGACTGTAGTAGCTGGATCAAAGTCTGGGAACCAAGGAGTCAGGAATAGTCCTGCAGTTCCCATGAACCAAGGGCCTTCTGCTAAGGCCTTTTCATAGTGCTTACTGTTGTCAAATAAAACAATGAAATAACCTTTCGAACAGAAAAAGATCTTACAATGATGTGTCCAGTTTGCATGGATCCATGCATAGAGATCCTGAGATCGCGGCCACAATCCGTTGAATCTGCAAATGATGGCTCTTTCTGCAAATGCTTGAAGATGGGAAGCCAGATCTTCATGAATGAGTTCAATAGAGGGTACTTCTTCAATCTTGTCAACCAAGAAGGCCTTAGATTTATGGACTTCCGGGGGTTTGGGGATCTGAGAGTGAACAACATCTTTGTATGAGAAAGGCCGAGAAGAGGAAGACTGTCCCGCTGCACCTCCTCTCAAACGAAGGGATACCACCACAGAGTTGTTCCTGGAAATGCTGTAAGCAGAGAGGGGAAAAGGGTCTTCAAGTTGTTTACCTTGAAAGAGGAGACGCTGAAAGCTTGAAGGGATCCCCATTCTGCACTCTAGATTCAGTTTGAGATCCTGCACCAGATCTGAAGGGCTAACCCATTGCATGATGGTTCTGCCTGTAGGTTGAGAGATCTGGATCTGAAAGGAGTCAGGTAGGGGCTTTGAGCTTCCTAGAGAAGATCTGCCATGGCCATTTCCCATTCGGGGGAGCAGATCTGCAAGATCTAGGCCAGAATGTGTACAGATCTCTAGATCTGGCCAGAGCGTGGATTGTTCTGCCTTCTGGGTAACCGGATCTGGCTGATCTTTGTCAGATCTGAAGCAAAGGCTGTGCTTCGGAGAGCGAGTGATTTCCCCAGATCTTATCGGAGACCAAGCTATCATTGAGATCTCCTGCTCTGGTTTGTGGCCAAAGTGCATGGATAACTGTCCGATCGAGGCCATAATGGCGTGTGCAGATCTGCCGTGAAGGCATAATGATCCCGCACTGTGCTTGCCGCTGCTGCCCTGGATGCTGGATTGGAACTTTGCTTGACGGATGTCTGCCAGAACCATCTCCGTTTCAATATGTTTGCCGAGTTTATTACGAGCCAGCACATAGGCCTCCTGTCCTCCATGGCCATCGTGAACACCGAAAGAAGTGTCGAAGGGAGAAACCCCAGCCAGAGCGGCTGAAGGCGAAGAACGAAACACCTCATGAGCAATCTGAGCTTCCAAGGCGGGATGAGCATCGACAGGAGGCTGGACCGCCGGAGAAGAAGCCAACGCCTGAATATGATTAATCTTTTGCGAGTCCTTTACCAGCTTCTTCCTTGAAATAACGGTAGTTTCGTTCGGCCTCAGTTCCACGGAAAACCGCAGCGGCGTAGGCATAGCCATTTGCATAGCGTCCTCCTCAAAATCTTGATTTAGTTTCATATTAATAGATATATTATTTAATATATACATTAGGAAATTTAGTGTTGTATATATATTTAATTTATTTAGATGATCTTTAAAATAGCATTAGGATTATGCATATTTACTTAGGATTTTGAATATTTTTTTTATGGTTTTTAGTGTGATATGCATAAGTGTGGATATTATTCTTAGTGTGATTTGCATAGTGCGATTTTTGTGTGATCACTGTTAGTTTGCAAAGTGTTTAAGTGTAGATAGGAAGTGTGTTTTCACTCTGAGAAGCCGCGTAACCTGTGTACAATAGTTTAGGATATGATTTTGGTTATTTAGATTAATTTCTTTTCCATTACATAGACATTTGATTTCAAGAGTTTGCATTCTCATTTCAGTTTTCATAGTTGATTTCAATTAAGTTGTCAATTTCATTTGTCATTTGATTTTAGTCAATTGAGTGGATTGAGTTCAATGCTTTTAGTTTGCTTATGAGATAGATGCTTAAGTAGTTGTTTTACACTTAATGACAAGAAAGGAAACTTATATACTCTGATCATTAAGATGAGCCAAAAGCACAGTGCAACTCGTGTTTACGAGCCCTGGGTTGACAATTAAATATTAGGAGGATTAATCTAACAATTATTTCTCCCAACAACAATCATGGAGCGCACAAATTGCATGAGATTTCCCTTAAAATTTTGGGCAAATGCTATAGATAATGCGGTCTGTCTAATAAATAAAGGGCCTTCAAGTTCCTTGGATGGTGGTATTCCTGAGGAGTCATGGGCAGGTAAAAAGCTAAACTACTATTTTTTAAAGACTTTCGGTTGTGAAGCCTTTTCCCACATTAATAAAGAAAATAGAACAAAGCTTGAGGCAAAATCAAAGAAATGCACCTTATTGGATATGGTGTTAATGGTTTTGGTTATTGCTTATATGATTATGAAAATCACAAAATCATTAGGGACAAAAATGCCATATTCAATGAAAAGGAATTGTACAAGGATCAGATGCAGAGAAAGAAACAGGAAAAGGAAAACAAAGAATACACAATGCTTGATGAGATCATAGAAAAAGTAAAGGTGTTTAAAAATCATAATGTTCAACAACCACAACAACAACAACAACCACAATAGTAAAAAACACCTCAAACACCTGAAAGTGGTGTTAGAAGATCTACCAGGATAAGTAGACCCCCTGAACAATACTCTCCTTCATTATATTATGTATTATTGACTGATTTTGTTGAACCATAAATATATGAAGAAGCAATGCAAGTAGAAACTAGGAAGAAGTGGGAGCAAGCTATGGAAGAAGAGATGGACTCCTTTATGCATAACCAGACTTGGGACTTAGTCAAGTTGCCTATAGGTAAAACAATATTACAGAATAAATGGGTTTACAGGTTCAAGGAAGAATATGGAGGTACATAGGTATAAGGCTAGACTTGTGGTGAAGGGGTTTGCACAAAATAATGGTATAGAATTTGATGAAATTTTTTCTCCTGTTGTTAAAATGACTTCAATTAGAAATATTTTAAGTCTAGTGGCAACATAACATTTGCATATTGAGCAGTTAGATGTAAATACAACCTTTCTCCATGGGGATTTGGAGGAATAAATATATATACAACAACTACAAGGGTATGAGGTCAAAGGGAAAGAAAATTTAGTGTGCAAATTGAAGAAGAGCTTGTATGGCTTAAAACATGCTCTAAGGTAGGGAGTATCTAAAATTTGACAGAGCTATGTCTGAACAAGGTTCTACTAGATGTCACTATGACCATTGTGTTTATATTGAAAATAAAAATGATGTCAACTATATTATATTTCTATTGTATGTAGATGAAATTCTTGTTGCAGGGTCTAACATGCAAGGAATAAATTTTCTTAAAGGAAAATTGGCAAATTCATTTGCAATGAAGGATTTGAGTGCTACAAAACAAATCCTTGGTATGAGAATAACTAGAGATAGGAAAAAACACAAATTAACATTGTCACAAAGTGAGTACATAGAAAAGGTGTTGGAAAGATTTAATATGCATAATGAAAAACCAGTTAGTACACCTTTGGCTAGCCATTTCAAACTAAGTAAGGAGATGTGTCCCAAGACTCGGGAATAAATGGATTATATGTGTAAAGTTCCATATGCATTGGCATTTGAAAGCTTAATGTGTGCAATGATCTACACAAGGCTTGATATTTCACATGCAGTGGGAGTTGTAAGCAGGTATATGAACAATCCAGGAAAAGAGCATTGGATGGCAGTAAAGTGGATTCTTGGGTATTTGAGAGGTACAAAAAATAGAGCATTACGCTTTGGTGGTTCAAACGTTGCTCTATAGTGATATGTTGATGCAGGTATGGTAGGTGATAGAGATAACAAGAGGAGAACCATAGGGTATGTGTTTAATGTAGGTGGAACAATTGTCAATTGGGTTACAAATTTGCAAAACATTGTTTCACTTTCAATAACAAAAGCAAAGTATGTTGCCTCTACAAAGGCTAGTAAAGAAATGATTTGGTTACAAAGGTTTATGGATGAATTGGGAAAAAAGAAGGAGATGGGCAGGTTATATAGTGACAACTAGAGTGCCATTCATCTTATAAAGAACTCAACATTTCATTCCAAGACTAAACATATACAACTCAAGTAGCATTTCATGCGGTCAGTCTTGGAATATGGACAATTGAAGCTGCAAAATATACACACTAGCCAAAATCCTGCAGATATGTTGACCAAAGGTTGTAACTAAGGAGAAATTGAGCTTCTGCTTAGTATCAATTGGCCTTTAAGAATGATTATGAAGATGAGAAACAACCAGGTCCAAGTGGAGTCATTTTCTAGCAAGTGAAGCAATAATGGAGTTTATATAAATTAGTGTCCAAGTGGGAGATTGTTGAGTGTGGAGGTTGATTATCTTCTTGATTGTTCATAGGTTTATTTGTTTAAGCCACATTAGATCCATGTGCCTAACAAGGTGACAACATCGACCATATGATCGTTGTCAAGGGGGGCGATGGTGATTTTTATCAGCCCCCCCTGGCGGGGGTTTAGGGGTAGCGCCCCCAAAGCTAAAAATAGATGAAAAATTACTATGTAAAATATTGTAATTTCGTAGTCAATCTGGGTCGTTCATTAGGTGGATGATCTGATGGTAGAAGTTATGTTAATTTAGGGTTTTTTTTCCCTAGAAGGAAACCCTTAGTTTATATGAGGGAATTTTATTGCGGTTGTGTATTATTATTCCAAGTGAGAAAGAGAAAGGAGAATGTGTGAGAGCGAAGAAGAAATTACAACAATCTATTGTAGGTTGTATTTCTTCATTTTGCTGGATAATATAAAAGGGAGGACTAGCAGTTTCTCCGTGGATGTAACCCAAATTGGGTGAATCATGTATATCTATGTCTCTATTGTTTTATGCATTTATGTGTTTATGTTTCCGCAATATTTTATGCATTTCATTGCTTCGTTAATTAACTTCTAACATAGGAGAGAGTCCAATTTGATGTTTGTGGACCCTTCTCGACAATATCCACTGCCATACATAAATACTATGTTATTTTTATTGATGATTTCTCAAGAAAGTATTGGATCTTCTTCATGCGGAATAAGGATGAGACATTTTCAAAATTTGTAGAATTCAAGGCATTAGTTGAGAAAGAGACTAATAAGAAGGTGAAGGCTCTCAGGAGTGACAATGGAGGTGAGTACATTTCGAATGACTTCAAGGAATCTTGTGCCAAGGAAGGAATTCGAAGAGAACTGAAAACTCCCCACAACAAAATGGGGTAGCTGAGAGAAAGAACCAGAGCATTGTGGGAGCTAAGAGAATTATGCTACATGACCAAGGTTTTCCACTGCATTTATGGGTAGAGGCATGTAAGAGAATAGTATACTTATAGAATGAGACTCCTTATCAGATTCTTGGTATGATTACACCAGAAGATGCCTTCTCAGGGAGAAAGATGAATGTGTGTTATTTCAAAATTTTTGGAGCCTCTATTTACTACCACGTCTCCAAATATTCGAGGAAGAAACTTGAGTTGATAACAAATTTGGGAGTTTTTATGGGTTACAACAAAACTCCACACAATTACTGTGTGTACTTACCTTCCCTAAGAATTTCAGTTGTGTGAAGGGATGTAAACTTTCATGAGGAGAAAGCAATGATATGCTCTCTTAACAGGGAGTTTCAAATCCCACCAGAAGAGGAGATTTTAGCTCTAAAGGAGGAGCCTCAGGAAGTTGTGGAGAAACAAAAAATGGAGGAGTAGAGAGGAGGTAAAGTGGAGACATCCACTCAAGAAAAGCCATCCAGAGAAGGTAGAAAAATAACCAAGGAAGCTGAAAGACTGGTGCAGGATGTGAGGGAGAATGTGTGAGCTCCTTCAAATTTGCGCAGGAAAAGGAGGTCACCTGAGAGGTGTACTATCTACATGGATCTAATGACTGATGTTGTAGAGACTGAGCCATCCTCTTTTGAGGAAGAAGTTGAGCAACCAGTTTGGGTTGGTGGAATGGTGGAAGAATATGAATCCATCATGAAGAACAAAGTTTGGGAAGTGGTCCCAAGACTTGTAAATAAATTAGTTGTAGGTTTGAAATGGATCTTCAAGGTTAAGAATTCAACATATGGAAGCATAGAGAAGTATAAGGCCATATTTTTGGCCAAAGGATTCTCTCAAGTTGAGGGAATTGACTATGAGGAAACCTTTGCTCCTGTAGCAAGGTATTCATCCATTATATCAATTCTTGCACTAGTTGTGTAGATGGGGTGGAATATCCACCAAATGAATGTAAACAAACATCTCTCAATGGTGTTATTGAGGAGGAAGTGTAAATAGAGAAACCATAATGTTTTGAGACATTTGATCGAGAGTCTCATGTGTGCAGAATCAGGCGAGCATTGCATGGTCTCAAATAGGCACCTCGAGCTTGGTACACCCGGATTGATAGTTATCTCACTAGATTGGGCTTCACCAAAAGTGAAGAAAATATGAACCTCTATCATATTTTAGTAGAAGTTAAATTTCTTATCATTGTTTTATATGTTGATGATTTACTATTGACGTGTGATGATTAGTTGATAAGCTCTTACAAGGAGAACCTTGCAGGGGAATTTGAGATGAAAGACATGGGTCTCATGCACTACTTCCTCGGGCTGGAAGTATGGAAATGTGATGGGGAATTATTTGTGTCTCATGGAAAGTACTGCCACTGAGATACTGCAAATATTTTACATGGAGAGTTGTAAGACCATGGAGACACCTCTAGCGACACCCTGGAGGAAGGAGAATGCCACTTTAGGTGAAGAGGTTGATGCTACCATTTACCAACAGCTAGTGGGTTTGCTGATGTATGTTGTGAACACATGACCAGATATGTGTTATGCAATCAACCAACTGAGAGAAGCTATGGTTAGGCCAACCAAATTGTATTGGAAGGAAGCTAAACATGTTTTATGGTACTGTTGATGCCCTGAAAATCGTTGTATCAACATTGGGGGATAACCACCCGGTCCGAACCTTAATACAGCTCCTTTTCCGTTTGGAATGGTGGCTCCGACTGGGGATAATGGGACCAGTTTCCTAGAAATGAATAAACGGGATGGATGAATGATTGATTGTCTAATCTAACGGTAGGCGAATAACTTAATTTATTAGCAAAGAAAAAGAGCTACTACTAATCCCGGGAACTATTGTACTTTGAAGTGTAGCGCTTGATGATCTATGTTTATAAACAGGCATATAGATGACTCCATCTAATAAACATGGAAATTTATTCATTCAAGGATTACTTTTCTTAAATAGTTAAACAAAGTGATTAACGCAATATTGCTACACTTGTCATTTATATCATCAATACATATATGATCAAAAGAAAAGCATTGCCATAAACATCCAATAGTGGAGGAAATAAAGAAATGCTGTTAAAACACATACATAAATTCGATAATAGCAAAGGCGATCAAATGACAATTCATATAAAAGGAATGAATTCAGACATAGATAATAGTACCATATGAGCTGCTAGTCACTCCCGATATCAATCGCTATTTGAGATTCTTCTTTCAACGTAGAAATACTTTCAAACAAAGACAGTAGTGCACAATTGCATAAAAGCTTCCTTGCCAAAATTAGAATAATTGGTCTAGTTTTATAAAAGAATATGCCTGAAGTACAATAGTGCAACTTCAGGCTTTTAAGTCAAGTACAAAACTTTACGACCCTTTCCAAAACAATGAAAGGGTCTATAAATACTTAATTAAGCTAACTATCTATGAAACTGAAATCCTACTAAATTGGTATCAAATGATCTAGAATATCTCCTTCTCAGCAACCTGGCAGTCGGCGGCATGAATCATTAAGTAGGCTGTTTGCCTTTAAACCTGAGCTGACTTATCGCAAGCATTGGCTCCACTTCGGGCGGTCTGTTGAGGCGGGAGTTGAGCTGGGCGGCATAGGTGGCATCCTGAATATCGGGAATAATATACCCGATTGCATCTGTAAGGCATTTGAGGGCGGCTCTTTGACTGTGCGGTTTTACCAAGAAGAACCAATAGGCGTCCCATGTTAAACTGTTAATTCCAACAATTAACCTCCCATTTTTCTCCAGATCCGGATAACATGACTGCTCCAATGTTTTCGCCGTTGTCAATTTACCTAGAGTGCATTGGGAAATCATGTTAGACAAGTAGAGAGTATTATTAACCAATTCAACCAAATTACTTGTGGTTGATTTGCATCTTGAAATTGCCCTCTCTGCTTTCATTAGCTGGGACTGCCATTCTGTAAACAATATTTCTTTATGCGATTCTAAAATCCTTGGTAAATTTGCCGCCTGTCCTTGATCTGTATCTTGCCACTCGAGAAATTCAGTTAATGTTTCTTCAGCTTGATCCAAGTCTATTCTAGCCTTTTCTGTTTGTTTACTTATTGATTTCGTCAAATCGCATAATGGTTCCGCCTGGGTGATTTTTTGACATAAAAGCTTGATCTGTGTTATTAATGCCTTATTTATCTGTAATGCTTCTAATTCGAATTCGGCTATCTATGGAAGATCCTTTGTCTTCTCAAGCTATGCTGATAGTTGAGCAATCTACTCATCTTTTAATTTCAGCATTTGTTCATTTGCTATTCTCAGTTGTGCCAATGCCTCAGACAACTCTTTCTGCTTCTGGACTGCGCTGTGATCGATTCTCTGTTTCTCTTCCTGCAATTGTTGAGTTAATTGATTATTTATTTGCTGTTGTGTCAACAATTGCCGTTCTGCCTGCTCTGCCTTCTGTTGTGCTTCTGTTAGTTGTGCTTGCAATAAAAAGATCTCCTGGTCTTTTGTTTTTAATAAAAGACTCACCTCTGATGCCTTATCTATTGTTGCTGCCGAATAGGCTCCAGCATATTGTGATAGTTTTGTTAGGTCATCAGAGGGGTCAAATTCCTCATTCCAAACCGCATTGCCCGTGACCGTCTGTTCTGGAAAAAGGGAAGGTTGATCAGTCCTTTTCCTCTTCCTCTGTCGTTTTACAACAGCTTTGTGTCTTGGGCTATAGAAGACATCCAAGGGAGGAATTTCTTCTATCTGTAAGACAATTTGATCAGAGGGATCCTTTGGGATTATTTCTACTTCCTTCGAACTGGGTAGGCCGCTGGTTACACTTGGAACCTGTTTTGAAGTGGTCTCCTGTGTATCTGCCGCTTTTGAAGTTTCGGTGTCCTTTGAGCATTCAAGACTACTGATAATTGAATCAAATTGCTGCCATTCCTGGAGCAATTTGGGATCAATTTGAGTATCTACATTTACCTCTATGTTGCTTTGTTCCTGCTCTTTAGTCTGGGCTTCCTCTTGCACTTTCTCCTGTTCTTCTGTTGTAACCGGAGGTTCCTTAGGATGTTGCTGTTCAGGCTCGCTTGATCCTGTTGCTGGAGTTGTCGCTAACAGATCTAGAGGCAGAGTTTGCAACCTCTGTTCTCTAAGTCTGTTGAATTCAACTAACCCTTCATCCTTGTATTCCATTATGGCCAGCGATCTAACTTGATACATTGATTCAGCTGAGGAGAACAGGTCATCAAACTTATCTTCTATATGATCAAACTTTGTCAATTTGGCTTGTTCAAGTGCATTATAGGCGACTTTGTTGGGATCAAATCGCCTGTTAGGGGGAGTCGCTAGAGTTAATGACTTCATCTTCGTAGCTTCTTTTTCTGCATGTTTGAAATCATGCAAAGTGTAGACACCACATCTTAGAGGAAAGGAGGGCCAGACCTGCTTCTTATTTTTCTTCAGAGTTTGTGTAACTCCTTCGGCAATAATCTGATAGGCTATCTCCCTTGCCAGCAGTTTATCGGGTATGTACAAAGGAAGGACATGAGGTTTGGCTTGGCTGCCGAAAACTCTTATATAAGTAAATTTATCCTCTCCGAACCATCTTCCTATTGATGTCAAATCAATGCCTGCTTGGTAAGAAATTTTGGGAGCAGGTTTATTAAAAATAGAGTAATGAATGGGTAACATGAAGCCGTTGCAGACTTGGTATAAATGGTGCTTATAGGAAGTCTTCCACAATTTCTGATGGTATATGTGAATTGGCGTGGGGTCTTGTGTAGTCCACCTCCAACCGAGTACAGGAAACTCAGAATTAAAACACAGGGTATCTAGAATATAAGCACTGTAGTAGAATGGGGGAATAAGCCTTTCGGAGACGGAAGTTTTAGTTCTAAAATTAAGAACTGCTGTCGCTAGCTTATCTGACAGTATGGTTGCCCAATCCATTATCTCACTATTACATGCCGCTTCCATCAAGGGAACCATTTCTATAGTGAAATTAGCGGAATCGTGCAACCCCCACAATCTACACATCATTATCCCAGCATAACAATACGGAGAACATAGAGAATCAACAGAGTACTTACCGGAAGTTTCATGCTTGTGTTTCACCGGATTTTGCCTCCAATCCCGAATGGGTTCAGATTCAATTTCGTTCTTATTTCGGAATTTCTCCAGAAATGCCTTGTTGTACTTCTTCTCTGGCTCAGGCAAATGATACATTTGCCTCAAATCATCAGCCTTGAATGAACCGAAGATTCTCCCATCTCTGGTGCAGAAGGTTCTGTCTGTGATTGGGATTTCCTCAATTGCCCACTTCACTACATCCGTATATGGGAGAATTTGTTCCCGAGCCGCTATCCGATGAAGGAAAGAGTCGACCAAGTCTTTTAAAGTACCATCAGATTTTCGATTGGAACCCGTTGTAGCTTGTACTGCCGTCACCTTTGGTTCTTCTGCCTCGATCAAATTATAGGTACTTTGCCAAGTGGTCTTGCCAAGTCCTGAACATGTAATATCAAATATCAATCCTTTCTTTTTAGTTGCTGGATCAGCGACGGCTTGTCCTGTGGCTGGTGCAGCGGAAGTGATTGCGGTTTTCTTAGCCTTCTTCCCCATTCTGCTTGAATCTATTACTTCGGAAGAATTCTGCACAGTAGTGGAAATAAGCGTAACACAGAGAATTGGTAGCGAAAACCAAATACGAATGAGATATATTGATCAATGTGCGATGAAGGATTAACTTAGAGTGGCCGCGGATACAATCTATGAGAAGATTTTTTAAATTAACTATTTCATTGAATGGCCATTAAAACCTACCAATCCTTTAAATGCCCATCATATCGCTTATCAGCCGAATGATTTGTTTAAGCGTGCCTTGGATGTTTTGGCGGTTGAGCGCGGGTGAATCACTGTTTGAAAGATAAGGCCTTTAATACGAATTAATCGTAATATCTCTGCTTTAATGGTTTTTTGAAGTTTGCGCTTTTGGCTTTATCGCAATCGGGCGTCGGGGGAAAAATTAAATCTTTATATTGACACCTTTTGGAATCCCCGATCGCCGATAGCGATATCGCATCGCATCGGGGCGAAAGGGATGTGATCGCATCGCATCAGAGCAAAAAGCACTTAATCACATCGCATCGGAGTGGGAGGCACTTTTGTTATGGGAACTTATGATTGCTGATATCCGATAGCCTATTGCATGTTATCGCGTCGGAGAAAACCAATGGGCCTTTAAGTTATGCCTCCTTTGTCATTGCGATATGCGATCTTGCGATCGCTTTATCGCAATGATAAAAGATCAATCATTTATATTATAAGACCAAATAATTGGTTTGTCAAAAAGGTCTTTTGTAATGTTTTCACTTTGTTTTCAGATGTTTTTGAATAATACAAAGTTGATACCAATTAAAAATAAAAAGGGACCCATTTCATATTATAGTTTTGTGAATAAAATGGTATGAAATGGGGGGTTGTTGTAGAGCGCAACAATTGGCGATTCGCTGGAAGAAACAGTTATCTCTGAAAAGTATGGAAATACTTAAACTTTTTCAAAATAGAGTTCTCATCAAAGGGGAAAATTCTAATATAACTAGGTATATATGCATTCCAAATAATAATGAAACTATCTTTGCTAATTTCCTCTCTTGCTTAAAATTAGATACATTCTAAGTTTTAAATTGGCCCTTAATGGTTGATAGTGATAAAACAGAAAACCTTTCCAAATCAGCTTTTAGAATTGACTCCTTTGTCATAGGTAGAGCCTCTGCTGCCAACAGACGTTCATAGTTTCGACAGGGATACCTTTTTAACCATGCTATTGTCCATTGTCCTGCTCATTTGAGAGTATGATTAACAGAATGAATTCAAAACATGCTTTTCATATTTTGCATTTCTTTTCCACTTTTCTGTTAATTTGTAAGATAAAAAGCCATTTTCCTGGTTTGGTGACCAGCTTAGTGACAATGCCATTCACTGGTAGTAATTTAACCGAACAAGCTGGTTCGTGATGAGACCCCTTGTCTTATAATTCTAAGCCATTACCCTGTTTTGGTATGCAGTATTGGTAATGTCGGTTAAACTATTTCCCTATGATCATGGTAATCAGGCTTGTAATAAGACCTCTTATCTTTTATATCAAAATATTTTAGAATTACACTCTAAGTAATCATAAGCTTTGGTGAGTGGGATGGACAATTTTCTCCTTAAGAGTAAATGGATGACAAGGTAAGAGTTAAGGATGCTGAAATTGGATTAGTTTCTATTTTGATATTGATAACTTTTTTGTGACCAATTTAAAAACATAAAATGATTTACAATATTTCTAAACTTTGAGAAGCGTTCACAAAAATTGAAGTGTAGTTTCAGAATGCAATTACACCTAATTTCCTAGGAATTATCCCTCTTGTTTTAAGACTTCTATTATTTTAAAAGTAAATATCAACCCTACTTGTTTTGAGCAACTTTCACGTACAACAAAGGTCAATGGAAGATATCTCACAACTTTATTTTCTAATGAT
This sequence comes from Pinus tabuliformis, assembly GCA_031772625.1. Lineage (NCBI taxonomy): Eukaryota > Viridiplantae > Streptophyta > Pinopsida > Pinales > Pinaceae > Pinus > Pinus tabuliformis. Next base: position 837,695,002 of record CM062817.1, on the reverse strand, counting down.
CCTACAAACTACAAAATTCTAAAAAAGGGAGAAGGGGTTACCTTCTCAATTGAATAATTTCTTTAAGATGAGGCCATTAACAGGGAGAGAATTTCTCAAACCTGATAAATATTATAATATGAAGGTCGAATGGCCTATCTTCTCACAGATCTGAAATGGCCCAAGCCACATCTTCTAGAACTTGGTGTGTTTTCCCTTGTCCTCATGGGCTTTGTCCCATTTCAGAACCAAATCACCGACTTGAAATTGTTTTGAACCCGATGAGACTAAATCAAAGGATGACTTGATGATTTGCTGATGTTTGCATGAATAACCTTGGCTTTTTCTCTTTCCTCTTCTAATTTTAAAATTTGGTCATGTCTAAGTTGAATAGAAGAAGAAGGGCTTTCCTCAATAAACTGCACTAGGGCTAGAGAAGGAAGGACAAGATTTGTTGGTAGCACTGCTTCTTTTCCATACACAAGGTTGAATGGAGAAGAACCTATGGAAGCCTTTTGCGTTATCCTATCAGCCCATAGTGTGAATATTAAGGATTTGTGCCATTTTTTATGATTATGTTCGATGGTTCGCTTAATAATTTTAATCAGATTTTTATTTGTGGACTCTGCTAAACCATTGCCCTGGGGATAGTAATTAGCAGAATATTTTAATTTAAATCCTCTTTTAATAGCGAAATCAAACATAACATTGCCTGAGAAGTAAGATGCATTATCAAAAACAAGAGCATTTGGGACACCAAACCTGGTAATGATGAATTGATCTATGAATTCAATGATTGCCTCAGAATTTGTTGTCTTCAAAGGAATTGCTTCAACCCATTTAGTAAAATAATCAGTAGCGGTAAGGATATACCTATGCTGTTTGGAAGAATGAGGAGTAATTTCCCCAATGATATCCAATCCCCATTGCTCAAATGGCTGTTCAATGTTGACTGGTTGCAAAGGGAAAGCTGGTTTTCTTTGTCTTCCACTAGAAGTTTGACAATTTCGGCATTTCCTTACATATTCATGAGTATCTCTAAATAGAGTGGGCCAGTAATATCCAGCATGAATGATTTTATGGGCTGTTGTATCAGCTCCAAAATGTCCTCCTGCTGGTCCATCATGTAATTCCTGCAAGACCTTTTGTGCTTCAGGTTTTTCTAGGCATCTTAATAAGATTGAATCATAATTTTGCCTAAAAAGCACATCATCAATAATTGTGAAATTTTTTGCTTTTAATCTAATGGCCCTTTTGTTTTTGTAGGACAGGTTAGGAGGTGCATATCCATTTTTCAAATAAAAGATTAAGTCAACATATTGTGATTCAGAATCAGTAATACTTACCTGGTTGATTTCTTCGGTTTGATCTGTATCACCTGATTCTGGAATGTTGGATGCTCCTGCCAATAACCTGCAAAAACCTTGGCCTCTAACAATCTTTGCTGGTTTAATTTCTAAATCATATTCTTGAAGTGCTGTGACCCAGTTTGCCCTTTTTTCACCTAGTTCTCTTTGGATTAATAGTTGCCTTACTGCAGGGAAAGGAACTATAACTTTTGTGTGAGCTTTTAAAAGGAAGGGCCTGTAATGTTTGACAGCTTTATATACAACAAAGGCTTGTTTTTCTACTTCGGAGTAATTCAATTCAGCACCCTGAAGATTTGAACTATAGAATGAAATGGGTGCTTCCGAATTGTGATCATTAATATGTGTGAGTACTGCTGCATAAGACAAATCGGATGCGATAGTATACAGTGTGAAATGATTAGAAAAATTAGGGGTATTTAAGGCGGGGGCATTAATTATTGATTGTTTGATTAAATCAAACGCTTCCTTTTCTGCTGATCCCCACTTAAAGACTGAATTTTTCTTAATCATATTTTGAAGTGGCAAAATGATTTGAGAAAAGTCTAGAACAAATCTTTTGACAAAATTGATTTGGCCTAAAAATGACTGCATGGATTTTTTATTATGAGGGAAAGGGATTTCAGAGATTTCTTTGATTCTATCGGGATCAATATAAATGCCATCTTTAGAAACAATAAAGCCTAAGAGCTTTCCTTGGTTAAGAGCGAAGAAAGATTTTTTAGGATTAAGTGAAATACCATACCTTTTGCAGCGTTGAAAAATTTGATTTAAATCATGCAAATGATTGGACTTCTCTTTAGAAAATACAGTAATATCGTCTAAGTAGACGACTACTGTTCTGTTAATCAATCCTTTAAAAGCTATATCCATCGCTCTTTGGAATGTGGCTCCTGCATTAATAAGTCCGAAAGGCATTTTCTGATACGCATATGTTCCCCATTTTGTTCTGAATGTGGTTTTAAGTTGGTCATCAGGATGGACCAAAACTTGGTTATATCCTGAAAAACCATCTAGAAAGGACATTAACTCAGAGCCTGCTACTGATTGGAGTATCTGCTCCATAGTAGGTAATGGGAAATTATCTTTTAAGCTCGCCTTGTTCAAATTTCTAAAATCTATACAAATCCTAATGTCGCCATTTTTCTTTCTGACTGGCACCATATTGGAGACCCAGTTTGAGTGCCGAACGGGAAAAATAATCTTAGCTTTCAAGAGTTTATTAAGTTCAGATTTTATTTGACTCTCTAAGTTCGGATGTATTTTTCTCAACTTCTGCTGAATTGGTTTCTGTTCGGGAAGCATTGGAATGGTATGCTGGATGATGGATGTATCATATGTCTTTAAATCGTCATAATTCCAAGCAAAAACCTGTTTATTTTTCCGTAACAGTCTAATGAATGCTTCCTTTTCTTCCACGGAAAGTCCTAATCCTAAATTAATGTTTTGAGGAGTTTGCTCAGTGCCAAGGTTTATCAATTCAAACCTTAAGGTAGAACTTTGGAGCTTTGTATTGGTCACAGGTTTAAACCTGTCTTTAATATCATAAAGATCCTCAAGCTTCACCACAGGCTTAGGGATTGAATTCTCCTCGGGTTTACCTCTCATTTGAAGGTCATGCTCGTTTTCCTCAATGATTTGATCATCATAGGACTTTTCGGAAGTTAAAAACTGTAAAATGTCTTCATCGTGGTTGAATACTCTCCAATTAGTGACATTGTCAGAAATTGATGGCCTAAAAAGTAATTCTACTGAAAATCTATCTGGGCTGTAGTCTTCGGAGGGTAGGAGCTTGGAAGCAACATTGGATAGCAAGTCGGTTGCCGAATTTTGAGACCTGGGAATGGAGGAAATATTGAATGCCGAAAAGTGGGAGGTGAGTTCCTGTACCAGCGATTGATAATGTTTGAGATGGGTGGAAAGACAATGAATTGTATTCCTTACCTGTTTGATAATAATTTCAGAATCTCCAAACACTTCCAAATATTGGACCTTGACGCCAATAGCTTTATATAGTCCTTGGACTAAGGCTTCGTATTCTGCTGTATTATTCGTGCATTCAAACTCTAACCTACAGGACATCATTGTTTTTTCTCCTTGCAGGCTAATCAAAATACATCCTGCTCCTGAGCCCTCACTAGATTTGGACCCATCGAAATATAATGACCAAAATAAAGAAGTATTAACAATTTTATTTACAGTTTCCTCAGTATCATTAAAACATCTTGACCTATCTGTTTGTGAATAATTTTTGATTTGAGATGTAAAATGGTTTACTAAGAAAGGGGATGGTTGGGCAACAAAGTTGCCAAAGTATGACTCTGATGAATAATTTCCCAAAATATTGTTATTAAATGCTATTGGTTGGTTTTCTTGTTCAAATTCATAACTGTATGGGTCATATGCTTTTCCCGATCGATTCTTATTTTATTTGGCTTACCCATATAGGGAAGCCACATATGTGACCAATCGGTAGAAATATACCCATGTAGTTTCTCAGACCAATCCCTACTCAAGATCAAACCATAAAACTCAGGTATATCGGCGATCAAGATATCAATCCTTTGCACTATTCTAGGATCAGCAGATAACCTAATAGTTACGGAGTTGATCTACCCCAAAACCTGTACTTTAGTCCTGTCCAATTGCACAATATGAATAGCGGACTTCTGGGGTTCAATGTTCAGTTTGGAACAAACTGAAGCTGGAATTATGTTAGAAGATGCCCCTGAGTCAATCAAACAGTTGTGCAGGTTTCTATTGTAGATCTCATAGGTTAGAAGGAAAGGTGGAGTATGAGAGTTTTATCTATCTCCTATTAGAACTACATTAGTAGCTTCGACCATACCAGAAGGTGGTTGACCTGTATCGTTTGTAGCTTTAGCACTAGGGAGGGGTGAAGTAGGAACAACATTTAATTCTTTGAGAAGCAATTTTTGCTGATGTTTCAATTTACTAAGTTCAAACATAGTAATGTTTGCCTTGGTCTTTTTCATATCATCAACAATATTGTAATCCATTGAATCAGACACTACCAATGTCTTAGATGTTGATGGAATTGTTGAGGTTGAAGGTTGGTTTTGTGGGATTGTTACAGGTGGCTTCTTTGGGGGTACCTTTTCTTTTGTTGTAGCAGCACCTGCACTTCTTTTCTTTGAAGTTGTCTGAACAGGTTCGGAGGTACCTCTACTCTTGGTAGTGACAGGAAATGCTTCTTCTTCGTTTTCTGTATCGGAGTTAGGCAATATAAAATCCCACATTCCATGACATTCAACAACTTCCTCTTCTTCATCAGTTGGTGTAGCTGTTTCTTCTTCTCCTTCTTCAAGATCTGAATCTGCATTTGATATAACATTTGGTGGTTTTGATTCAGTTTTCTTGTAATTTCTAAAGGGTCTTTTGGTTGAGGTTTCAGCTACCTGTTTTTTGATTTCAACCATTTCATTTGACATAGTTTTGAGGACCTTTTGTAGACCCTCCATGTCATATGGATCTTTAGGGGTTTTCTTCTTTGAATCATCTTTAAAAGAAACTTTTTTGGCTTTTCTATCTTCAAGAGCAGCTTTCTTCTCTAGAGCATTAATACATTTCTCCACAGCAAGTGCTTCTTTCATGTTTTCAGCTAAAGTTGGTTTTCCAGCCCTGTCTACAAAAATAGCTATATTGGCAGGTAGGGCAGTTATATACCACTCGCTTCGGATTTGCTCACTTGGTTTGGAGGCCGTTGGGATTTTGTTCAAGAGTTTATTGAATCACGCATTAAATTCTTTAATTGGTTCCCTATGCTCTATCCTAAGATTGGAGAGATCATTTATTAGTGTAGCCAAAGACCTATCATCACCATACTTAGTAAGAAACTGTTCTTGGCAAGTCGTCCAACAGGTAATGGAACCAGAAGGTAAAGAGAAATACCAGGATCCTGCTGATCCTTGCAAGGTATAAGGGAAAAGCCTAACGAGAACATCTTGCTCTGTTACTCCCTTCAAATTAATTGCCAACATGAAATTATTAATATGTTCCTCAGCTTGTGTTCCATCATCTGGATTAAATTTGGGTAGCCATTTTTCGGGTGCATCAGGTAATGCATGCAATGGAGCAGGCATATTGACTGCACCAGGCCTGGTCCATGGATCTGCCATTGTAACCGCAGTAGTGGATGATACTACTGTTGAACTTACAGAAGTCTGGGAAGGAGTTAATATTAAGGATTGCGTAGTTTGGGATGTTGCAGTTGCTAATCCCTGATGAACAACAATGTGTGATGAGGGAGTGGATGGTTGACTTCGCACGGGGGAAAGTGAGATGGAGGATGTGGTTGAAAATTCTTCATTGTCAGATTCTTCAGTGTTTTTCTTTGCCTTTTTCCTTTTGGGTAAAGGGAACTCCGTAGGTTCAATACCGAGCTTTTCACTCTGAAGTCTGGTGAGAGGGTGAGGTAAATTGAACTGCGAAGTCGCACTGCTTTAAGATACCTCAGATTTCTGTGGTGAAATCGAGAAGCTCTGAAGTTTGTCGATAAGAGACTGGACTTCAGGGGATTAAAGACTTAATTGTTCTGAAGTATGATGGGTTTGAGCAGTGGTAGTTGATTCCTCTTCTTCTTGTTTGGATACTAGAGAACCAACATGCAATTGGGAAGTATGAGGTGATGCGGAGGGAGAATTACTCTTAGAATGGTTTGTAGATTTGTGTTTGCTTGCCATTCACAGTTGATGGCCCTCCTTCTAGTGCCAAAAATGTTGATGCCCCGAAAATCGTTGTATCAACATTGGGGGATAACCACCCAGTCTGGACCTTAATACAGCTCCTCTTCCGTTTGGAATGGTGGCTCCGACTGGGGATAATGGGACCAGTTTCCCAGAAATGAATAAACGGGATGGATGAATGATTGATTGTCTAATCTAACGGTAGGCGAATAACTTAATTTATTAGCAAAATAAAAGAGCTACTACTAATCCCGGGAACTATTGTACTTTGAAGTGTAGCGCTTGATGATCTATGTTTATAAACAGGCATATAGATGACTCCATCTAATAAACATGGACATTTATTCATTCAAGGATTACTTTGCTTAAATAGTTAAACAAAGTGATTAACGCAATATTGCTACACTTGTCATTTATATCATCAATACATATATGATCAAAAGAAAAACATTGCCATAAACATCCAATAGTGGAGGAAATAAAGAAATGCTATTAAAACACATACATATATTCGATAATAGCAAAGGCGATCAAATGACAATTCATATAAAAGGAATGAATTCAGACATAGATAATAGTACCATATGAGCTGCTAGTCACTCCTGATATCAATCGCTATTTGAGATTCTTCTTTCAACGTAGAAATACTTTCAAACAAAGACAGTAGTGCACAATTGCATAAAAGCTTCCTTGCCAAAATTAGAATAATTGGTCCAGTTTTATAAAAGAATATGCCTGAAGTACAATAGTGCAACTCCAGGCTTTTAAGTCAAGTACAAAACTTTACGACCCTTTCCAAAACAATGAAAGGGTCTATAAATAATTAATTAAGCTAACTATCTATGAAACTGAAATCCTACTAAATTGGTATCAAATGATCTAGAATATCTCCTTCTCAGCAACCTGGCAGTCGACGACATGAATCATTAAGTAGGTTGTTTGCCTTTAAACCTGGGCTGACTTATCGCAAGCATTGGCTCCACTTCGGGCGGTCTGTTGAGGCGGGAGTTGAGCTGGGCAGCATAGGTGGCATCCTGAATATCGGGAATAATATACCTGATTGCATCTGTAAGGCATTTGAGGGCGGCTCTTTGACTGTGCGGTTTTACCAAGAAGAACCAATAGGCGTCCCATGTTAAACTGTTAATTCCAGCAATTAACCTCCCATTTTTCTCCAGATCAGGATAACATGACTGCTCCAATGTTTTCGCCGCTGTCAATTTACCTGGAGTGAATTGGGAAATCATGTTAGACAAGTAGAGAGTATTATTAACCAATTCAACCAAATTACTTGTGGTTGATTTGCATCTTGAAATTGCCCTCTTTGCTTTCATTAGCTAGGACTGCCATTCTGTAAACAATATTTCTTTATGTGATTCTAAAATCCTTGGTAAATTTGCCGCCTGTCCCTGATCTGTATCTTGCCACTCAAGAAATTCAGTTAATGTTTCTTCAGCTTGATCCAAGTCTGTTCTAGCCTTTTCTGTTTGTTTACTTATTGATGTCGTCAAATCGCATAATGGTTCCGCCTGGGTGATTTGTTGACATAAAAGCTTGACTTGTGTTATTAATGCCTTATTTATCTGTAACGCTTTTGATTTGAATTCGACTATCTGTGGAAGATCCTTTGTCTTCTCAAGCTGTGCTGATAGTTGAGCAATCTGCTCATCTTTTAATTTCAGCATTTGTTCATTTTCTATTCTCAGTTGTGCCAATGCCTCAGACAACTCTTTCTGCTTCTGGACTGCGCTGTGATCGATTCTCTGTTTCTCTTCCTGCAATTGTTGAGTTAATTGATTATTTATTTGCTGTTGTGTCAACAATTGTCGTTCTGCCTGCTCTGCCTTCTGTTGTGCTTCTGTTAGTTGTGCTTGCAATAAAAAGATCTCCTGGTCTTTTGTTTTTAATAAAAGACTCATCTCTGATGCCTTATCTATTGTTGCTGCCGAATAGGCTCCAGCATATTGTGATAGTTTTGTTAGGTCATCAGAGGGGTCAAATTCCTCCTTCCAAACCACATTGCCCGTGACCGTCTGTTCTGGAAAAAGGGAAGGTTGATCAGTCCTTTTCCTCTTCCACTATCGTTTTACAACAACTTTGTGTCTTGGGCTATAGAAGACATCCAAGGGAGGAATTTCTTCTATCTGTAAGACAATTTGATCGGAGGGATCCTTTGGGATTATTTCTACTTCCTTCGAATTGGGTAGGCTGCTGGTTCCACTTGGAACCTGTTCTGAAGTGGTCTCCTGTGTATCTGCCGCTTTTGAAGTTTCAGTGTCCTTTGAGCATTCAAGACTACTGATAATTGAATCAAATTGCTGCCATTCCTAGAGCAATTTGGGATCAATTTGAGTATCTACATTTACCTCTATGTTGCTTTGTTCCTGCTCTTTAGTTTGGGCTTCCTCTTGCACTTTCTCCTGTTCTTCTGTTGTAACTGGAGGTTCCTTAGGATATTGTTGTTCAGGCTCGCTTGGTCCTATCGCTGGAGTTGTCGCTAACAGATCTAGAGGCAGAGTTTGCAACCTCTGTTCTCTAAGTCTGTTGAATTCAACTAACCCTTCATCCTTGTATTCCATTATGGCCAGCGATCTAACTTGATACATTGATTCAGCTGAGGAGAACAGGTCATCAAACTTATCTTCTATATGATCAAACTTTGTCAATTTGGCCTGTTCAAGTGCATTATAGGCGACTTTGTTGGGATCAAATCGCCTGTTAGGGAGAGTCGCTAGAGTTAATGACTTCATCTTCGTAGCTTCTTTTTCTGCATGTTTGAAATCATGCAAAGTGTAGACACCACATCTCAGAGGAAAGGAGGGCCAGACCTGCTTCTTATTTTTCTTCAGAGTTTGTGTAACTCCTTCGGCAATAATCTGATAGGCTATCTCCCTTGCCAACAATTTATCAGGTATGTACAAAGGAAGGACATGAGGTTCGGTTTGGCTGCCGAAAACTCTTATATAAGTAAATTTCTCCTCTCCGAACCATCTTCCTATTGATGTCAAATCAATGCCTGCTTGGTAAGAAATTTTGGGAGCAGGTTTATTAAAAATAGAGTAGTGAATGGGTAACATGAAGCCGTTGCAGACTTGGTATAAATGGTGCTTATAGGAAGTCTTCCACAATTTCTGATGGTATATGTGAATTGGCGTGGGGTCTTGTGTAGTCTACCTCCAGCCGAGTATAGGAAACTCAGAATTAAAACACAGGGTATCTAGAATATAAGCACTGTAGTAGAATGGGGGAATAAGCCTTTCGGAGACGGAAGTTTTAGTTCTAAAATTAAGAACTGTTGTCGCTAGCTTATCTGACAGTATGGTTGCCCAATCCATTATCTCACTATTACATGCCGCTTCCATCAAGGGAACCATTTCTATAGTGAAATTAGCAGAATCGTGCAACCCCCACAATCTACACATCATTATCCCAGCATAACAATACGGAGAACATAGAGAATCAACAGAGTACTTACCGGAAGTTTCATGCTTGTGTTTCGCCGGATTTTGCCTCCAATCCCGAATGGGTTCGGATTCAGTTTCGTTCTCATTTCGGAATTTCTCCAGAAATGCCTTGTTGTACTTCTTCTCTGGCTCAGGCAAATGATACATTTGCCTCAAATCATCAGCCTTGAATGAACCGAAGATTCTCCCATCTCTGGTGCAGAAGGTTCTGTCTGTGATTGGGATTTCCTCAATTGCCCACTTCACTACATCCGTATATGGGAGAATTTGTTCCCGAGCCGCTATCCGATGAAGGAAAGAGTCGGCCAAGTCTTTTAAAGTACCATCAAATTTTCGATTGGAACCCGCTGTAGCTTGTACTACCGTCACCTTTGGTTCTTCTGCCTCGATCAAATTATAGGTACTTTGCCAAGTGGTCTTGCCAAGTCCTGAACATGTAGTATCAGATATCAATCCTTTCTTTTTAGTTGCTGGATCAGTGACGGCTTGTCCTGTGGCTGGTGCAGTGGAAGCGATTGCGGTTTTCTTAGCCTTCTTCCCCATTCTGCTTGAATCTATTACTTCGGAAGAATTCTACACAGTAGTGGAAATAAGTGTAACATAGAGAATTGGTAGCGAAAACCAAATACGAATGAGATATATTGATCAATGCGCGATGAAGGATTAACTTAAAGTGGTCGCGGATACAATCTATGAGAAGATTTTTTAAATTAACTATTTCATTGAATGGCCGTTAAAACCTGCCAATCCTTTAAATGCTCATCATATCGCTTATGGACCGAATGATTTGTTTAAGCGTGCCTTGGATGTTTTGGCGGTTGAGCGCGGGTGAATCACTGTTTGAAAGATAAGGCCTTTAATACGAATTAATCGTAATATCTCTGCTTTAATGGTTTTTTGAAGTTTGCGGTTTTGGCTTTATCCCAATCGGGCGTCGGGGGAAAAATTAAATCTTTATATTGACACCTTTTGGAATCCCCGATCGCCGATAGCGATATCGCATCGCATCGGGATTATTGAGTGGGGCACTTTAAAAAGCATGCATGGTATATCCCCGACCGCCGATAGCGATATCGCATCGCATTGGGGCGAAAGGGATGTGATCGCATCGCATCGGAGCAAAAAGCACTTGATCTAATCGCATCGAAACGGGAGGCACTTTTGTTATGGGAACCTATGATTGCTGATATCCGATAGCCTATTGCATGTTATCGTGTCGGAGAAAACCAATGGGCCTTTAAGTTATGCCTCCTTTGTCATTGCGATATGCGATCTTGCGATCGCTTTATCGCAATGATAAAAGATCAATCATTTATATTATAAGACCAAATAATTGGTTTGTCAAAAAGGTCTTTTGTAATGTTTTCACTTTGTTTTCAGACCTTTTTGAATAATACAAAGTTGATACCAATTAAAAATAAAAAGGGACCCATTTCATATTATAGTTTTGTGAATAAAATGGTATGAAATGGGGGGTTGTTGTAGAGCACAACAGGTACCTCAGAGGCACTACCTAGTAGGGATTATGATAGACGGATAGAGGGAGTGAAGTTGTGTGGCTTCACAGATGCAGATTGGGCAGAGAGTCCATCTGACCAAAAGCGTACATCGGGTGGAATTTTTAATGTTGGATCCACAACAATTTCATAGTATAGTAGGAAGTAGAGGTTTGTGGCACTCAACTCAAAAGAAGTTGAATACATGGCTACAAGTCAAGAAACATGTGAGGCGATCTGGATGAGAAAGATAATTGTGGGACTTTTTTGTCAGGAGATGGATCCAACTATGATCTATTGTGACAATTAAAGTTGCATTAAACTCTATGAGAATCTAGTATTTCACGATCGATCCAAGCATATATATTGTAATGCCCTCCTCCCACATCTACCCAAGTAACCGATGAACTGGGTAAACATGTAACGAAAAGTTACTATGATATGATTTTAACTCCTAAGTCACGTTAAGGAAGTGGATTTGACGGAAACACACCATATAGAACATCAACATTAGCTACAGGACCCCTAAGAACCATCCCACCATTTCTAGTAACTAGTCCTTCGGTCCCATTGAGGTTTTAGACCACTTGACCCCCGGACGCTCCCATGCTATGGGCCTGACCGCATCTAGGAGGTTCTGGACGCTCTCATGATAAGGCATGCCAGCATCCAGGGACTATTTTTTTTAGTGCCGTGCTAGCATCCCCAAGATTTGAGCCACTTTTTCAGGCCTAGAGCCCAGGTCATTGCCCAAAATTTGATGACATCTTCAGAATAGAAATATAACAAGGAAATAATGAGGAAAATGCAAATACTTGAACAAGACCTTGACTGGACCCCTACTAGCCATGACATGCATTTCATCAAACATATCACAAATATGTAATCTACAGGTGTAAATAACAGATCTAAGCATAGGGGTCTCATACTTAGCTGAGAATCGCTAAGAAGCATTGATGCCTCAACACATTAGTTGTAGTTTCATCCATTAGGTCATAGATACATTGTCCATCCATTTATAAGTAAAAACATGATGAGAGCCATACATAGCTACTGTCATAAAACATATACATAACCAACATGATAGCAACAAAAATACCAAGGAAATCACAACCATATGATCCACATATAAACCAGTATAATACTCATAGAAATAAGGATAAATAACCTCATATTTATGATGCAAAATCCAAACCCAAGATGGGACTTCCACATTCCACCCAACCGTAGAATGGCTGAGCCAAATCTCTCTTCAACCATTCACCCTTGTGACATATCCCAAGCATGAATGTTGGATCTCATAAAACACATCAATCCAAAACCATATAGGGCTTTCAGAGGCTAATCACCTGAACCCATCAAACAATGGTTCCACCTCACGGTCGGACATCACCAAACCATCACCAGATTGGTCTCTATCCAAGCCTTCTAGGGCTCTAGAGTGTTTTTTCCAACCAAGGCTCCAGGACTAGTAACTCAACCCACAACTGCTGCCGGGCTCTAGAGCATTTGTCCAACCAAAGCTCCAGATTAGTAACTCAACCAACCAAAGGCTCCATAACGTTTGTCCAACCAAGGCTCCAAGAATAATAACTCAACCCAAGATGTTACATGGCTCCAAAGCATGTCCAACCAAGGCTCCAAGAACTAGTAACTCAACCCAAACTAAGGAAACATGAGAACCAACCAGAAAACAAAACAAATGAACCCACAACACCATGGATATCCATGAAATGGAAATGCTAGGCAAATCCATTTTCAATCCAGGCAATCCTCTATGCTAGTGACAAATCATGACCAATAAACCACATGCATATGCCATGCATGCAAAAAATAGTGAGGAAAAACTACATGCAACTTGGTACTTGCAATAAAAACCCACTATAGCTGCTGATCCTGATGTCCTCTTATTCTTTCTTGCTCCAAAAATCCAAGTATGCCACACCCTCCAAGAGTGCTCCAAGAAAAATCTAAGTGAGAGAGAGAGAGAATAACGAGAGAGCTCCAAAACTAAACTGACAAAAGGTTACCAACTGATCCTCAGAAGCCTTTTTATTAATGAGGCCTCTATTTTCTTCAGTTTTCATTATTTTCCCTCAATTTCCTCCTCACATGCAACTTGTGACCTTTAACCTTCCTTTTCTCCTAATTTCCAATATTTTCATAAATAAATGTGCTAAAAATGCCATTTTTCCTTTGCAAAGCCTTAGCCATTGCCTTTGCCAATTTCCTTAGCCATTAATAACCAAATGAACACCCACACTAGGATCTCTTTCCCAACATTCAACTTGGAATAAGTGTCCCATCAACGGTGGTTATTATTTTTCCTTTATTAACTTTTATTACATGGAATTTTCACCAGGGATGTTACAGACCCCTCCCCCTTTGGGGAACACTGTCCTCAGTGTTCAACAAAACCTATAACCATAAGACTATTGTAAGAAAAACATAATGCTAATGGAGCTTTATAACGTAGCTCGTTGCAGTATTTACAATAATCAACTTGTTGAGAAGCAAACCAACATGAACACATAACAATATAACATCATAATGACATGACATCCATACCGCTTATTGGAGCTATATAACATATCTCATGGCGGTGTTTACATCAATATACATATGTACATATACCAAACATCACCAAAACATGTACCAAAACATATACCAATAAATATACCAAAACACCATACCAAACTGCTTGCCTCAACCGACAAACAAGGAAGGATACATAGCCTGCATTTGATCAACCATCTCCCATGTAGCTTCATCAGGCCTGAAGTGCTTCCATTTCAATTTAACCTGCTTGATTTCTCAGTTCCAGAGCATGAGTGTCTTTCTCTGCAAAATGCACTGTAGTTCCGGCTGGAATTCTCCTTCTAGTTCCACTTGCAATACAAACCAGTCAATCACATGATCAACATTTTAACATACTTCTCAACTAATGACACATGGAAAACATCATGGAATTTCACCGTTGAAGGCAGTGCAAGTCTATAGGCTACTGGCCCAATCCTCTCAATAATACTGAAGGGTCCACAAAACCATGGTGCTAGCTTGGCACATGATCCAATCCGTAAGGAGCTATTCTTTGGTTTGATTTGCAAGTACACATGTTCCCCCACTTAGAACTCCTTAAACAACCTGTTCCAATTTGCATAGCTCTTCTTCTTATCCTGTGTTGCCTTTAGAATTTTTTTGATTAGTTGCATTCCCTGTTCCATGTCTACCAATATGTTCGGTCCAATCAACACCCTATTAACTGGATCACTTCAACTGATGGGAGCATTGCAACTCCGCCTATACAATGCCTCAAATGGACTCATCTTCGAAGATTCCCGATACCCATTATTTTAAGTGAACTATACCAGTGGAAGATACTCTTCCCACTTTCGTTGTTGATCCATCACATACATCCTCAACATGTCCTCCAATATCCCGTTGACCCTCTCAGTCTGTCCATCTGTCTGTAGATGATAATCTGTACTTAAGGCCAACTCTGTGACCAAACCTGCAAACAACTCCTTCTAAAACTTGGAAGTAAACTTTGCATCCTTGTCTGACACAATAGTCTTCGAAACACCATGCAATCTGATCACATTTATGATGAATATCTATGCTACATCACTAGCTGAGAATGTAGAGTTCACTAGAATGAAGTGCGCAACCTTTGTCAACCTGTCCACAACAGCCATGATGGAATCATGCTGTCTCACTGTCCTCGAAAAACCTATGATAAAGTCCATAGAAATGACCTCCCATTTCTACTTTGGAATCACAATCGAATGTAGCAATCCACCTGGATGCTTACACTCTACCTTCACACGCTAACAATCGAAACACCTAGCCACAAACTCTATTACATCCTTCTTTAGATTCGACCAATAATAATACTTCTTTACTGCATTCAATGTCTTCTGATAACTTGGGTGACCCGAATATGGTTTCGCATGAAACTCTCTCAAGATCACCTTCTTGAGCTCACTGTTATCTAGCACATATATCTTGTCTCTGAATCCAACCAATCCATCTGTTGTAAGGCAATAGTCCACATCCTATGCACTTGCACTTGTACCTGTACCTATATCTGTGCTACTACCTATACCTGTACTACAACCTCCGAGGAAGAAGGTAAAGGGTCAACTTTAGGATCAATTGAAGGTTGATTTTGTCCAGTTGGAGGAGTACTCGATTGCGAAGAAATCACGACATTTTGAACCAAGGAGGTTGAAAAAAACCATACAAGAAAACCAATGGTAAATCCCAAAAGGGACAATGTAGCCATATATGGAGCACCAATATTTCCAAAAGAAGGAAAAGGACTAGGATTCCCATCCAAAGGAATTCCTTATTTGGTGGATTCCGAATTTGTCGCCATATGTTTTAACCTAAGATCAACTAAGGAGCGAGCGTGGAGGATGTTATCCACGGTAAATTAGTTTTATTTTAATCAAAGTAACATAACAAAACAAAAGAGGGATAATCTAGGGAAAAGGTTTACCAAGCAACTGTGAACTGCAGAATACCCCCCGACAAACCGAGAAGAACAGGCAGGCAGTCTCCCCGAATGTTGTGTTCGATGTATCACAGTTTACAAGGCGGCCAACTCGGTTACTTAAGGATGGATAACAACCTAGTGTTGTCCTCCCATATATACCCGAAGGTACGTGGAGGCCCAGTCCATATAAGCGTTGTCTAATGCAAAACCGCACAGTGAGAGCATTCCCATATACTTTACGTACTGTGAGACCAACCTATATACCCGAAGGTACGTGGACGAGCTATGATATACTCATGTACATGGAATGAGGTATCACACTCGGGATGTATTGCAAACAAGTTAGCGACAGCTGCTTTGTTTTACGACATCGGAACACGTCTCTAACCTAGACCTCTAAATGTTTTTCGTTAAGTGATAATGCTCCATTAGGTAAATTCAGATAAATTTTAAGTTGATCTTCTTTAGAATTTTCCTTTCAAGGTTCACCACGTGATGTATGTTTGCAATTCATAAAATGCAACTAATATGTTAACCATTCTTTCCATTAAATTTAACAATGAAAATCCTAGCTAGTAGGGATAGAGCAATCAGATCTTTGACAAAGAGTAAAGGGCACATCTAATGCAATTTCCCTAGCTATTCCTATCAAGCATTCACAAACTTTAATATGCACAATGCATGTATTTCTTTTCGATTTTCCTTAATGTGAATGAACAAAAAGGAAAACTAATGCACAATCGATCAATAAACTCTTTTCATAAAAATGACGATTTTGCGACAATTTCTTTTCAAGGAAAGGAAGACTTTACGACACTTTCATTTTCAAAGAAATGAGGAATTACGACACTTTCAATGAAAAGAATAATCAAATTCATACATCAATCAATTGATCTTTCATGAATGAAGACTTGACAACAATTCAATTTTCGAAGGAAAAGACGATTTAACGACACTTTCTTTCGCTAAAGATCAATCGACCAAAAAACTAACTTTCGACTATAGATTGAAAATGACAAAGCAAATACATAAGAAAAAATCATCAATCCTAGACTAAGTAGGGCCATGTAAGGAGATGAAAAACTATTTTCAGAGACAAGACATCGTTGACATTCAGCAAATCATTCAAACAAGAGAAAATTGGCAAAAAACTTCAGCTCCTAGATGGGAAACTAACCCTCAAGGGATCAGCGCAGGCAGCAGTGAGAGACAATGCACTTCAACACACTAGATCTATGCGGGAAGTGCATTGCAGTGCACTGTGTCCTTCATTGGGCTGCGCTGGTGATAGTAAGCCATTTTGAAGGTAATTTTGACACAGTTTTGACTCAATTTTCAATGAAAGAATACTGAAATTCAATCAACGACCACAAGTACAGTATGTAGAAATTTCTTAAGAGGTTGATAAGCTACTAAGATGGATGATTGATCCCCAGCGGAGTCACCAATTTGTTTTGGGAAGTTTTAGTGTCTACGGATAAACGCTTAAACCCCTAGACTAGTAGCTAAGTCTAGAACAACAGTGCAAAGCATTCTCTACTTTTTCTATGACCAATAGATTAAATAAGAGGTAAAGAAGCCTACCTGAAGCTTTCGCTTACTCCTTATCTCCCTTGACCAATTATGTCGCTCCTTTCTGTACTTAATCCGCTTGAAGAGTACCTACACACAGATAGAAGACAAAAACCAATCAAAGCATATGATAATGATCTATTGATTAAACATAGCATGGAATCAAGTACATGATACACATATGAAAGCATCAATGGAAAATACAAGCATATGGAAAAATCTTTGAACACTTTATTAATAAAAGGAAGAGTTACAACCTAATTTTCTTGATTCAGCATCACTCCGCCAGTTCAATCCCATCCTCTCCTCATAAGAAGCAAGACATTTCGACATCATTACAATACTTGAAATCAACTCAAGTCTCATACTAACAGCATCTCCCTATAATTCAATGATTTCCAGCCCCTGATCACTTAGATGAGTGATCTTTTTATAGGTTAATGAAGGAAGTTATGCCATAAATGGTGATAATGAATGCCCTCCCAAACTTAGAATTTAGTTCCATGGAGGAAGGGATAAAGGGATTGATGTTCCTTAACTCCCTACCTCATCCAAATTTGAGCTCAAAGGAGTAGATAAACTTGGGAAAATTCTAGATGCACCCAATGGATAAGAATATTCCCAAACCCCAATGCAATTTCGCTCAAATTCACCCAGTGCAGGCCAAAGAGGGCTCAAGTGCATTGCATAGCACCCTAGCAGTGTACTGGACTACACTGCAGCGCACCCTAATGAAGGCCTGCCTACGCTAATCTTCTTAGAGGCAGTTTTTGGATGATTTCAGTCATGGAACATCTCGGGAATCTGGGCATTCTGATGGTTGATTCTTGAGGGCATGTAACAACTAAATTAGGGTTTTATGGGCCCTAATAGTATTGATCTGTAAGTTAGGGTTGATGTGCCCAACTGGATCTGTAACAATTCACCTGCTTAACTTCTAGGCCTATACACTCAACTAGTATACAATTGACAATTACAATGTGCCTTTTCCTTCACTCCAACAAGGAAATTCGAAGTCCATGCATGTCTGGGCTAATTTTGGCTTATTGACTAGTTTAAATGAGATATAATTGAGTTAATAACAATTCTACTGCTCAATTGACCTTCAACTGACTCAACTAGTTTCTTGAGCTCAGTTAACTGAGCCAAACTGAAAATAATTGAACTAGATTGCTAAATTTTAGAAATCATCACATGCATAACTCTACTTCTAGCCTATAATTTGAATTTACTGAGTAAACAAGTAGGCAAAGCCATGTCACACAAGTTAACTAACATCTAAGTCATCCTGTTGATGAGAAAAATCAGATTACCAAATTTGACTAAGGCACAAGTCAAATTTATCCTTTCTTGCTACATTTTCTAGCACTCCCTCTTACCAAGAAGGGGATTTTTCACCACCCCTATCATGCACCTGTGGAATTCAAAATTTCCTCTTAACAATGCCTTGATCAAGATATTTGCATCCTGCTCCTCAGTTGGAATGTATTGTAGCATCATAATTCTACTCTGCACACAATTTCGCAAGTGATGGTACCTGATATCAATGTGCTTGGACCTGCCATGAAATACTAGATTCTTAAAGAGTTTGATACAACTCTAATTATCACAATAAATCACAATCTGATCCATCTGCTAACTAAAAAGACCCACAAGTATTTTCCTCATCCATATGGCCTCACATGTTGCTTGACTTGTAGCCATGTATTCAGCCTCTGTTGAGCTGAGTGCCACAGACCTTTGTTTCCTATTGTACCAGGAAATAGTTGCAAGCCCAACACTAAAGATAACACTTGAAGTAATTTTCTTGTTTGATGGACTCCCTACCAAATGTGCATCGGTGAATCCATGGAGCTTCACTCCCTATGTCCTCTTGTACCATAACCCATACTCGGTTGTGGCTCTAAGGTACCTCAACACATGCTTTCTTGCCTTCCAATATAGCTTGGTAGGCTTCACCATGTCTTGACTTAGCTTATTAATTACATAGAATATGTTGGGCCTTGTGTTCAATAGATACATCAGGGATCCCACAAGTTGTCTGTAGATGATAGCATCTATTGCTTCTCCTAAATAATCACTCTCCTTCCTCCGGTTTGTAGCTAGATGTGTGTCCATAGGCTTGCATCTCTCCAAGTAAAATCTATGAAGTATTTCAAAGGAATACTTCCCCTGACTCACAAACATCTCACCATCACCCTGCCATATTTCCATCCAAAGGAAGTAATGCGTCAAGCCCATGTCTTTCATCTCAAATTATCTCTCAAGGTCCTCCTTACAAGAGCGGATCAACTTCTCATCCCTTGTAAGTATCAAGTCATCAACATACAAAACCAATATAAGCAACTTTTCATCTACCACAATGTGATAGAGTTTGGCATCTGCTTCACTTTTGGTAAATCCCAATCCAATGAGATATGTATCAATCTGAGTGTACCATGCTCGGGACACATGTTTGAGACCATACAAGGCTCTCATGAGTCTACACACCTGTCATATGTCTCAAATCCCTATGGATTCTCTATGTAAATTTCTTCCTCAACACCACTATTGAGAAAGGCAGTCTTCACATCCATTTGATGGATCTTCCACCCCATCTACGCAAATAATTCTAGAATGGATTTGATTAAGGAATATATTGCCACTAGTGAAAATTTTTCCTCATAGTCCACTCCCTCTACCTGAGAGAATCATTTGGCCACAAATATAGCCTTTTACTTCTCAATGCTCCCATTAGTTGCATGCTTTACTTTGTAAATCTGTCTAGAACCAACCACTGATTTGTTCTTTGGTCCTGACACCACCTCCCATACATTTTTTTTCATGATGGAGTCATATTCTTCCACCATGGAATCAACCCACACTAGTTAATATACTACTTCCTCAAATGAAGAAGACGTTGAATCAATGAGCTCTGTCATGAGAGCCATATAGCCATTGTACCTATCTGGTGACCTCCTTTGCTTGTGTTGCGATGTAGGATCTCCCACATGCTCATGTGCATCCTTTACCAATTTGTCAACTTCTCTCGTTCTCTTCCTTCCCTCTCTGGAAGATTCTGGTTGAGTAGGTGCCTCCACTCTGCCTCCTGTCTTCTCCTCCACTTGTGGCTACTCCACAACATCCTGAAGCTCTGCATGAGGCTCCTCCTTAGGAACTAGAATCTCCTCCTCTTTTTGGATACTCAACTCTTGCTCTAGAGAGAATCTCATAGCCTTATCCTCATCAAATTTGGCATCTCTCCTCACTATTGTCACCCTAAGTGAGGGAGAATACACCCTATAGTCATGAGAAGTCTTTGTGTATCCTACAAAGATCCCTATCTCAACTATAGGATCAAGTTTCTTTCTGCTATCCTTGGGGACATGACAATACATAGTAGCTCCACAAATTCTAAAATGAGATACATCTGGCTTCATCCCAAAGAACACTTCTTTAGGTATGATCATGCCAAGTATTCTATGAGGACTATGATTCTAAAAATAAACTATGGTGTTGCATACTTCTTCCCATAGATGTAATCGCAACCCCTGATCATGCAACACAGATCTTGCTACTCCCATTATGATTTTTTTCTTCCTTTCAGTCACCCCATTTTGTTGTGGGTTATGGGGTGCTATCAGTTCTCTTATAATACCCTCTTTGGCACAAAATTCCTTGAAGGTTCTAGAAACAAATTCTCCTCCATTATCACTTCTTAGGGCTTTCATTTTCTTACCAATCTCCTTTTCAATCAATGCTTTGAGTTCAACAATTTTTTAGAACATTTTGTCCTTCCGCATGAAGAAGATCCAACATTTTCTTGAAAAATCATCAACACAAATAACATAATACATGTGTTTTGCTATAGATGTTGTAGAAAATGGTCCACATACATTAGAGTGGACTCGCTCCAATATTGCTCCAACTCTACTATCTCATCCCTGGAAGGTGGATTTGACATATTTTCCCAATGTGCATCCCTTGCAAACATCATGTTGGTCAAGGGTGCATTTTAGGAGACCGGTGGTAATCTGTTGCATAATCTTCAAGGCCCCATGGTGTAAGTGTCCCATGTGCATGTGCCAAAGTTCTTTGACATCCTAAATCTCCACTTCTCCTGCATTACTACTTAGTGCAACAGAAGATTCCACCTCAAGTTTGTATAGGTTATTCACAAGAAATCCAATATGTTTCACCGGCTCGGTAGCTACATGTCTCAAAAAGGATTTCCCCTTAATGAAAACAACATCATAGCCATGATCCTCCAATACAACTACAAAGATCGAGTTATTCTTTATCCTAGGTACATACATGACGTATTCCATATGAAGATGGGAGCCTGACTCCCTCTTCAAGATTATTGTACCAATTCCTTTGCTATTGTACCACCCATCATGCCCAAGTTCAATGTGCATATGGAGATCCTTCTCCTTTAGGCTACTAAATAATTATTTGGATCATGTCATATGGAATGAGGCACCTGAATCTAGATACCACGCACTCCCCATTACAGTGTTGGTCATGCATGCAATTAGGGTGAATTCCAGTTCTAATTGTGAGGCAAGTGCTTCACCTCCTGCTCCTCCTTAACCCTTCTTGTTAGACATCTTTTGTGGACACTTTGTTGCATATTTCCTAAATTCATGGCAGTGAAAACATTTTATCTTGCTCAAATCCTTCTTCTTACCATTGTTCTGGCTTGTCTCTACTTTTATTTGGGCCTTCTTGCCCTTTCCCTTCTTTCCTTTTCCAACCAAGGAAAAATTATCTTCCTCCTCATATTTGGATGTTGCTCCATCTCTAATGTTCTGTTGAATTTATTCCTACACCAGATTGGACCACAATCTCTCCCAATTTGGTAATTTATCCCTTCCATTTATAGAGACCTAGTAGTTGTGCCAGGATTTAGGAAGGCCTAGGAGAGCTAGGCTCACTAGTTCTTAAGAGGGAATATTTTCTCCAACTCCTCCAAGCTCATCTCAACACTGAGTGAACCTGGAGAGGTAACGTGGAATGGTTTCTTCTTTCTGCAATCGAATGTTTCTAAGTTTGTCCCTCAATTATAATTTCCTAGCATCACTGTTATTTTTTAATAGATCAGTGAGGGTCTTCCACATAGAAAAGGGAGTCTCTCTGCCATATAAATTCGAGACTATGTCGTTGCTCACACCCTCCAAGATGATCATCCTGGATTTTGCAGTATCCTTCTTCCACTGCGCAAGTGCTCGTGCATCTGATACTATTGGCTTTGGAATGTCAGCTTTGGTGTACTCTAGCACACCATTATCATCGAGCAATGCGTCCATCCTATCCTTCCAAGCCATGAAATTCGAGGTTCCCTCAAGGGCATACTCCAATCTCAATCCATTGAAAGTAATTTTCCTGCACGGAAGAAAAACTGCTTCATTGGTCTGTAAATTGAAATATTTGGAGGAGAAGATCTATTAACTAGTTTCTAGTGTGATTTATGCTCTGATGCCATATATAAATTAATAGAAATTTTCTACTATTGATGTATTCAAATTGAAAACAAGAGATTACAAATTTCCTCTACTATTCTGCAGAATGGAAATCACAATTTAGAAACACATGAAATGACATGCAACTATTAAAACACCACAAGAACAAAATTATTTACAGGGGGACCCAACTGGGAAAAACCCCTTTGCTACTTTTCATTAATCAAATGAGAATGAGAAACTATTACAACGTCTTGCTTTGAATCTGAAGCACACCTTGCACTGTAAACTTGTTCTCATGTTGATTTTCTTGTTCATGCCAACACTTGGCCAATTCAAGGCCCCAAATTGCTCCTATTTCCTTGCGCAATCTTGGAGGAAATTAGCTCCTAAAATATAGGAATTTTCTTCTATTTTCTTGCGCAATTCCCAAGGAATGATTCACCTGCTTAACTTCCAAGCATGCACACTCAACTAGTATACAATTGACAATTAAAATGTACCTATTCCTCCACTCTAGCTAGGAAATTCAAATTCCATGCATGTTTGGGCTATTTTTTGTTGATTGACTAGTTTAACTAAGAGATCGCTAAGTTAACAACAGTTCTACTACTCAACTGACTCAACTAATTGATTGAGCTCAGTTAACTGAGTCAAACTGAAAATAATTGAACTAGATTTCTAAATTTTAGCAATCATCACATGCATAATTCTACTTCTAGCCTATAACTCGAATTTACTAAGTAAACAAGTAGACAAATCCATGTCACGCAAGTTAACTTCCATCCAAATCATCCTGTTGATGTGGAAAATCGAATTACTAAATTTGAATAAGGCACAAGTCAAATCTAGCCATTATTGCTACATTTTGTAACACTTCTTCATTGTGTAGTCCAATCCCCTGTGGATCAAACATTATATTTTGAAGTGTGTAGAATATATTTCCTTTTTTGAAGCATCTCTTGAGCATGGGGTAAGTTTTTGGTTAAACAAACCTGCTCTCAAGAGGATATAGGTGGAAGAACCCATATCAAATCTCCTCAAGGGCTTATCAAACAAATTTTTTTTGAAGAGGGATTTTCTCTACCATAGCTCACAAATATCATCAATCTCAAATTATACTTACTCATTTTATGCAATTTTACTGAATAATCTAGCTATTTCGAGCTTATTTCATAGGGTTAATCCCTTATTGCTTGCACAAAAGCGAAGGTGTGCTCATAGTCTTGTTGTTTGAAATTTGTATTTTTGTGTGTATATTCTCATTAATTTTATGATATATTTTCTCCCACATAATATTTGAGCTTCCTCTTGATTGGCTTGCACAATTTCCTTGTGGATGCCTAAAGACAAGGGTTTTAAAATTGATTTGAATGGATCTACAAGGAGGCTTGAAGGATCAAGAAGATTATATTTTTTTAGGCCTTTCACACCCTTATTCAATGATAAAAAAAAGAAGAGGGTGTTTCTCCCTCTCTTGCACATTTTCCTCTTGAAAAAGCTTAGATGTAAAACCCTTTGAATGATATCCATTGGAGGAAAGTGAGTTCCATCTTGAGGAACTCTCGCATTGTAATTTTACAAAAATCATTGTAAATATTTTCTCATCTCCATCTTGAGTTTTGAGGAAGGGTGTTTTCTCGTTGAAACCCTTGTTGTAAACACTTCTTGAGATCTAAACCCTCACCTCTCTATAAGAATGGTTTTGTATATTAATAAAATAAATTTTCTTCTTCGGGGAGCTTTAGGATTTCCCCTTGGCATCTCAATCTCCTCATTTGGAAGGAGGATCTTTGGGTGATTAGTGACTAGCTTTTTTTCATTTTATTTGCTAGTTTAATTATTTTCTTATTTCATCATCTAATCATTAGATATAATCTCCAACTCAATTTTTTCATTGATCTATTTAGCACATTGAAATTCACTAATTTCCATAGATGATTTACAAGCATATATTTGTTTTATTGACTACTATTATAACTTATCTTAATGTTGGTATATCGCTTGTTCCATTGTGTATTTCATAGACTAACTTGTTTTTCACCTCACATTATAATTTGCAAAAGTGCAAAAATTATTGAGGTATAATTAACAATATCAAATCATACGTAATCTTGTCAGTAAACACATATTAGCTTCACATCTCATATTTGCTTTTAATTTCTCTAAAATTTACCTCCAAGCATAAGTTAGGTGTTGGTTCTTAAATTGTTCCCTTACGAAATCACTTTAAGAAGACATCCGATGAGGACCTATTCCTCCTGCTTTAAATGATTCAGGTTGGTATCTCGTACACCACAAGGGGTATTCCTCGATTACAATTATATAAATTTCCAATATGAAAATTGAATAAGACCAGTTATTCATAAGGATGAAATGATGTAATAATAAAATGTGATAGAGAGAAGGAATTACAATTCATGAAGAGAAAAATATCGTTGACCCAACGACATAGTTCATACATCTAAAATGAATATACGAGACAGAGTAACAATTAAAGAAAAGAAGAAAACATACAAAAATTTAAAACAAAAAGTATGATCAAGTATGTGTCTAGGATTCAAGTAAATATTCTAAACATATAAAATTGCATAGAACACTACAATAAGTGTAGTCACTTCTCAGTGTCCAAACCAATCTAGTAATTAACGTTGTGTCAATAATATAGATACTGAAACAAGAATAACACCAACAATATTCTATGAGTTAAATTGATCAAGTCAAAATAGTTCGATGTAGGACTTGATTAATAAACACAAGAAACTAGTATAACCATAACAAATAATAGACATAAAGCAATTAGAAATTGATGTAGGGAACGAGCAAGGTAAAATTCCAGAGGCGCGCTCCTTAAAATTCAATTGCAAGTCAGGAACTAAACACCTTAAACGCCTAACTTCCAATAATATAATATTAAAAATGCGTGGCAATTAAGTAAATGAGATGTTATAAAATGAAAAATAAAGTGTAGAATTCATAACATCATATATCGCTTTAGATATACAACATGGATAAAGGAAATGATTCATTCATTAAAGTTGCATGAAATAAGTCGTTCAATCAATGATGGATCTGTGTAATAGGTACATTTAGATCTTTCAGTATAAAAAACAAATAATTTTGTCGTCGACCCCCTCAAAGTGAGAAACAGGGCCATTTATAAGAGTTATTCAAAAATAATGGTTCAAAAGTAATTCTCTTTAGGAAACTATAAAATTTAAATAACTTAAATGATAAAAGAAGTCTTCATGGGTGCCTCCTCATCTTAACAGAAAACTTGGCTTCTCTAAGCATTTTTGACATGGAAGCTGGTGATGGGCTTTGTGTTCCCCGCAATTTAGGCTTAGGTAATTGAGAAATGCTAAATCCCACCTCTATCCATTCTTCAATATGATTGGCGAATAACTACATGGGAAGAACTTCTTATGTTGTAGATGCATCTTTATCTATGAAAATGTTCCAATTTAAATGTTTTTTTACTTGGGAAATCTTATCCCAATCTGTTGGCGATAACCATGGCACGCTCGTTAAATAAATATTTCATTTTAGCCTGATGCCTAGCAATTTTATCATAGATTTTCACTCTTTCTTGGTGTAAATGGATCATTTGATTAATTGTGTGTTGCAAGTCATTAGGCTCTTCATTAATTTCTTGTAGTATTTTCATAGTTTTTTTGCCAAGGTACAGTAGGAGAACAACATCTATATCATATGCTAGTTGGAAAGGGGAAGTACCAATAGACTTCTTAGTACTAACCCTATCTACCTATACAACATACTTCAACATTATATGCTAGATTCTCTTTTTTATAATTTAAGGATTTCTTTAGGATTTTGAAAATATTTTTATTATTGGATTCATCCAAGTCGTTCCCCTGTGGACAATAGGTTGTTGAATGTCCTAAACTAACCTCATAATTATAAAAAAAAAAATGAAATGCTACGAAACAAAAGGGCTTAGCATTATTAGTAATAATTTTATTTGGGAACCCAAAATGCGAGAAGATATTTTCTACCAGAAAATTCATTACTACCTTATTGTTAATTTTCCTTAAAGGAATAGCCTCGGCCCACTTGGTAAAGTAGTCCATGTTATAATCAAGCAGTGTTGACTGCTAGAAGGAGGGTGGATCTCACCAATGAATTCTAGCCCCCATTGTTGGAAGGGTACCTCGGATATAATTGGATTTAAAGGTAATATAACCAGTTTCTCCTTTCTTGCAAAGATATGGCGTTGATGGCAGGCCCAAACTTTTTTGTTGATATTGACAAATAATGTGGCCAATACAAACCACTCCTTAAAATACTTTTGGCAATGGCTTTCCAGGTGTGGTGGCCACCACATTTGTCGCTATGATGTTGAGTAAATAGGTAATCATTTTGATAAGTATAATACAATTTAATAAAACACCCACTAGGTCTTTACAATATAATTTATCGTATACTATACAATATTTTACATATTTCAATTTTAAAGACACTTGGTTGACTTACTCAGGTGGGATGGAAACTATAAATTCTAGAGGTAGGTTATGACGTCCCATTTGTAATATCTGAGGATTGTAAGGGTGGCGATAGGGAGGTTGATTTCAGGGTGGATAATTATGGTTTCTGTTAGGAAACTTTTGGGAATTAGGACGGAAATTCTATTGTACAGGTTGATTTTGGCGAGCAGGAACTAGTGCCTTATTCCTATTATCTAATCTTTGAATTTTATTTCTTAAGGATTTGATAAGTTTTTCCATTTATTCAATATTCTATACATGAGAAGATGAAGAATCAGGGAGTTGAGGGGTAGTTCAGTAACCTTTTTGTTCCCCTCAATTTTGAATTCTTTGATTCCATGTTTCCTAGTGGTTATTAGATTTCCTTCACACAAACAATCCATAGCTTAGGCGTCAGGTAAGGTGGGAGGCTATCTTTCTCTCAACATTAATGAGAGGTTGTCGTCAAGAGTAGAAGAATAGGCAACCACAGTCGAAGTATCAGATGGGAAAACATCATATGGAAATTAGTTATAGCACTTCATAAACCTATTATTAAAGTCACTAGAAGACTCATATATTCAGAGCTTTACAGTGGTGAACTCAGTCAACCACAACTGATTGTTTCTCCTAATCTCAAATTGTTTGAGAAAAAATTATACTAATCTATACATTGCATTGATTGTGCCAATTCCTAAGGTTCTAAACCACTTTTGAGCATCTAATTCAAGACTCTGTATATAAATCCTCATACCAATATCATCATATTCAGCCCTGAGGTTTTCGCAATAGTCTTGGAATTTAACAAAATGTTCCTCCACCGTGTGTTCGCCTACGAAAGAAGATAAATCAAAGTATGTATATGTAATTATGTTGCTTTCCTTTTATTACTTGAAACGAAGTCTTCACGAACTAAGAGGAACCCTACTTAAAGCAAGTTGAAAAACTGCCTGCTTGGCGCATTATCAAATTTAGGGAGATTCTTGTCATACTTTCAAGGGATTTCATGTGACAGCCCCTAGAAATTAAGAGGTTGATATTGCACGTTAAACCAGCATTCATGGAAGGAGGGGAAGGAGGAGAAGGTGTTAGTGATACGTAAGGAGAAGTAGGTGGACTAACTGTAGGAGGTAAGGAGACAAGTATAGCTTGAGTTTCAGTTTGAGAATTTGACAGTCTGGCTATAGCCTCAGACTCCTAAGTAGGAGTTAGAGGTTGAAAACTCTCCCTTCCTCTAGGATTGTGATATTTTGGGTGAGTTTGTCTGAATTCCTCAAGTCGTTTTCTTTTTTTTTTGTGATGGTTACTAAGAATTGTTGGTCATCTAAAGTTGTGTGACTTAAGTCGAAGGTTGATCTCGCGATACATTTGGGGGTATCCAATTTGGAGTCGCCAAGAGATTCTAAATATCATATTATTAAACTTAAAAAATTTATAAGGAATTCATGATGAGAGTATCTGGTGGTATTGAGGATGTCAACTGTCATCGATAAGATCAAGGCCTCAACCTTCCCTTTCATCTCGAGGCGTTGGGATTTAGTTGGTTGCACTTTTCTTCCAAGGCTAGGACCTCCCAGTTCCTTCGAACTTAGTCAGGAGTACGAGAGACCTCCAAAGTCAAGTTAAAAAGACCATTTATAATTCCACGTTGGTAAGCTAACCCAAAAAGAATGTGAGGCTGAAATGGGTAAGGAATAGTCATAAAACAAAAATTGAAAATTTTCATCCCCGACAACGAAGCCAAAAGAATGTTGGTTCTTAAATTGTTCCCTTACAAAAACACTTTAAGAATACATTCGATGAGGATCTATTCCTCCCACTTCAGGTGATTCAGGGTGGTCTCCTGCACACCACAAGGAGTATTCCCTGATTAAATTTATGCCTGGCGACAGGCTTTGTGCTCCCCACATTTTAGTCTTAGGTAATTGAGAAATGTTAAATCCCACCTCTATCCATTCTTCAAGATTATTAGTGTTTTATTGCATGGGAGGAATTGCTTGCACTGTAGATGTAGGTTTCTTTATGTGTTCCGATTTAAATGTTTTTTGACTTTGGAAATCTTATCCCAATATGTTGGCGATAACAATGATACATTCATGTATTTAATTACTACCACCATTAACTGAGATTTGAGCTAGTAGCGGGTTGTGAGGATAATTTGTATGACTTTATCTATCATGACTGATATATTGAAATCTATGCAAAAAACGGAAAAATATCTTCTTCACTACTAAATTTTTTTTAGCCGAGATCATTTTAGGTGGCCTTTAACTTCTTTTCAAATTCAACATCCAAGATCAACCAATTATCATTCCCTGAAAGGAAGGGAACCTAAATCTAAATAAATAATTCCATTCAGTTCTGTATTTCTCAATTTCCTTCTTGACCTCCTTAAATTCTTCTTTCATGAGTAGCATACACCTATGTTTTTCTTTTATCAAAGAATAAATAAAATCATCCTTTATTGCGAGAGGTTTCGGCGAAAATCACATCATCATTCATTTGTCGACGCGTTTCGAACCAACAAGTGTGGTTCATTGTCAGGACAAGTTGAAGAACCAGATCATGGTTGCATATTAAATAGAGTATTAATATAATCATCCTTTATTGAATTGAGACTTTTGTGATCCATATCAATTTGTAGAGGAATCTTCGGCGAAAATCACATAGAAAAACCATCCTTGTTAGGTAAATTCATGTCTTCCATGTTTCATTCTCAATAGTATTAATAAAATCTACTAGCTAGTCAACATCTTTAAGCCTCTCTTCTACCACAAGGGAGATATTTTTCACATCTAAATTAGCATTTTTCATTATTACTTTTTCACAATCTGTCAAGATCATAACATAAGAGTGGACTGCTGAAATATTTTGATTGATCTCCCTCCATATCTCTTCTTTGGCTTGGATGAGGTCCTCGTTGTCAGCTGATGTTAGTTTAATGACCTATTTTAGGGACATGAATTCACTTTTCTTAACCTTTAGGGTGTTTTGTAATAACTCAAATCATTTTATTTTTACCTGTAATTATATGACCCCATTTTTTTCAGCTTGTTCTTTTTCAAGCCTCTGGTTACTCAGTTCCTATTCTAACTGTGAGGATTTCAGCTGGAAGAAGTTTATGCTTTATGCATTTGAGGTCTCGAGGGTAGTGAGAGCTTTGTCAATAGTCGCCTTATATTCTATGATTATACTAAGATATTGCTTCTCTTTGATTTCAAATTCCTCCCTTAAATTTTCATTTGGATTTGTTGTTCTCTAAGCTCTTTATCCTTTGTTTCAAGGGATTTTTGTGTTGCTTGTAATTGTCTCTCAATCTCTTCTCGCTTTTCAAATGCTTCTATTAGGACATTAGCATCATAGTCTGGGATTTTGGCAATTGACTTAAGGCTTCTAATTTCCTTTTCTTTTTCTTCTAATAACTTCTTAAGGAGCTGACGTCTTTAGGTTTCCCATATTGTTTTACTATTTGGTCTTCATGTTCCTTTATCCTATTAGCCCTAGTTTTCAAGGCAACTCATGCAACGTAGAGCTTAACGGATACTTTTTAAGCATGACTTGCATTTTCCTGTTACTAGTAGTGGAGTGTAATAATTGTCTGGCCACAATTTTTCTAGTATGACTGTGTGAGTTCAACATATCTAAATCAAACAACTTGCCCAAATTGATGGCCATGGAGGAAGCCCTAGAAGCCACCAATTGTTGGTTCTCATTGATTTCCAGTTGTACCATAATAAGGCTGAAAGTATTAGTCTCGAAATTGGTAGATGAAATGAATCTTGGTCCAACGATGGGGACCATCTCATCTAATACCAACTTCTCTACAATTTGGGCCTATTGAGGCAACAACATCAATTCCTTTTCTAGAGTTTTCATTGACTTTTCTTTAATGAAGTTATTCTCGATATCTAAAGCTTGTCCCCCTAAATCCTTTGGTTGAGCCTCACTGATAGTTTGTTGCATTTTCTTGGTTAATTTCTCGGTTTCCTCTTCAAAGGCTTCGATATTGATATCTTGGCCTTCTTTGGCCTTAACAATGCATTTGACTTCTTCTAACTACATCAAATCAAACTTACTTTTCATAACGCGGGAAAATGTTGTTGTCAAAGATTGAACAATTTCATCATTGGAATCCTAAGGAGTTATTGGTATAAGAGTTTGATCTCCCTTCTCATTTTTTTGTGCTTCTATTTGATCTTATTCCATACTCACCTACATAACCACTTGAATTTGACCATTTGGGGTTGCAGAAAGGGCATTAGTTATTTTCTCAACTTATTTCCTTATCTCATGGATGTATGAGGAAAGACCTGCTTGTTTTATCAAACCAAAAATAATTCCATGGTGGTCATATTGCCAATAACCATCATGTAAAAAAACAAATAAAAGCATCTCTTTCTCGATAATGTAAATAGAATTTTGGTTTCTAGAAATAAGAGAAATAATTGAATATGGATAGCCAAAGAATGTTTTTTTTTTTTTTTTTCGAAACAAAATGAAACTCATTTACAGAGACTTTTTGCCTTAGAGCTTCATAAGCAAATATTATGGGAGTGATGAATTTAAGCAATCGGTAAGGTTCATTTTCAAAACCAGACATTCTAATTACAGAGTAATTAAGGTAAAGGAACCAATTCCTGATACTATCATGTTTAATCAATATAAAAAACCTCATTTTCTCCTCAGATATCCTATCTAGGGCTTCCCCAACTAAGTTAATTCTCAAATAAAAAGAAAATTGGTTAATGTACTGAAGGTAACCATATGGGGCCCGCCCTAGATATATGATATCTCCCCATTGATATGTTTCCATTTCCTTTCTATATTTGTCTTTAATGGTCTATAATAGCTTGGTGGATAAGAAATGGGTAGGATAATTGAAAAATATTAAGAGTATCAAATAGGGTCAGTGTCAGCAAGCCTTGAATAGACCTGCAGTGGTTAGGTCAACAACAATAGCTCTGGCCAAGTATTTAGGGAAATTGATAATTAGGGTTGGCAGTTATGAATCGAAAAGCCAAAAATATGGTTTCATCCATTTTTGAGTCATCTCTCAAGCCGAAGACTACGGCCAGAAGTGAGGTTAGGGTATGAAATAAGGGTTTGAGTATACTAGCGAAGAAGAGAAATTCTAATTCTAATTTTTTTTTTCCTGTTGAGGTTTTTTGTCGAGATTTTTTATTGGGTTTTTTAAGAACAAGAATTTATCTTCTTCTGCCCAAGTTATAAATTCTTGGTTGAATCCCTTGTCTACAACATCATCTTTCTACACAAGTAGATTTAATATTTTAGAAATGGTAACTTCATTAATCTCCAAGAAAACCTTATTATCAACTGGTGAAACAATGGCTTGAGATTCCAAGTTGAAGTATTTGGCTAGGAGTAGAATAGAATCTGAGTCAAAATGAATGGGAGGCGGGGTGATAGCCAAAAATGCTGACTAAATAAGACAATCATTATCTTGGAATTTTTCAGAGGAGAGATTCAGCGTTCGTTTTAAAGTTAGAACGTCAGTAAGGCAGGTTTGGGTATCTCTAATCCCTGCTAACTCGTTGATATAAATCTCTATGGAGAGTTCTTCAGACATTTTGATGGTTTTAACCTAACTGAATTAAAATAGGAGGTAGGATAATGGGTAACCATCAGGTACTCACCTGATAATAAGGGAGAAAATGGGTCGAGATTGATTTTAATCTTTACACAGAAATGACCATGGCTATGGTGGAATTTCTAGAAGACGACATGTAGGAAAACCAACTCATGTCGAGAGAAATGAACTGAAGTTGGTGGGAGAAGGGATTAAATTAAAAACACCATGTTTAACGTACGTTGCACACATGTCATATGTTGATTAAATGCAATTAATTATGCTTGAAAATCAACACGTCGTCCCGTCCATCGGGTCTGGTAGGTGGCTTATATTTCTTGCATCTGCACGCCTGAGAATCTCTGAGGACCGTTCATCAGATATACCGTGGACGGTCAGATCGTATTGGGCTGGAAAAGGCGCATTAATGCACTTGGTCTTTCCCACCCGACGCACGAGCAGCTGAAGGTGCGGGCAACATCCCTTCAGCGGACACTAATAATGTACCGGAGGAAGTCATTGTGGTATCGGACTGACAATCACATGATGGAAAGAACTAGGATAATTTCCACAATATTCGGCATTGAGAACTTCTCAGATGGCAACTCTTATTTCCACCTCTATAGCAAAGTTAATGCTGTCTGATATGCAAGAGGAATAGGAGTTGCCTTGCATTTATATTTCCCTCAAAGTTGACTTTGGCATGTGAATGCAAGGCAACTCCTATTCCCCTTGCATGTCAGACAGCATTAACTTTGCTATAGAGGTGGAAATAGGAGTTGCCTTCGCAGATGGTTGTGTTGGTGAAAGGGTAGTTAGTCCCTTGTTATTTTTATCTTATATGGTTGTAGATATTATGAGATAGCAAATAGTGTATTAAGAATGTTGGGACTATATACATGTTGAAGATATGATGGATAATTCAGGACTCAAGAGTTATTTTTGTTCTAAAACACATGGGTATATATTGATATTTTTTCGTTAATAAAATTATATTTTTAAAGTGTTATATATTTCAATTACATTGTGTGAATATTGCATGTTTTAGACGCGATTCTAAACTACCTATTTGTAAACATAAATGTTGAACAGTTAAAGGACAAGCCTATCTAAAATTTTGTAATTTGGCACAGGAGACGATATTAACTCGTATTGTTTTCACATTTTAATGGAGTTAATGTTGTACCAGGAACCAATACTAATCTTAAAATAAAATACCCAACTGTAGCTAACATGTTGCGTAATTTTGATGCGTGGGTTGCAAATGGAGGGGCCAAAGGTCCCTATAACACACCATTTTCATGATATTTAGTGTCCAATGTTGCTCCACTGCCATTGGGCCAGTTCAGTGCCCCAACGGAGTCATTCACCGTGTTTCAATATAGTTCTTGTATCTCTCTTTTTTGACCTTGTGTCAATGTTTCTCTATCATGCCCTGTTTAAATTTTAGCTTTTATCTATGCTTCATATTTTAAATATTTTCATTTCACCTTTACGCTGGGCAAGATGGTAAGTTAACACAATGGGTCACCCTAAAGCCACTAGAATTGATCTGTTGTCAATCAAGTCTGTTCAATACCCCAGAATAGTTGTTAGCGTACCCCATGAGAGAAACTATAGTACAATGGAGTGGGTAGGCAAGGCACTGCAAAAAACTAATACCATGGACATCGCTCCATTGCTAGTCAGGTTTTATCTGTACCCCAGTGGAGTGTCAGCATACCCCACTCCAAAAGAGACAAGTAATTACATTAGACACATTATAGTGGCGTAAATCAATTCATCAAGGGGGAAAGAAAAATTCATTTACAGCCCAAATTTGACATATTTAGCAGCAAGTAGCATTGGATGGGAATTTTGTAACGTAGAATGGTACTGGGATTTCTTGGTAGAACAAATATTGGGTAATGTGTTTTCAAGCTCATGGCCATCTTGGTATCAGATTACAAACAGGAATAAACAAAAATTTCTGATGACTATTATTATAGAAAAGAAAAATTTTGTTTGGTTTTGTTTTTATTATTATATTTATACATTTTCTTTATTTTTATTTCTCTCTTTCTTCATTTTTTTCTTTTTTACTATTATTAACACATTATATACATTTGTTTTTGAAAAAGGAAAGGACTAAGTACGTGAGATAGTGTTTAAGAAATTGGCCATTCACCCTAAGGGAGAATCAATATTGTTGATAATAAAAGTACCAAGCCATAGATTACCGAATTTTCCATGTTTGCCTGGCTCCTCATTTCTGTTGGGTTGTTAGGCCCCTATACTACTAGTGTAACCCCTTATTGTTATTAGTATAACCCACTTATTATATTGATGTACCCATGTAGTGCCCATATTGTTACTATTGTGCCCCATAGAAGCCCACTATTGTTATTATTGTGCCCTTACATTATTATTGTTATGTCGGCTCTGATTATGTTATGACCCCTTAGACTCCTATATATAGAAAGGAGGTCTTTTCATTTGTATCATCCAAGAATTGTTCATTTATGTAATGTAAAGGAGGTTGCCCCCTCGAAGAGGCTGAATTCTAAGGCGTTGATCTATCTTTTCTTGAGCTGGTTTCATAACATTTGGTATCAGAGCTTTGGATTCTAGGGTTTCGTTACTCCAAACAGGTCATCGTGGAATTTTCGCTATAAATTTTTTTCTGTGACGTTTCAGAAGTCACAAAAAAAACCCATTTGAGAAGAAATCGTGCTGCACCTTGGGTTCGAATTTCAGAGCTTTTTGCGCGATATTTGCGGAGATATGATCTGAGGAAGTTGGTCTTTTTCCAGACTCCTGAATTACATTCAAAACAGGTGACCTGGGGAAAATCGTCATAACTTTCTCTCTTGGGATCGGATTGAAATTTCATAAGAAGGTAAAGAAAGAGGACGGACTGTAGTTTCTTGTATGCATTTTTCAGATACAAAGGTTGAAACAGTGACTCGTGGCACATCGTACAAGTTCGCTCTACGGAACCAGTCTATAATCAGGTCATCTTGGGAGATTGTGCATAACTCTTTCTTGGAGAATCCAATTTGGATCAGACTGGTGGCATTGGAAAGAGGACACAAAGGGCTACTACGGGTCACAATTTCAGAACTTAAAGATCCGAAAGTAAAGAGTTACAGTCGTTTCAAGGTAGAGCTCCTAAAATCAAGAAAAAGCAAGATGAGAAAGTTTGATGGCAAGGATCCGGTAAATTGGATACTTTAGATGGAGCAATATTTTGATATACATGGTGTACAACTGTTACAAAAGGTATGTATTGCATCTTCATATTTAGAACCAGATCAATTTTTATGGTACAAAGGGCTTTGTTCTCGTAAACAACTTGTTACGTGGTCAATTTTCATGAAGGAAATGATAGCACATTATGAGGATACAAAGAGCAACACCTTCTTTAGAGCAACACCACAACAATTGGAAAGAGTAAAAGGGATTTGTGACATAGTGGAAAGCAAAATTATGGAAACCAGGAAGTGTACCCCTCACGACTATAAAGATGGAAGTGTTGTTTCTCCTAGCCTTCCACAACCTACAAGGGTTACACCACAACAATTGGAAGAAAAAAGAGAAAAAGGGCTTTGTTACAATTGTGATAGCAAATGCACTAAAAGTCATAAGTGTGCTGAGAAGAAATTATTTTACATAGAATATGAAGAGGAGGAAGAAAAGGATCAAGAAACAACAAAAGAAGAAGATATACGCCAGGACCCCACCCCAGAGAAAGAAGAAATGAATCAGACCATATCTTGTAAAGCATTGGCAAGAATTAACACTCCTCAAACTCTCAAGATAGAAGGACATATCAAGAAGAAAAAAGTGCAAGAAGTGAAAGATCACATCGAGAAAGAGGAAATGAATCCAACCATATCTTGTAATTCATTGTTCGAAATTACCACTCCTCAAACTATCGAGATAGAAGGACATATAAAGAAGAAAAATGTTCAAGAAGTGAAAGATCACATCGAGCATCAAGAAATAAATCCGACCATATCTTGTAAAGGATTGGAAGAAATTACCACTCCTCAAACTCTAGAGATAGAAGGACATATCAAGAAGAAAAAGGTTCAAGCAGTGAAAGATCACATCGAGCATCAACAACAAGTTCTCCAACCTTTAAAGGATAACGCCACTTCGGTGCAAAATCAAACGAAACAACAGGCACTTAAAAAATGGCGACCTTACCGAATGGGAAGACTCTTCAAGGATGAGGATGTGGAAGCATTGTTTTGTGCTATTTATATTATCCAACCAGATTGGATAAACGAAGCAAGAGATGAATGGAAGAAGGACGAAGAAGTATGGCCACTTATTAAAAAGTTGCAAAAGATCCCAATTCAAACAATATTGCCAGAAATTAAAGAGAATGAAAAATCATATTGGAACCTGGAGCAGTCACAGAAACAAGAACCCGACAGCTACGAAATCGATCAATTTCAGAGTATCTCATCAAGTGAAAGAACTTACCCGCTGAATATTCCACATGGGAGGACAAAAATTTTATACAGAAGCATCAAGAACTACTCAAGCGTTGAGGACAACGCTTTTTGAAGGAGAGGGGCATGTTAGGCCCCTATACTACTAGTGTAACCCCTTACTGTTATTAGTATAACACACTTATTATATTGATGTACCCATGTAGTGCCCATATTGTTACTATTGTGCCCCATAGAAGCCCACTATTGTTATTATTGTGCCCTTACATTATTATTGTTATGTCGGCTCTGATTATGTTATGACCCCTTAGACTCCTATATATAGAAAGGAGGTCTTTTCATTTGTATCATCCAAGAATTGTTCATTTATAATGTCGAGCAGGCTGAACCCGCCAAAACCCATAATCTTTCCTTAAGCATATATGTAAATACATCTCCATAATTGCCCAACATTTCTGCAAACACACAGCTTACAATTCCATATCTTTTGCTCTAATGATGGACGCATCGTTCATCATTCAAACTCTAGTCTCCAATTAACTTCTGCGCTATCTCTCCTTAACTTCGGCGCCACCACTTAGATCTTTGACCAGATGCAATCGAATTAAGTTTCGATCGCTGCTTCCTCTAAGATGTAATTACCAACGAATTCAAACTCAATCCCTCCTCAAGGTTATACCGTGTTCTACCATCAGATATTCAACTGGATAATAAAAAAACTCATGGATCGAATTTATCAATAAGTCGATTTAATGGAATTCTATTCAATTCAGAATTCCCATTGCTTTTACGTTGAATCTGCTCCTATAAATGTTGTCACTCAATTCCACTCTATCGCTCCTGCCAACACTGTCTTTCATCCTGTCCAATTTAATGAATGCAATTCATAACACAATACAGATCTGGTTGATTCGACGCCGGACTACATATGCAAATTGGCAATCGACAAAGCAGTTCAACTGTCGGTCGCTTCCACCGCTCCGATGCGATGCCTATCCCTATATTTCGATGCGATGGAAATCGGAAATCTGATACGATGCCAATCTCCACTGCTCATATGAGATTCAATCGGAATCGCTAATCGCCGAATTGAATGTCACAATGTACACAGATCAATGGTTCCGATCCGATTCACTTGCCACAGTTCCGATCCGATTTAATCGGAAATATGAGATCGGCACATCCCAAAATTGCCTCCCTTTAACTGTCGCAATGTCCACCGGACCCGATTCCGTTTCAAAACAACTTATAATTTTCCACGTCCGAAATTCACAATGCGCCTCCCAAGCTTGATCAACACTACCATACTTCAAATCCTGCTAT
Organism: Pinus tabuliformis; assembly: GCA_031772625.1. NCBI lineage: Eukaryota > Viridiplantae > Streptophyta > Pinopsida > Pinales > Pinaceae > Pinus > Pinus tabuliformis. Next base: position 837,656,643 of record CM062817.1, on the reverse strand, counting down.
GCAATTACAAAACTCCGATTTATATTCACAAAGCAAGTTACTAACAACATACCTCCCAAGAATTCACAGCGTTTTCTCTGCATTCGACTTTACTCGGTCTCCAAACTCCGCCTTTTAATTACATGCCTTTACCATTTAACTCTACGTTCCCTTACCACTTCTCCTTATACTTTCTCCGGTTGTGACTATAGCATTACAATGCTGTATATACAATCTGTGATTCAACCTTCCAGTGTTTGAATTCATATACATATAGCACCTGTACAATCCTCAATATAAACCAAAACATACTTCCAAGTAAATTACAACGCAAGCGCTGGCTTGGTTATTGATTTATTGCCACAGCTCAACCGATTTCAACTTTAACCCAGCATTCTAACACAACATATTCTGAAACAGAATAATGAAAGCCAAAGAGTGGAACCTAATATACTGGCTCAACATAAAACCGCAGACCCAACGCATTTAAAAGTAGCTATTCACATAATATTCATACCCAACTCAGCGCCTTCGACATTCGATTTGTTTTGTATTGTGTTTCTTTTAACAAAATTGGCATTGAACATTCAAATCGAACTGTGAATCCCATACAAACTCGATTCATTCAATTCCCAATGAATTCATAAACACATCCAATTCAACTACGCATGATTCAATTCTCAGTTTCAGAATCTAACAAGAAATTTCCCAGTCAACCATTATATATAATCTGAAACAAAACAAATCTTCTTTACAAACTTTTGTTTGGCTAGATATTTGAGATCGATGGCCCTCTAATCTGAGCTTTTCGCTCCACATAAAAACCTCTCTCCTACTTTTTTCTGAAAGACATAATTTATACAAAATAAATGGTTTCAGGAACCAATTCTGATTCTGAACCAGAAATCACTCAACCTCTCCTAAAAAATCTCTTCAAACCCACTCTTTTCTAAACCAACGCTAAATCAAGCTTTTAAAATTCTATTCTAGCCAAATAAATCTAACTATTTGGCCTGATCTCCATACAAGGAGGATCACTCAGCCACCTATACCCTTTCCTCAATAAATAAACACTCTCACATATTTAGACAAATAATTTAATTAAATTATTTTCTTTCAGTCCCTTGCTAGTCACAACATGTGACCATACTATCACATTGCTGACTGGCCTGAATGCTCCTGCATCAGACTCTCAAAGTTGAAAGTTTCCATGACCTCCTGGTCATGTGTTTCTTCTGTTGTCCATCTAGTATCCCAAACTTTACTTTGTAACTGGTCATCACTTTCATTATGTTGCTGATTCAATTCTTCTGCCACTGTCACTTCTGTTCCTTCAAATTCCCAAATCTTAATTTTCTGTTGTCCTCTGTTCTTGCTGATACAAATTCCTGTGGTCAATTTCTCCTTCTTGCTGTCCCTGTTCTCTTCTAATTTCATCTTCCATAATTTCTCAATTTCCTTCTTACCATTTGTCTTTAACTGAACCCCACTGACATCTGTCTGCTGTACATTCTCCTTTTCCATACTTTCCTTTTTCATTTGTTTATCTTCAGCTCCTTTAATCATGACAATTTCCCTGTCAATACCATCATTCTCAAAATTATTAAATACATGCTCAAAATATCTTTCAGTTTCAGCCATTTCTTCCAGTAATCTCACTTCTTCATCAACATGCATAAGCACATTGTCCAATTGCTCCTCACTTGTCAAACCTGAAAACATACACAACATGTCAGTTTCAAAAATGCAAGGCTCTTCATTCGAAGCCTCAATGGTTAGCTCCTCATGCTTCTCTAAACTATTCTGATAGTTCACTAAATTATTGAGAAATTCTTCCTCAACATCTCTGATTTCTTCCTCATCAAAGAAAACTTCTGGGAACACAATTTCTTGACTATACTTGGCAACTTCATCATAAGTTTGTAGAATACCTTCCTGTTCTACACAACTTCTTCCAATACTCAGTTTGTCCAAATAAGACAATAATGCCTCTTCCTCTTCTCTGATAAGACTTTGATCTTTCAAAGATTTCCTTGGCTTACCTTCTTCAGCTAAGTTCTCGGTGTCAGCTTTCCTTCTCTTCACTTCATAAATCTGCATTGCATTTGTTTCCTTTCCTGTTTCCATTTCCCATTGGTCTTCTTTCCATGCTAAAATTCCTTCAAATATAATCAAATAAGTTTCCACTAAAAGAAGACATAACCATTCAGCCATACCTTTTAATTTTCTCCACCAATTGAAGTCTTGAAAGTCCTTATGCATCTCCTTTCTTGCTTGTCTTGCCTTTGCTCCATTCACTTTTTCATACACAAGTTCAAATTCTTTGAGCTGCATACCTGCAATTTTACATTCACAGAAATAATTAATCCCAAAAATATGAGATCCTCTTGTCTGTGCGGATGATGTCAACACATTCCTCTCATTCTGATCTGCATAGATCAGTTCTTCTCTATTGTCATCACTGTCTTCTTCCCCAAGGAGAGATCCTTTCTCTGGTTCGCAGATGTATCCTATTTCTTCTTTCTCAGTTGTTCGAAGCAATAATTTCTCAGCAAACAATTCTCTGACAGGCCATTTAACTCTTCTTCCCACATAAAATCCTTGTTTCCATTTTTCTCTAATTCCTTTCAATAACAGCTTCTCCAAATGACTGAGTTCTGCCTTCATCTCAGCCAACTCTATGTCCCCTTCTTCTTTACTCATTCCTTTGATTCCAACTGCTTCAGCATTCTTTTCCTTATGTCTGTGACTTTCCTTTGTACCCCTGTCATGACCATCAATAGTTAATTCCTTTCCTTCCTCTGGTGAACTTTCCTTGTTCACTAGTGAGCTGCAACTAACTTTTTCCATTTCGCCTGTAACAAGTCTCCTTCATGCCTCACCAAACTTTCCTGAGTTTAGCCTTTTGGCACCTATTGGTTCTTTCCTCGAACCTTTCACTGCCTAACAATTCTACCCAGCACTCTTCTTGCTGGAATTGTTATCTCCTATCCACAATCACAACTGCGGAGCTGCCTCATCAACTTCTACCCAACCTCAGTTGGAAATTATTCTCATCTCCTCTTGAATACTCCTTGATTTAGGCTCTGCATCTTCAATTGCTCACTACCTTCTTCATTCAGTAAATTTGTTTATTGTCGGGTATTGTCACGTTTACACATCTGGGATTTCTTCTTGCTCTATCTTTTTTTACATAGCTCATATGCTATGATGCTGGTACAACTCATTCCATCATTTAGCAAATCCACTGCTTCCACTGACCTGCACAATCAGACCTTTCCGGGCATTCTCTGCTTCACCATTCTGATCCTTATCGCATTTCCTGGAAATTATACATCTGCTAAATTTAAAATTTAGTTTCTTAAAACAATCTTTTCAGAGCGTTAACCAACTCTGATACCAAAAATAATGTCGAGCAGGCTGAACCCGCCAAAACCCAGAATCTTTCCTTAAGCGTATATGTAAATACATCTCCATAATTGCCCAACATTTCTGCAAACACACAGCTTACAATTCCATATCTTTTGCTCTAATGATGGACACATCGTTTGTCATTCAAACTCCAGTCTCCAATTAACTTCTACGCTATCTCTCCTTAACTTCGGCACCACCACTTAGAACTTTGACCAGATGCAATCAAATTAAGTTTCGATCGCTGCTTCCTCTAAGATGTAATTACCAACGGATTCAAACTCAATCCCTCCTCAAGGTTATACCGTGTTCTACCATCAGATATTCAACTGGATAATACAAAAACTCATGGATCAGATTTATCAATAAGTCGATTTAATGGAATTCTTTTCAATTCAGAATTCCCATTGCTTTTATGTTGAATCTGCTCCTGTAAATGTTGTCACTCAATTCCACTCTGTCGCTCCTGCCAACACTGTCTTTCATCCCGTCCAATTTAATGAATGCAATTCATAACGCAATACAAATCTGGTTGATTCGACGCCGGACTACATATGCAAATTGGCAATCGGCAAAGCAGTTCAACTCTCGGTCGCTTCCACCGCTCCGATGCGATGCCTATCCCTATATTCTGATGCGATGGAAATCGGAAATCTGATACGATGCCAATCTCCACTGCTCAGATGCAATTCAATCGGAATCGCTAATCGTTGAATTGAATGTCACAAATGTACACAGATCAATAGTTCCGATCCGATTCACTTGCCACAGTTCCGATCCGATTTAATCGGAAATCTGAGATCGGCACATCCCAAAATTGCCTCCCTTTAACTGTCGCAATGTCCACCGGACCCGATTCCTTTTCAAAACAACTTATAATTTTCCACGTCCGAAATTCACAATGCGCCCCCCAAGCTTGATCAACACTACCATACTTCAAATCCTGCTATGCAATTACAAAACTCCGATTTATATTCACAAAGCAAGTTACTAACAACATACCTCCCAAGAATTCACAGCATTTTCTCTGCATTCGACTTTACTCAGTCTCCAAACTCCACCTTTTAATTACATGCCTTTACCATTTAACTCTGCGTTCCCTTACCGCTTCTCCTTATACTTTCTCCGGTTGTGACTATAGCATTACAATGCTGTATATACAATCTGTGATTCAACCTTCCAGTGTTTGAATTCATATACATATAGCACCTGTACAATCCTCAATATAAACCAAAACATACTTCCAAGTAAATTACAACGCAAGCGCTGGCTTGGTTATTGATTTATTGCCACAGCTCAACCGATTTCAACTTTAACCCAGCATTCTAACACAACATATTCTGAAACAGAATAATGAAAGCCAAAGAGTGGAACCTAATATACTGGCTCAACATAAAACCGCAGACCCAACGCATTTAAAAGTAGCTATTCACATAATATTCATACCCAACTCAGCACCTTCGACATTCGATTTGTTTTGTATTGTGTTTCTCTTAACAAAATTGGCATTGAACATTCAAATCGAACTGTGAATCCCATACAAACTCGATTCATTCAATTCCTTTGAATTCATAAACACATCCAATTCAACTACGCATGATTCAATTCTCAGTTTCAGAATCTAACAAGAAATTTCCCAGTCAACCATTATATATAATCTGAAACAAAACAAATCTTCTTTACAAACTTTTGTTTGGCTAGATATTTGAGATCGATGGCCCTCTAATCTGAGCTTTTCGCTCCACATAAAAACCTCTCTCTCTTCTAATTTTTTCTGAAAGACATAATTTATACAAAATAAATGGTTTCAGGAACCAATTCTGATTCTGAACCAGAAATCACTCAACCTCTCCCAAAAAATCTCTTCAAACCCACTCTTTTCTAAACCAACGCTAAATCAAGCTTTTAAAATTCTATTCTAGCCAAATATATCTAACTATTTGGCCTGATCTCCATACAAGGAGGATCACTCAGCCACCTATACCCTTTCCTCAATAAATAAACACTCTCACATATTTAGACAAATAATTTAATTAAATTATTTTCTTTCAGTCCCTTGCTAGTCACAACATGTGACCATACTATCACATTGCTGACTGGCCTGAATGCTCCTGCATCAATTTATGTAATGTAAAGGAGGTTGCCCCCTCGAAGAGGCTGAATTCTAAGGCATTGATCTATCTTTTCTTGAGCTGGTTTCATAACATGGGCACAACCCAACTTGGCCTAGATTTTGATGAAGATTCTACATTTTGGGGAGTGGAGTGCGAAGTAAAGGATTCAACGAAGCGTGAAGTGGACCGCGCAGTAGAGAAGCGGAGCGCAAAAATGGCATGAGCAGTGGATATACCGTGTTATATATGGGCTTCGGAGTGGGTCAAAGCCCCTCCCTTTTTGTAAAAGAATACTATTTTGTAAACGATGAATGGTTTTTGGACCATAGTAGCTTGTATTAGGGGAGTCCATAGTATATGGACCGTGGTATTGCAATGATATATCCCTCGATGTAATAGTATATATAGGGATGAATAATAAAGAAGAGAATCATCATCTTAATGGTCCAAATCTATGTTTATGGTCGAAATATTGTGATATGTAGCTTGTAGTGAAGAAAATGCTCTGCAGTTGAGTGCGCAGAGACCTAAGTCTGCAGCTGAGTGCGCGAATTGCCTCCAGCGAAGTGCACAGGCTAAGAACTGTTTGTTGTACAAATTCTCTATTATAAGAAACAATTCTTGTGGACGTAGTCCCACATTGGGATGAACCACGGTAAAATATGTGCCTTCATGTGTTTATTTGCTTATTATCTGTTGTAGCGTAGCAGTGGCACTTTATTTTAGTACAATGAAGTTTTATGGATGTATATGATATGTTTTAAGTGATGAAAGTAATGTGGCGAAGTAATTTGTGAATGTTAAGTATAAGAAAACGTAAAAATACCACATCGCATCATCCCTCAAGGTTACAGAAACTTGGTTCTACATCCTCCCATAGTCACTTTGGGTGAGACTGTGATCTGCTTGCAAGTCGTTGCCGAAAGGGCCAGTGATTGAGGGTTTTTTGGTGCGCAGTAAAAGATCGAACATGGGTCAACCCAACCTAAGCCAACAAATGGTTCCTATAGGAGATACCAATGTCAGTATGCAACAGATTCAGAGTCAGCTAGCAAATTTGACTCTGCAGTTATAAGATATGAAGAAAAGTAAAGAAGTCAGAGAAGAAGTGTGGTGTACGAAGTGAAAATCAGAAGGCCACTCTAAAGAACAATGCCCTCTCTTCAGAAATTACATGGCTAGTGGAGCACCGAATCCTTTGAATGTCGGATCCAACCTATGGTGCGAGATATGCAAAACTAGAGGCAAACATAGATCAGAAGATTTTTATTTGTTGAAAAAATATGTGCAGACTCCCAGGAACTTATATTGCAAGTTTTGTAAATCAATAGGACATGATGAGAACCATTGTCGAGCTTATGAACTAATGATGGAGCGTGGTGCTAAAACTTGTAAAATGCAAACGAAAGAAAATGGACATGATGAAGAGGTGGTCATCAAGGAAGAGGTCGAGGTGGTGGAGCTAGTCGAGGATGTGCACAAATTATTTTCTATAATTGTGGCCAGCCAGGACACGTTGCGAGAGATTTTCAGAATCCCACTACGACATGTAAGTATTATAAAGCTTTTGATCATGTAATTGAAGATTGTCTGGTACTTATGGAAAAAATGCAAGAAAGAGAAACTAGTAGCCGACACAAAATATCCAAATGATGATTTCCGAAAGAAGAACCGATGATCCCTGAATCAATATTATTACTAGAAGTGGAGCTGCGATCGGTGATGACAAAGTGAATGAAAAAAGGAATCTAAAACTGCATGGGTTAGAAAGACTGTTGAAAAGGCTCTTATCTTTGATATTCATAAAGAAAAAGAAGTGTTTATGGAAGGAAAGTGAAGCTTTATGGATGTTGGAGCTTCGACATCTAGTGCACAGTCGAAATAGAAAAGTAACTGCGACATAGCATCAGCTTCGACACAGAAACAAGCTTTGACACAAGATCAGGAGTCAGCGAACCAAGAAGGCATTTTAAAGTCTTTTCTGCAAACTTGTATGAAGTTATTAAGAGATCAAAAGGCTATAGAAGGACTTCAGGAATTGATAGATTCATGTGCATCTAAAGAAATATTGTGAAGTGAGTTGCGCACAGTTAACAATTTGCATCAACAGAAGAGAACAAGAAGAGAAATGAGGCTTAGTGCACAGATAGGAGACTATGAGATGGATCACGTTATTTTAGATCTGGGATCTGAGGCTAATGTTGTGACGAAGCAAACATGGGAGTTAATGGGTAAGTCGAAGCTTCAATGGTCACCTATTCAGCTAAGGATGGAAAATCAGCAGAAGATATTCCCCTTAAGAAGACTATTAGGTGTAAAAGTAGACATCGAAGGAGTTCACACTATGGCTGATTTTGAAGTAATAGAAATTGTGGATGACAGTAACCCCTATCCTGCATTGCTTGGACTTGATTGGGCATTCAATAACATGGCTATAATTAATCTAAAGAAGAGATATGATATTCGAAGGGAATAATATGAGGGTAATTGTTCCCTTGGATCCATCATAAGGAGCAAGGTATATAGAGCCAGTTAGACAAGAGAATTGTGCAGCTGATATAGATAATATCTATCAATTGACAACAAAGGAACATAATTTTGGGAACATGATAGTTCTTGTACATTAGATTCAAAAGAAGAATTAGAGAATTGGCAGAACATGCTACATGAAGTATGTGACAAGGCGTTGTGCAAGAGTTACTAAATTAGTTCGTTGCATGAAATTTGAGGTATGTAACGTAACTTCTTATGATGGCTTAGGTGATGTGAATATTTTTCTTGATGAATATGAAGAACAGGTTCTAGAAAGTGGGGTACACATAATAAGAATATATAAGGTTGGCAAGAATGTCGAAGGTTAATATGGATAACACTTAGTCATATAAGCATAGAAATGGAGTTGAAATATGATGGTGAAACTAGTCCCAGGGAGCATATCTGATTATGTACTACAACATGGAAGGAGATTCCACAACAAGAATGGGTACATGGGTTCATTCATACATTGGAGACAATTCCTCAGAACTGGTACTTAGAAATAGAGCTTCGACATGGTACTGCGAGCTAGGTAGATATGATTGACAAGTTTATATTGACATTTAGCTTTGAAGATGATTGTCCATATATAGATTCAACCCTTCAAACATTTAAGAAGGTGGTCTTTGAAAATACAACTCCAAGGACATGGTAGAAACCTGATTGGGCTGCACAGCTAGAACATGCACTAGAATGCTACAATCTTATTGCAGAAAAAGAAGAAGAAGATCATTGTAAAATTGACATAGCAGAATTAGAAGGACACCACGAAGTAAATGGACCTAAGCCAGAGATACCAGATATAACAAATCCAGTAAAGACAAAGAAGGTAAATATAGTGTTGGTACCATCCCATGACCTCCTTTTTCCTCCTAAAACATATCATTTGCCTACTTCTTTCCATCATATATCTCTTAGATCCCTTGAAAATTGATTAGTTAATAGTCCTATAGTTATTAAAATGCATTAAAATTGATTTAGGAGTTTTATGTTAAAGAATTAGGAATTTTTGGTAAAATGACTACAGGAAGTTCCAACATCCTGTAATTGGTTCATTGTTTGACATGTGGCATGACAGCTAGGCTAGAGCGAAGGGTAGGGATGAAAAGTAGAATGTCCAAGCATGAACGAATACCTATCCTATAGAAGAATCGACCCTCCTACATGCGCGGTCAACGATGGTCAAAGTATAGCATGTTGGCGACAAAGGCAGCAACAGCAAAGCATTCTAAATTGATTTAGTTTTGTTCCTTTTTGAAATCAGTTTAGGATAGAAACATTTTAAAAATCTCGACATGATAAAAGCGACAACAACCACATCATGAATGTACATTCGTTTTCGAAATGTAAGGGTTGTAAAAACATATGTAAAGACAGTTCTGGTAGTAGTCAGTAGTTGGTTATCATTGTATCGTTTGAAAACAGAGTTTGAACTTAATATCAAGAACACAGTTGCAGTCACGATCTTTGTCTTGTTGCGTTGATTTTATAATCGGTTGATCACAGTCCAATATACCTCTGGAACGTGGACGGGCCCTGCGTTAAACTAGTATACTGTCATTTCCTTTTCATTCGCAACTTAGGGTATTAAATGATATGCATAGCAATTAAGATTGGTTATTGATTTCAATAGAATGCGTATGGTTTATGTTTATGATAGTGCTTGAACAGTTCATCACTGAGATCGTGAATCGTATCCTGTAAGGGATTCGATCCTTTGTTGTCTTTTAAAGCAATGTCATGAACTCTGTTATCATTTCAAAGTATGCTTATAATTTCCGTATGTCTTTATCTTGCATAAATATTAGTGAATGCTGAGTATTTGCTGAACAGGGGTTTTGTGCATGGTGTCTCTGTAAGGAGATTGAAATCTTGGTTTGAAGTGATACACAGTGTTTTAATTTGGTAAATGAATTGAGTGACAGTGTTGTAATTAAGTAGATTAACTGAGTGACCTAAGTGTTTGGGTGATAGGTAACATACCTCAATCTTCTGTAAAGAAGTCCTGTGACCTACCATCATAACCACTTAGCTAATAATCCTTTATGTCTATATACTTTAGACGCATGCCTCTAAGTCTACGCATCCTGGTCGATAATAAATATAGCCTAGTCTAGCACCCTAGATAGGACACTACATTTTGGCGCCGTTGCCGGGGAGGCGTACTTAAAGGATTTAAAAAGAAAAAAAATTCAATAAACAAAAACGAAAAAAAACACAGTTAGAAATCATGTTCATTTATGCCTAGATTTAGGGACAATCAGGGTAGATTCATAAAAACCCCCCACCATCTAAAAACTAACCCATCATCATCAGGAGCAGACTCTTTAGGGAATACAACACCAGCTGAGAAAGTCATCCAAGCATTAGAAGAAAAACAAAAGTCAGGACAAAGACTTACTCTCATCGAAAGGCAAACTTTATTAACACATAAATTGCAGAAGAAGCACTTTCCTAGATCTTCCACACGAGGAGAAAGTAGCACAGTGACCGAACAATATTTCTTTAATCTCCTCTTTCAAACAAGTGACACAGAGAGACCTATTAGAATGGCTGAGGAAGGAGCTGGATCAGTACCAAATCACGGACAGGGAGACGAAGAAGAGTCAACTTTTAAGTTTCCTATACATGAACCACAAGAAGACGATGAGATCAAAATGAAAAACATACCTCCATCTGTGCTACCAAACTTTTATGGTATGGCTTCGGAAGATCCAGACTCATTCTTGTTCGAGTTTGACATTGTATGTCGAACATATGGCTATACAGATGATGCCCATAGGCTTAGACTCTTCCCAGCGACATTAAAGGCATCAACCTTAAGATGGTTCATGAGGCTTGGTGAGCATGCTATAGTTGATTGGGATGGCATGAGAAGAATATTTCTAAGGAAATATCAACCTTACTGTAGATCCAAAGATTCTAAAGATGATATCTTTAGAATGAGCCAGCAAGAGGATGAAACCTTAGAGGAATACTTAGAACGGTTTGTCTACAACTTACAAAAATCCAAACACCGAACCATGCCTCTTGATCTGATCAGCACAATATTCTTGAAAGGTATCCGAGAGGAATACATGGATGATCTTTACTTGATGGGCAAAGGTGACATTTCTGCCTTACCCTTTGAAGAAATCGCTGAGTTATGCGAAAAGTATTCAAGGAGCAAAGCTAAAATGGGAAAAATAACCCTGTCATCCAAAGTCACAAAATCTGCCTCAGCAAGTGTCACAAGGGCTGAAATAGGGAATCTGTTAGAAGAGTTTAAAACAGATCTATTAAGCACCCTAGGGAACCAAATTGACACTTTAAAAGCCAAGAAGAAACAAGAAGATGAAGATCAGATAATGGCTATCTTCTGCCCAAAATGCCGGAAGAAACATGCATTAAAAGACTGCCCACTAGAAAACATCCAAGTTTGTGCTTTCTGTACTGAACATCATGATATGTTTAACTGTCCTAAAGTTAAGGTTTTGCAGAACTGTAATATGGCAGCTAATGCAGAGATGGAAAACGTGTATTACATGGGCACAAAGAGACCATGGCAGCCAAGGCCAGCACCTCAAGGTATGTTTCCAAATCAAAATTTGCAATTTCCTGTAAATGATCAAATGTATGCATAGAATTCATGGAATGTACCCATGCCATGGCAGCACCAAAACCACCCACAGCAACAATGGAGACTATCTCAACAGTACTCTCAATCCTATCATACATATCCTCAATCATACCCACCATATTCACAACCATATCAACAATACCATCAGTCGTATTCATCACATTCTCAACCATATCAACAGTATCCTCAGCAAGTTGTTTATCAGCCTCAACCTACTCAACAAGCACTGCCTGCTCCTCCACCAATAAATCCACCACAACTGCAATTTCCAGCTAACTCACAACCTCCCAGACCCACTCAAATTCCTGCTCAAACTGTCCCAAATCCAAATAATAGAGCAGAGAGGCCAGCCTACAATGTAGAAGAGGGAACCTCATATTCCACACTACCCTTGCAAAATATCAACTTGAGGTCTGGTAGGGTACTCCACAAAGATTCTCCAATAACAGATAAGCAAGAAGAAAACACAGAAAATGAAAATGAAATGACAAATCAAAGAAAACCAAACGATGATACCAAAGATAAGCAGATGCAACCACTGCATCCACCTTTTCCAGACTGATTGGTCCAAATAAAACCTCCACTGTCTATACCACAGTTTGATGTCTTAGATGAACTCAAGAATGTCTACATAAAAATTCCACTGCTGCAAGCTATAAAAGACATTCCCATATATACTAAAGCCATCAAAGACATATGCCTCAAGAAGCCTGCTAGAAAAAGGATTGATCCTCAAACCATTCATGTTATAGGACATTTAGCAGGCCTTATGACCAATACCATCTCCATGGAAAAGTATGTTGATCCTGGCATTCCCAAAGTGACCACCATCATTAAAAACATACAAATTCCAAACACTTTGATAGATCTTGGGGTTGCAATCAATGTCATGACTCTTGAAACCATGAGAACACTCCAGCTCATAAATTTGCAACATACAACGATTGTTCTAGAACTAGCTGATAGGTCTAAAGTGATTCCTGAAGGGATTTTGGAGGACATGATTGTCTCACTGGACTCTTGGGAGTATCCAATGGATTTCTTAGTTCTTCAACCCAAATCCAATTTAGGAGGGCACCCTATCATCCTTGGTAGACCATGGTTAGCGACTGTTGATGCATTCATAGGATGTCGATCGGGCAACATGATCATTTCAAGAGGGACCGAAAGAAAACAACTCACTCTTTATCCATCGGCACAATCACCAGCAGTAACACACAATTTGTGGCTTGATGATAAATTCAATGATAAAGAAGAAGTACAATCTGTTTTTAGCATTGACCAAATCTATAATTTCCAAGAACAAAACAATAATGATTTGGTAGAATTATTCCTTTCTCAACCTGATATTTCCGAAAATTTGAGAAATGACCAATATCATGCTGCAGATGTACTTTTGGCCCAAAATTTTTAGGAAACATGAACCATTCAATCTTTGCAAACCACATTTCACGACATTTTTCCAGTTCAATCCATCACCAACACACAGAGTCAGATCATAGAGACTAGTCTAGGGAAAACTCTGAACATAGGCAATCACCTAGACTCATCTCAGCAAGAGGAATTGATTCGACTATTGAGAAAATACCAGAAAGCCTTTGCTTGGGACTACACCGATATGCATGGGATTCACCCTGACACATGCACTCACCATATTTATACAGATAGCACCATCAAACCAATGAGGCAACCACAGAGAAGAATGAACCCCATGCTCCAGGATATTGTCAGAGAAGAATTGCAAAAACTGTTGAGAGTTAATTTTATATATCCTATTTCTGACAGTCAGTGGGTATCCCCATTGGTTATAGTGCCCAAGAAAAATGGTAAGTGGCGCATTTGTGTTGATTACAGACAGCTGAACAAAGCAACGCTCAAAGATTATTTCCCACTACCATTTATTGACCAAGTGTTAGACACCCTAGCTGGGAAATCATCATTTTCTTTTCTTGATGGTTTCAGTGGCTACAACCAGATCAGGATAGCCTCAGAAGACCAGGACAAAACCACATTCACCTGTCCTTGGGGCACTTATGCTTACAATGTTTTGCCATTTGGACTTTGCAATGCTCCAGCTACATTTCAGAGAGCTGTGTTAGCTATTTTCGCTAATTTAATTCATGATTGTGTTGAAGTTTACATGGATGATTTTTCAGTGTACGGCAATTCATTTGAACATGCATTAGAGAACCTTGAGAGAGTTTTGAAAAGATGTATTGAAGCTAATCTGTCCCTCAGCAATGAAAAGTGCTTTATGATGTTAAACGAAGGGATAGTATTAGGCCACTATATCTCTTTTCAAGGCATCAAAGTTGACCCAGCAAAGATCCAGATCATTGTTGATTTGCCAATTCCACAGAATCAAAGAGAGGTAAGAAGTTTCCTTGGGTATGCAAGCTATTACAGAAGGTTTATTGAACATTTTAGTAAAATAGCTTTACCTTTGTTTAAACTTCTAACAAAAGATGTACTTTTCAACTGGAATGAGAACTGCCAACAAGCATTCGAACTACTCAAAAATAAGTTATCAACCGCACCAGTCTTGAGAGGGCCTAATTGGAGCCTACCATTTCATATCTTTACAGATGCATCTGACACTGCAGTGGGTGCCTCATTAGGCCAAAAAGAGGAATCTTGTAATTATGCCATTTATTTCATTAGCAAAAATCTAACACCTGCAGAGTTAAACTACACAGTCACAGAAAAGGAAACACTTGCCATCATATATGCTGTGAATAAATTCCGACATTATATAACTAGTTATGAGGTCTTTGTACATACTGATCATTCTGCCATTAGACATTTAATGAATAAACCAATAACTAGTGACAGAGTTACCAGATGGTTATTATTGTTACAGGAATTTAACATCACAGTGTTAGATAGACCAGGTAAAGAGAATCAGGTGGCAGATTTTCTTTCTAGACTGCAAAATCCAGGTGAGGTTGTTCCGGTTGAAGATTCTTTTCCAGATGAGAATTTATTTGCAATTTCCATAGTAAATCCTTGGTATGCTGATTTGGCCAATTATTTGTCTACAGGAAGGACACCTCCACACTTTACTGCAAAGGAAAAGAAGAGACTAGTCAAACAAAGTGCTAGATATTCATGGCTTAATGGCGATTTATTTTACACTGGTTATGATATGATCATTAGAAGATGTGTAAGAAATGATGAGATAATTGATATTTTAAAATCTTGCCATGATGAACCGTGTGGTGGGCATTTTGCAGCTAAGCGGACAGCATTCAAAGTTCTTACTCTTGGATACTACTGGCCATCCATTTTCAAGGATGCCAAGAAGTATGTGAAGAGTTGTGACAGCTGCCAAAGAATGGGCAGGCCAACAGCTACAGACGAGATGCCCCTTCAGCCCCAAGTTCACCTAGAGCCATTTGAAAAATGGGCTCTAGACTTTATAGGACCCATTAACCCAACTTCCAATGGTAAGAAGTACATCTTAGTATGTACTGATTACGTCACAAAGTGGGCTGAAGCAAAAGCACTGGTTAGAGCCACCGAACACACAGTGGTAAATTTCCTTTTTGAAGAGATCTTTGTAAGATATGGAGTACCAAGGGAGATAGTGACTGATCAAGGTACTCAATTCACCTCAAAGCTAGTGAAGGACATCACAGACAAATACCAAATCAAGCATAGGAAAAGTACACCTTACCATCCACAGGCCAATGGGCAGGTGGAATCCACAAACAAAACTTTGGAATGGATCATTACTAAAACTGTGGCAATGAACAGGAAGAATTGGGAAGAGAAGCTCAAAGATGCACTCTGGGCTTACAGAATTACGTGGAAGGATACTACAGGATTTACACCATATCAGTTGGTGTACGGCAAAGAGGTAATGCTTCCTATTGAGTTTCAAATACATACTTTTAAACTGGCTGCAGATTTGCAAATTGACTTGGACCAAGCACAAGAAAGAATTCAGCAGTTGAACCAGCTAGATAAAATGAGGCAACAAGCAGAGGAAACCACAATCCTCATGCAAAAACAAAGGAAGTAGTGGCATGATGCACATATCAAGAAGAAGCAGTTCAAGGAAGGTGACTGGGCTTTACTTTTTGACTCTAAATTCAGAGATCATAAAGCCAAGTTTACCACCCATTGGATGGGCCCATACCAAATTATTCAGGCTTACGACAATGGTTCAGTCAAGCTCAAAACTATTGATGGAGAAGGTCATTCCTTTACTATCAATGGTCATCGCTTGAAACTATACACTAAGCCCATCAGCAAGCAAGATTTTCTCCAAACAGTATCTCAACAAAGAGAGGTTGAGATACTGCATCCCTCAACTGCAGTATCCCCGCCTTAGTTCATTTCCTTTCAATTTAGAAATTCAAAAAGAAAATTAAAAAAAAAAAAAAAAACTAAAACTAAAACTAAAAAAATATATAAAAATAAAAAAATATATATATAATAACAATGGGTTAGATGTGAAAACCAGCCTCTGGCACACTCTAACCCCGAATTCTTACTTGAAAACCAATTCGTTGGTGGGTAAGAATTCTCTTTCTTTTGTTCACTGTTTGATTTATCAATTGAATAATGACTTGAGGACAAGTCAAAACTTTAGTGGGGGAGAGAAGCATCAGCATTTTGTTCTTTTGTCTCTCCATTGTAAATTCTTAAAGATTTCTTATCTCATCTCCTCACTGTAAAGATTTCTTATCTCATCTCCTCACTGTAAATTTCCAAAGCAGTTTGTTCCAGCATTCCAGATTTCAATAAAGAAGTTGTTTTTTCATTGTTTTATCTCAGAGGGACCTGGTTATAAACATTATGCAGGGGGACCTGTTCTGTCCAGAAGACCATGCTACCAACACCAACAGTAATGGGACCTGTTTAAGACACATAAAAGGGACCTGTTAAGAGACTGTTACTTCAGGGTTACTTCAACAAAGCTTCATCAAGTTTCTACAAGGATTCACAGGTTGTTGGGCACCAAGACTCCATCAAATACCCAAGCTCAAGGAACCTGTATACATATAAGGAGCTGCATGAACATCTTCAAGATTTCAGAGGGACCTATTGCATTCGAATCTATCTCAGGGGACCTGTTATGAACAACAAAGAATAGTCAAAAGAGACTAGTCCTACTCAGCATGCCAATGCAACAACAACCAACAAAAGTGTAATATGTTCCTTATTCTTAGCATTTAATTTCTTAGATTAATTTTTAATGTTAAATTTAATGACTGTGACTGTTATGGTCGATTTCAAGGACACTACATTTTCCATCATCCCTTATCTCACTGATTCTTATCATCTTTCATACTTCAACCTATTTCATACTTCTAAATCCATTACCCTTTTTCATATCAACCTTGTTATGCCAATCACATCCTACAGCCATACCAACATCTTCCATTTGGCCGAGTACCAATAGAAACAGGACACGTGGCGAATTGTGTTTTTTAAAAAAAAAGGGAAAGAAACAAATGTTAAAGCGGGCCTATTCATTGTATCCCACACGGCCGAATTATGATTCCACCACCCGACGTAGCCAAATGATTCAGAGGACTCCCTGAAATCATACCCCAGTATTGCATATACGCTTCCAGTGCTCCTATGATGGCATCTATACAAGTGGTACAGACATTCCTCTGTTTCAAAAGATGAATACGCTATGAAGTAAGTGTAGTGGTTATTTTACCATCATTCTCAGTTATTTCACGCTAGCATTTGACTCCCGTGACTTCCACAGTAAGGATTGAAAGCAGTGAGTGCCACAAGAGGGAAATATAACCATTCGGTTTCGACTCCCACCAAAGTCACAAGACAGTCGACCGAGCATCATACTGGATAAAGGGAGCGACACCACCAGGTAACAAATTGAAATTTCTTTGTTGAAATTGCTAAGAGCACGACCCTCTCCCAAAATGACCAATAGGGTCGAGCCGAGCATGTTCGACAGTTCTCAATATCATGAAGACTGCATTTCAATTCTCAAAGAGATACAGTGGTTGCCCTTTTTAGAGAAATTTCATGGAAGTAATGAAGAGGTTACCAAACAATTCGCTTTCACATTCAATGGAGAGAAAGCCCTGATAGGTAACTTCTCATTCAGGGTTTCAGAGGACACCATAGCCCAGTCAATAGGGATTAGCCCAGAAGGGGAGAAGTACTTTATGACAAAGAAATTTAAAGAGAAGTCGTGGACTCAATTTATGTCTAGATCCAGAGTCTCATCAGTTAACTGGAAGAAAGGCGTCCCAAGGAGTTGGTTGATGCATCCCTGGGACGAGATGGTCTATATTCTCCAAAAATTTGTAACCTGCGAAGGCCGTTACAGTATTGTTTATCTATACCATATTAAATTACTGCTACACTTGAAAAGGCAGTGTGTTATCAGTCTACCATATTTTCTATTACAAAGCCTAATCAAGATGTCGAAGACCATCCAAAAATAGAAGGGAAATGAAGACAAGAGCCTATATCACTTTGGCTTAATTAAAATTCTTATTGAGCATGAATTGCAGAGAAGAGGGAAACCGTGGAAGGAGTTCTTAGCTGCTAATCAAATTAAAGATGAGGAAGACAAAGAAGAACTGTAGGAGAACTCAGGTTTCATGAAGGATATCGATGAAGAGATCCCAGTATCCAAAGCAAGCAAGGTACCTCCACCTGTGAGCAGCATAAGGACTAGGAAAATGAGAAAAGAAGATGCTCAGAAGGCAGAGCAAGATAAAATTTTCACCACTTATTCAAGAAGAACAAGGAGAGCACCAAAATCCCAGTTACAAGAAGACCAGCTTGAATCCAATGCACCTATACCAATGGATATTGAGAGTAGTGACCACTCACCACCAGGACCAGGAGCTGATATAGAGGTTGAAAGCAATAACAGGCAAGAAAAAGGTTCACCACCTCCCATTAAGAAACAGAAGAAATTGGAGAAACAAATTGAGAAATTAAAGGAAGAACTCATGGAGGCTAATATGTTAGAAAAAGTTATCAAGAAAGAAAATGAGATGCTCCGAGCGTAGAGTAAAGAGACTCAACAGAAGAATGAAAAGTTAAGGGAGCGAATCAGTGAACTTGAGGCTGAGCAAACGGATATTTGTAAATGGGCCACTAAGTGGTACAACCAAAAGAAGACCCTCAAAGAAAAATACAAAAGATTAAAGCAGGAGCTCCATGGTCAGAAAGATGCCCAGGTGAAAAAGAATGTGGATAGATTGCTAAAGGCAGCAGATATACAGGCAGGGACAGAGTTCAAGGGAAGCACTTCGGGGTTAGCATGAGGACATGCTAATTCATTAAGTCGGGGAGAGATGTTGGTACCATCCCATGACCTCCTTTTTCCTCCTAAAACATATCATTTGCCTACTTCTTTCCATCATATATCTCTTAGATCCCTTGAAAATTGATTAGTTAATAGTCCTATAGTTATTAAAATGCATTAAAATTGATTTAGGAGTTTTATGTTAAAGAATTAGGAATTTTTGGTAAAATGGCTACAGGAAGTTCCAACATCCTGTAATTGGTTCATTGTTTGACATGTGGCATGACAGCTAGGCTGGAGCGAAGGGTAGGGATGAAAAGTAGAATGTCCAAGCATGAACGAATACCTATCCTATAGCAGAATCGACCCTCCTACATGCGTGGTCAACGATGGTCAAAGTATAGCATGTTGGCGACAAAGGCAGCAACAGCAAAGCATTCTAAATTGATTTATTTTTGTTCCTTTTTGAAATCAATTTAGGATAGAAACATTTTAAAAATCTCGACATGATAAAAGCGGCAACAGCCACATCATGAATGTACATTCGTTTTCGAAATGTAAGGGTTGTAAAAACATATGTAAAGACAGTTCTGGTAGTAGTCAGTAGTTGGTTATCATTGTATCGTTTGAAAACAGAGTTTGAACTTAATATCAAGAACACAGTTGCAGTCACGATCTTTGTCTTGTTGCGTTGATTTTATAATCGGTTGATCACAGTCCAGTATACCTCTGGAACGCGAACGGGCCCTGCGTTAAACTGGTATACTGTCATTCCTTTTTATTCGCAACTTAGGGTATTAAATGATATGCATAGCAATTAAGATTGGTTATTGATTTCAATAGAATGCGTATGGTTTATGTTTATGATAGTGCTTGAACAGTTCATCACTGAGATCGTCAATCGTATCCTGTAAGGGATTCGATCCTTTGTTGTCCTTTAAAGCAATGTCATGAACTCTGTTATCATTTCAAAGTATGCTTATAATTTCCGTATGTCTTTCTCTTGCATAAATATGAGTGAATGCTGAGTATTTGTTGAACAGGGGTTTTGTGCATGGTGTCTCTGTAAGGAGATTGAAATCTTGGTTTGAAGTGATACACAGTGTTTTAATTTGGTAAATGAATTGAGTGACAATGTTGTAATTAAGTAGATTAACTGAGTGACCTAAGTGTTTGGGTGATAGGTAACATACCTCAATCTTCCGTAAAGAAGTCCTGTGACCTACCATCATAACCACTTAGCTAATAATCCTTTATGTCTATATACTTTAGACGCATGCCTCTAAGTCTACGCATCCTGGTCGATAATAAATATAGCCTAGTCTAGCACCCTAGATAGGACACTACATATAGGATCAAAAGAGGAACCGAAGTTTGCAACTATAGGAGACTATTGGGATGAAGAGACAGTCAACAAGGTTACAAAATTGCTTCATGAGTATCTGGAGTTGTTTCCCACTAAGTTTTTAGAAATGAAGGATATAGTAGGAGATTTAGGAGTTATGAAGATCCCACTTAATCCTGGTGTAGGAGAAATTGACCATCCTATAGCTTTTTCAAGTAGGAAACTATCTAAAGCATAAAAGAATTACACAACTATAGAAAGGGAAGGATTGGAGATGGTATATGCCTTGCAGAAGTTTAGACATTATTTGTTGGGATCACATTTCAAGATATTTACAGATCATTCTGCACTAAAATATTTGATTAATAAGCTTGTCTTAGGAGGGAAAATTTGCACATGGTTATTGTTGTTCCAAGAGTATGATTTCAAAATCATTGTTAAACCAGGAAGACTGAATGCAGGACCTCACCATTTGTCAAGATTGGAAACAGTTGAAGGACCAACTAGCATAGAAGATAATCTCCCTGATCTGCAACTATTTGCAATCACAATTGCAGATGATCATTTTGCAGACATTATTCAGTTTTTGAACATGGGAATGGCTCCTTCAGAATATACTATGAAACAAAAGAAAGAATTAGTGGTGAAGGAAATTGATTTTTCATTGATAGCAGGACACTTATATAATATGGGACCAGATGAGATACTGCGCAAGTATGTTCCTGAACATGAAAGGAGAATCATTCTAACAAAGGCTCGTGAGGGCACAGCTGGTGAACATTTTGCAGGAAAATCTACTGCACATAAGATTTTGAGAGCAGGATTGTGGTGGCCTACACTACATAGAGATGTAAAGGAGTATTGCAGAGCTTGTGATGTATGTCAAAGAACAGGAAAACCTTCAAGAAGAGATGAGATGCCACTGGTACCAAATGTTACATTATAGGCTTTTGATAAATGGGCTATTGATTTTTTTGGACTTATCAATCTACCTAGAAAGAGAACTGGTGTGAGGTATATAATTACTACAACTGATTATTTGACAAGATCGGTCGAAGCACAACTAGTAAAGGATTGTAGCATGGAGACTCCTACGAAGTTTAGTTTTGAATACATACTACCTAGATTTGGGTGTCCAAAGATCTTGATGAGTGACCAAGGTTCACATTTCTTAAACAAGACTATTGAAGCATTGATTAAGGAATTTCAAGTTTATCACTAAAAGAGTACTCCTTATCGCCCACGGGCCAATGGAACTATGGAAGCATTCAATAACATTTTGGAGAATGCACTGACTAAGGTATGCAATGTAAACCAAGATGATTGGGACCTTAGAATTCCAGCAGTATTATGGGCTTATAGAACTACATGCAAGAAGTTGACAGTTCAGTTCCTAGCCTAAGGATTGCAGCTTTTACCAATAGCGCAGACCCTGACATAATGGAGGAAATAATGTCACAATTGATTTCTTTAGAAGAAGCCAGATTTATAGGAGGATTCCATCAGCATGTACAAAAAGCAAGAGAAAGGGCTTAGCATGACAGACATATTAATCAAAAGAAGTTCCACATAGGATACTTTGTTCTCCTCTATGACAGTAAGTTTGTGAAGTTCCCAGGAAAATTCAAAATGCATTGGTTAGGCCCATATGTTATCAAGTATATTACTGATGGAGGCGCAGTTTAGTTAGCGAAGTTAAATGGAGAATTGATTCAGGGAAAAGTAAATGGCAGTAGGTTGAAGTTGTACAGGGACAACCTTGCCCCTACAGCTTCGCTCTGAGGAAGAAAGGAGAAAAGTCTTAGTGCCACCTGCAGTTGAAAGTGGGCACTGGACTATAAACTACGTTGCAAAGATCTTTGGCGTAGGAAGTTACTTCGCTACAAACTGGAGTATGTCAAAGTTCGTAGGAGCCGCGACACAAGACGGGATGTGCGTGACAATTTGGAATGTGTCGAAGTTCGTAGAAGTCGTGACAGAAGACGGGATGTGCGCTACAGAGTGGAATGCGTCAAAGTTCATCAAAAAACATAAATATGACTGTTAAAAGGGAAAAATACACGAAAAGTTGCATTTATGAGGATAGATTGGCAAGATCTAAGGATAGATATGAAATTAATGAGAAAATCTAAACGCAATCTAGACAAAATCAAATCT
Organism: Pinus tabuliformis; assembly: GCA_031772625.1. Taxonomy (NCBI): domain Eukaryota; kingdom Viridiplantae; phylum Streptophyta; class Pinopsida; order Pinales; family Pinaceae; genus Pinus; species Pinus tabuliformis. The sequence continues at coordinate 837,634,234 of CM062817.1, read as the reverse complement.
AATGATGGGGTTCGAATTTCAGAATTATAAATAAGTTGCCTCCTGCCCAGATTAAGAACTTTGCTTAATCGATAGCTTGAGTATTGATAGTGCGAAGAAGTGCAGATATTTTCATTGTGTATGTCATCTGAACAATCTTGGGAAGAAATTGTGTAAAATTTTCGTGAGAAAGGATTATTTGGAATCATGGAAGTTGCTGGTACGCTTGCAACATCAACTGAAATGCCCATGATAGCATCAGCTATAGCACCATCACCGCAGAAACATAGGAGATCCCGGAGAAAGAATATGACTAAGGAAGTGAGAAGCAACAAGAAACAATATAAGAAACCCACTAACCCTCAACAAATCTCGAGCCAGTCAAAGACAGTGACGAAGAGGTGGAGGAGATACAGGTGGAAGAAGGCGGTGCGGTATTTTTATCACCCCTACAACCTGTTGAAAATAATACTGAGAGGGGGGGTGAATCAGTATTATCAAATTCTTTTCACTATACCTTCCAGATTTATAATTTAATTTATTCTTCAGATGTTGACCATTAATTTGTATGTCAGTACCATATAATAATGAACAAGAATAAGAAAAACAGATAGTCACACCAAAGAACACCAGATATAAGGTGGAAACCCAATGTGGGTGAAAACCACCTGCTGCAATATGTCTCTATCTTCTTTCAATTAGAAACTTCTTTTTACAATGATTTTGTATTGGACCTATAGTCCTTTACCAGTACGCAGGCTGCAACCTGCAGAGAGCTACAACCCTCTCTCGTTTTCCAGACTCTCCTGGAAGGGAGCTACAACCCCCTTGGCTCTTGTACTAGCTGAGCTACTAGTACGTAGGTGTTCACCTACTGAAGGCTTCAACCTTCTCTTTTCTTCCAGGGACCACGTTTCATAAATTTTCAAACTGGATCCATGAACATCAAACAAACATCAAGTACATGTGTATCAACCAATCTCCTTTCCACAATCAACTACTGAATCAACCACTATCTTCTCAGACTGCAGAAAACAATACCAGTAACCAGACACTTATTCTGAACCCAGAACACTGCAGTAATAGACAAAAGCAGCTAAAATAAGTTTCAAGAAAAGTCTGCAACTTCACCAATATAATCCTGTGGATATCCGCACTTTGTCTGACTCGATCCTGTGGACCTCCGCACCTGCACCTGTCGCTGAACTGCGCACCTCCGCACCTGCAGTTGTTGCTAAACTGCGTACCTCCGCACCTGCAGTTGTCGCTAAACTGCGTACCTCCGCACCTGCAGTTGTTGCTAAACTGCGTACCTCCGCACCTGAAGTTGTTGCTAAACTGCGTACCTCCGCACCTGTAGTTGTCGCTAAGCTGCGTACCTCCGCACCTACAGTTGTCACTAAACTGCGTACCTCCGCAACTGCACCCGTGTCTGAACTGCGGTCCTCCGCACCTGCACCCGTATCTGAACTGCGTACCTCCGCACCTGCGCTGTGGATCGCCTGCGGACCTCCGAATAGAGCCAAATTATCAGTCCTCCAATATGCCACAGACTGTCAGATCCACAGATCTGATCATGCACCAAAGAGATCACGACCCCTCAATTGATCAGTCTTCTCATGCTCAAGTTCAACTATAACTCACCAACCGATTACAAGTATTTCAGATCTTGTTCGTCTTAAGATATTCAACACATGAGTGCCTATCCAATCGATCTCCTTTCCTTTTTATAGGCAAGCCCTCTCTCAAACCATGGATCAAAACCATAGAAAGCCAATACAAGGGACCCAAAACCGGGGTTCAATATTTTAGATGCAATACCACAGACCAAAACCATAGGATCAAAAACGTCGGACTAAATACCATGGATCAATCATAAAAATTCCCACGTGCGCGCGCTTCTCTGCATGAAAGTGAGTGAATTTGACATCCGCACCTTTTGTTCGGAGGACCTGCGGGTATGTCCGCACTTTTTTTTTGGGGCACCTGCAGGTCCATAGCTTTTGTTAGGCACACCTGTGGGTATCTCATTTTCTATCATTTTGAGAGCCTGAACAGTGATTTGCCACTTGAGTGAGTTGCCATCAAGGACAACACTTATGCCATAGCACCACATCTATGTCATAATGCCAACAATCTCCCCCTTTGGACTTGATGGCAACCCCAAGATCCTCAAATTCATTCTCCCCCTTTGTCATCAAGGGCAAAGGGTTATGCTCCCCCTGAGAACATGCTGAAAACTCTGATCTGCTGTGTTGATCGTGCTCCCCCTGACTGTAGGCCAGATCTGCAAAAGAAATTTTCTTCAAGAAGAACCATAATCCACCATACACCATAAATGACCTTCCTATCACCAAAAGACTCTATACATACATTCATCACCCAACCAAGTGGGGATCATCCACCCAACCAAGTGGGGTTACATCAGAAATTTACATATGACAACCAAGTACATTATATCATTCATCCCAGGCATAGAGGGGAAACCAAAATAGGCCGTTACATGACCTTGACAGAAGAAATATAAGACATAGAGACAAAACATTAGCAGCATTATTTAGATCAGCATCCATGTTTTTCTTTTATACTTGCTCCCCCAAGATCTTCTACAATAATGCCAACAATGCATTATTAGAAGAATATATGCTCCCCCTGAACCTGTGCCAACTGATCTCTGACCAATCCATGTACGTGTATACCCCATATGAAATTCGTGTACCACAGACAAGATTCAACAGCAAGATGATGCATCAACTACTCCCAGCTTTTGTCTGAGGTATTCAAATGTTTCCCTGGGCAGTGGTTTGGTGAGTATATCAGCAACTTGTTCCTTAGAGGGAACATACTCCAACTTGACCTTTTGTTCAAGCACTTGTTCCCGAAGAAAATGATATTTGATGGGTATATGCTTGGTCTTTGAATGCATGACTGGGTTCTTTGAAATGCTGATTGCACTTGTATTATCACATAGGATGGAGATAGGTGGAGTACAAGTGATTTGAAAATCCTGCAAAGTTTGCATCATCCAAAGAAGTTGTGTGCAACAAGATGCAGCAGCCACATACTCTGCTTCAGTTGTAGATAATGCTATTGAACTCTGTTTCTTGTTGAACCAAGATACTAATCTGGAACCCATAAAGAATGCACCACCACTAGTGCTTTTTCTGTCATCCACACTTCCAACCCAATCTGCATCTGTGTAAGCATGAAGTGTGAGATCTATATCTCTAGGATACCATAAGCCATAGTTTTGAGTTCCTTGAAAATACTTGAAGATTCTCTTAACTGCCTAAAGATGAGTTTCCTTTGGATTTGCCTGAAATCTTCCAACTATTCCCACTGCATGCATGATGTCTGGTCGGGTACCCGTCAAATAAAGCAGACTTCCAATCATGGATCTATAGGTTGGTTGATGCACTGCTGCTGATTCATCATTTGCACTGAGGTTGCATCCTATAACCATAGGGGTACATACTGGTTTCGAATCTTCCATACCATATTTCTTCAAGATCTGCTTGAGCTACTTGGTTTGAGATAAAAAGATACCGCCTTCATTTTGTTGAATTTGTAGACCAAGAAAATATGTCAGTTCTCCAATCAATGAAATTTCGAATTCTTTCTACATTACCAAGGCAAAGCTTTGACTCATAGCTTCTTCATTGCTGCCAAAGATAATATCATCTACATACACAACAAGTATTAGCAATTTGTCATTTTCAATTTTTATATAAAGATTGCTATCTGCTGATCCTTTTGAAAAACCTTGTTGATGCAGGTATTTGTCCAAACGATAGTACCAAGCCCTTGGAGCCTGTTTAAGACCATAGAGAGCTTTTTTTAGTCTGCATACAAGATTTGGATCATTCCCAAGGATGAAACCATCTGGTTGCTCAATGTACACTTCTTCTTCTAAGTCTCCATTCAGAAAGGCTGATTTCACATCCATTTGAAATACTTTGAACTTCTGAAAGCTAGAGAGAGCAAGGAACATTCTGATGGCCTCAAGTCTAGCAACAGGAGAAAAATTTTCTTCAAAGTCTATTCCTTCTTGTTGAGCATACCCTTTACAAACAAGTATGGCCTTGTTTCTAATTACTTCCCCATTTTCATTCAACTTGTTTTTGAAGATCCATTTTGTCCCTATGACATTCTTATCTTTTGGTCTAGGAACCAACTCCCAAGTGTTATTCTTTTCGATCTGCTCAAGTTCTTCATCCATTGCCTTGACCCAGCATTCATCTTGGCATGCCTCTTTTACATTTTGTGGTTCAGCGGAGGAGAGTAATGCCAAATAGCTTGAAGCTTCTGCAATTGTTCTTCTTGTTTGTATACTTGCCTCCTTTTGCCCCAAAATTTGAGATTCTGGATGATTCTTTTGAACATACCTGGATGGAGTCTTTTCTTCTATCCTTATCTGTTCCTCTGGTGCCTCATGGGTTTCTTCTTCATTATGAATCTGATTTGATGTTGATGGATAGTCTTCATCATCTTCGAAGTCTTCAGATCTTACCTGTTTGGGAGTGATTTCTTCTTCATCCACCACTACATCAATGCTGTCGACAATTCTTCCAAGCCTTTTATTGTAACATTTGTATGCTTTGTTGTGAGGAGAATAACCAAGGAGAATGCCTTCATCTGCTCTAGGTTCAAACTTGCCAAGATTTTCATCATTATTTTTAATATAGCATTTTCTTCCAAAAATTTTGAAATGTTTTACCGAAGGAGTCTCACCATACCAGAGCTCATGAGGAGTTTGAGTGTTGTTCACCCAGATATTTGTCTTGTTGAGAATAACAACTGCAGCAAATGCGGCTTCACCCCAGAAGGTTGTGGGAGTTCTAGACTCATCAAGCATAGCACGAGCCATTTGTTGAACCATTCTGTTCATCCTTTCCACTACTCCATTTTGCTGAGGAGTCCTAGCTGTAGAGAATTCCCTTCTTATTCCATGTTCTTCACAAAAATCGAAAAATTCATTCAAGGTAAACTCCCCACCTCTATCAGACCTAAGGCATTTGATTTTGTGATCTGATTCGTTCTCCACCAAGGCTTTGAATGATTTGAACTTTTCAAAGGCTTCGTCTTTGTGCTTCATAAGTCCTATCCAACACATCCTGGAAAAGTCGTCAATGAATAATATAAAATATTCTTCTCCTCGAGGTGACCTTTTCCTAGATGGACCACATACATCAATATGGACAAGTTCAAGTGGCCTGCTAGCTGATCCTTCCTTCTCAGGGAAGTTAGTTCTGGTTTGCTTACCAAACTGACATGATTTGCATATTGTATTGTCTAGAATTTTGATGTCCGGAAGACCACGAACTGCCTGGTATTTGCATGCTTTCCTTATTTGTGAGAAGCTTAGATGCCCCAATCTTCTGTGCCATAGCCAGTGTTCATCATTCTTACTTAGATAGCATTGATGTTGTCCTTCTTTGAATATGTATAAATTATTTGGAGTTCTTATGCCTTTGATCATTGTTTTTCTTGTATCAAGATCACGAACACTACATCCATTTGATCGAAATATTACCTCAGTTCCTTGATCACACATCTAATTGACGCTGAATAGATTATGCTTTAAGCCATCAACATACATGACATTTCCAGCTTTTACCTTTTCCTTTAACTGAACAGAACCTTTACCTTTTATGAGAGCAGGGGTGTCATTTCCAAAAGATACCTTCTTCTCCTTCTCTAAGGCACTATATGACTTAAGTTTTTCTTTATCACCTGTCATATGTTTCGAACAACCACTGTCGATGTACCATTGATTTTCTTGCCCTTCTGCATATAAAGCTATACCACATCTCTCTGGTTGTGGTTCCTTCATTCTCCATGTTTTGACACTTGAGGCTTGCTCCTTCTGAGTTGTCTGCCGAAACCTGCGCCTGCATTCAGAATCTTCATGATCGAAGTTATTACAAATAGAGAATTCTATTTCATTTTCAAGAGCAGAAAATTTATTGTAGGTTCTTTTCATGATCCCAGTCATACTCCTATGTTTTTTAGCTTCTCTAGTCATGATTGTCTTATAGGCAACACATTGAGCTGCTTTGTGGCCAAATTTATGACAAGAGAAACATTGGCCATTGAAGAAACTCCTGTGATTATCAAATCTACCAGCCAAATGATTGTAGTTTCTATTGACATCCATTCTTGAGGAAAATTGAGAAGGTTTTACCTGAGGCTGGTTGTAGCTTCTGTTTGTCCTTAAAGTAGATTGCCCCCGATTTACTTGGTAGTCTTTGTTCATTCTTGAGGTAAATTGTCCCTGATTTACCTGGTGATTTCTATTAGGCCTTTGCTCGCTCCTCCTTGCTGCATCAAGATAACTTTTGGAGGTGGATGGTTTCTGCGCTTGAGATGCTTCTTCATTATATCCCAAACCTGTCTTGATTAGAGGAGAACGTTGCACATTGATAATCTCATCTAGAGTTTCAGATCCTTTAACAAATCTAAGATTAAGCGCTTTTGTTTTCTCAATCTCTTTTCTAAGACCCACAATTTCACATTCCAACTTTTCATGATGTTTTTCCCTTTCAGCCAGTTGGAATTGCAGAGTATCAATAATCATATTTTTCTCTTCTAAACAAATTTTGAGTTTAGAAATTTCTTCATACAGACCTTCTTCATCTATAGCATCCATGAAATCATCATCTTCAAAGGCCATTAAAAGTCTATAATTATTACCTTGTTCATCTTCATCACTATTTGAAAGTCCATCATTGTCTTCATGAGTGTAATAGCTTTTCTTATTTACATTTTGTTTCTTGTTCCATCTAACAAGTTCCTTACCTTTATCAAGCTTATCTTTATGAGGACACTTTGCAGCATAGTGACCGACTCTTCCACAAGCAAAGCATTTGAAAGGTAACTTACCTCTGAATCTTCCAGCACCCCGTTGAAGGTTCTTGACAAAATTTGATTCTTCCTCTTCTTCTGATAGATGTCCTGACTCATAGTAATCTCCTTTGCCTGAAGCCTTGAATGCAGCTTCTCTTCTGTCTGATGGTCCTCCTTTCCTCATTTCGTAAGCAGTTAGAATTTCGTGCAGCTGTGACATGGTAAGTTGCTGTAGATTCTGTTTTTCTTCTATTGCAGAAACTTTTGATTCAAACTTAGAGGACAAAGATCTTAGTACCTTTTCAACCACAACAGCCTCTTTTATTTCTTCACCCAAGTTTTTCATACAATTAACAATCTCATCTATACGTAGAAAATAGTTAGCCACACTTTCATCATTGTACATTTTGAGATTTTCATACTGAATTCTGAGGGTTTGAAGTTTTGCTCGTTTTACCTGTTCATCTCCTTCATAGCTCAGAACGATCTTATCCCATATTTCTTTTGCGGATTTGTACTGCATAACCTTGATGAACTCTGATTGAGATAGACATCCTAATAGAGTATTGACAGCCTTTGCATTTGTTTCATATTGCTTCTTACCAGCCAGATCTGTAGGTGTTGCTAACGGAAAAGTGTACCCTGTATCTATGATATCCCAGACTTCTGTACCAAGAGATTGAAGATAGGCAGTGACTCTTACCTTCCAATATACGAAGTTTGTCCCATCAAAAATTGGTGGCCTGATTGATGCTTCTCTCTCGTAGTTGCTCATGATGATAGACCTTCCTTCAAGCGATCAAGCTTCTTCTGAAGGACCTGCTCTAATACCAATTGTTGAAAATAATACTGAGAGGGGGGGGGTGAATCAGTATTATCAAATTCTTTTCACTATACCTTCCAGATTTATAATTTAATTTATTCTTCAGATGTTGACCATTAATTTGTATGTCAGTACCATATAATAATGAACAAGAACAAGAAAAACAGATAGTCACACCAAAGAACACCAGATATAAGGTGGAAACCCAATGTGGGTGAAAACCACCTGCTACAATATGTCTCTATCTTCTTTCAATTAGAAACTTATTTTTACAATGATTCTGTACTGGTGCAGTCCTTTACCAGTACGCAGGCTGCAACCTGCAGAGAGCTACAACCCTCTCTCGTTTTCCAGACTCTCCTGGAAGGGAGCTACAACCCCCTTGGCTCTTGTACTAGCTGAGCTACTAGTACGTAGGTGTTCACCTATTGAAGGCTTCAACCTTCTCTTTTCTTCCAGGGACCACGTTTCATAAATTTTCAAACTAGATCCATGAACATCAAACAAACATCAAGTACATGTGTATCAACCAATCTCCTTTCCACAATCAACTACTGAATCAACCACTATCTTCTCAGACTGTAGAAAACAATACCAGTAACTAGACACTTATTCTGAACCCAGAACACTGCAGTAATAGACAGAAGCAGCTAAAATAAGTTTCAAGAAAAGTCTGCAACTTCACCAATATAATCCTGTGGATATCCGCACTTTGTCTGACTCGATCATGCGGACCTCCGCACCTGCACCTGTCGCTGAACTGCGCACCTCCGCACCTGCAGTTGTTGCTAAACTGCGTACCTCCGCACCTGTAGTTGTCGCTAAACTGCGTACCTCCGCACCTGCAGTTGTCGCCAAACTGCGTAACTCCGCACCTGAAGTTGTTGCTAAACTGCGTATCTCCGTACCTGTAGTTGTCGCTAAGTTGCGTACCTTTGCACCTGCAGTTGTCGCTAAACTGCGTACCTCCGCAACTGCACCCGTGTCTGAACTGCGGTCCTCCGCACCTGCACCCGTATCTGAACTGCGTACCTCTGCACCTGCGCTGTGGATCGCCTGTAGACCTCCGAATAGAGCCAAATTATCAGTCCTCCAATATGCCACAGACTGTCAGATCCACAGATCTGATCATGCGCCAAAGAGATCACGACCCCTCAATTGATCTGTCTTCTCATGCTCAGGTTCAACTATAACTCACCAACCGATTACAAGTATTTCAGATCTTGTTCGTCTTAAGATATTCAACACATGAGTGCCTAGCCAATTGATCTCCTTTCCTTTTTATAGGCAAGCCCTTACTCAAACCATGGATCAAAACCATAGAAAGCCAATACAAGGGACCCAAAACCGGGGTTCAATATTTTAGATGCAATACCATGGACCAAAACCATAGGATCAAAAACGTCGGACTAAATACCATGGATCAATCATAAAAATTCCCACGTGCGCACGCTTCTCTGCATGAAAGTGAGTGAATTTGACGTCCGCACCTTTTGTTCGGAGGACCTGCGGGTATGTCCGCACTTTTTGTTCGGGGCACCTGCGGGTCCGCAACTTTTGTTAGGCACACTTGCGGGTATCTCATTTTCTATCATTTTGAGAGCCTGAACAATGATTTGCCATTTGAGTGAGTTGCCATCAAGGACAACACTTATGCCATAGCGCCACATCTGTGTCATAATGCCAACACAACCATATATCCAACCGAGGAAACTAAATGCTAAACCTGTAAAAGAATCAAAAGATGTGAAGTATGGCACATTTACACCCTTGTTGTCAGAAGAAGTACCCTTTAAAGGAGAAGTTTTAGGAAAAATTCCGCAGCTCAAGTTCGCGGATTATGATTTTAATGATAGGAAGAAGTACCCTCAGTTCGCACCAGACTAGTATTTGAAACAGGTACACTACCCAAACAATGGAGTGATGAGGTTAGAGCCACAACAATGGGCGAATGGGTTGGTGCAGTCAGGACTGCTAAATATGTTGAATGTGTCACACTTTGGCAGAAGTGTGAGGAGCACAGCATGTGTAAGGCAATTGCTCATGCTGGTGCACGATGGAAATTTATGGTTGGGGAATAAGATCCCCATAGACCCTATGCTGATCTGGAGGATCACAATATTTCCATACCAAGGACGGAACCCCGCAGAGGAGTTCATTGGAAAGGATCAGGACCACGCTATAGCAGAAAATATGAAGAAAAAGTTCGGGTTGGTTAAAGGAAATAGGAATTATGATATAAATTCGATCAGTAAGCAAGCAATTCGCTTCGCAGCGCACATATTGGTTGGAAATATCATGAGGAAATTTCGCACAAATGAAGCTCCTGCATCAGTGGTGTCACTAGCCGCACAGTGTGCCAACGGGGTTTAGTATAACTAGGTCGGATACCTATGCAAGGAGTTCATGGACGACTGCCACGAGGTCCAGGAGAAAGGTACAAATTTCCACTATGCTTGGTTAATCTTAATTATTTCTATGTTGGCATGGAGAGAACCAGAGGATTCGCAGTTCCCTCAGGTGCCTACAGATACCTATGAAGCCACGAGGTATGCTTCATTGTGGTTTACCACCAACGCATCGTGCACACAAGAAAACTGAATATTTTTTGTATTGTACCACATGGATTTACATATGCTAGTGAACCAGCATCCCCGACTCTCGTCGAGCTTATACGAGCAGTATAGCTCTATGGTGAAGTTCAAAGCGAATTTTCAAAAAGTATACATACAGGCGTGCAAGCATACAAAGAAGAAATGGCATGACTTGCTATATATGGTAACTGAAGACGATCTTACAGCGCAGATAGAGAATTGACCCGCAGAATGGATGACTCCACTGGAGGAAGCAGGAGACAGTGCGACAAAAGAAGAGGTGGACACTTCCCAGCATGGCAAAGCCAGTGGAAAAGATGAGAAGGATGATCATGAGTCAGAGGAGGGAGAGCAGCATGATGATGGTCAGTAAGATCCTCTTGAGGGAGATGAGCATACCAAGGAGACAGAAAAGGGAGAAACAGAAAAAACTGTCGCAGAGAAGAGGAAGGCAAAGGGAAAAGCTGCCTCAAAGAAAAAGAAGTAGAAGGTCGATAAGACAAAGGATCTCATGGTCCTTACTGAAGGGGACTTAGATCAAATTGGGGACAAGATACAGGAAGCAACAACAGAATCCTGGAACAAAGTAGAAGATTGCTACAACACACTTCTGACCAGTGTCACAGAGTGGATTGCAGAATTGAAGATATTGGCGCAGACAGTCAGACAACCTGTGCAAATAGAGGAAAGGGTTGGAGCAGAAAGGCAGATAGAGCCTACGCTTGCAGCAAGGCTAGCACAGATACTTGCAGGAGCCTTACAGTTTAAATTTTTCGAACTACAACAACAGGCTAAAGAATGGAAGCTTGTCAACATGAACATAGTAGTAGTGATGTTGCCAAGACTACACAAACTGCACTTAGAGATTATAGAGGAACTAAAGTTGAGGGAACAACATACATCATAGCTGAATATACAAGTAGAAAAAGAGTGAGTTGTGCTTTGGCAGAAGCTCGAGCAGGTGATGCAAGAAAAGGATCAAATGGCAAAGGAACACTAGAAGATCAAGGAGGTGGTTGAAGCCACATGTAAAGAGATTCTGGACCTTGATGTCTAAGAGGAAGAGCTAGTAGAAGAAAAGGTCGCGAAGCTCGGCCTTGTAGTGAAGGGGTATAAGGACAAAATTGTCGCAGTGCAATTCAAGTATGAAATGCAAATTAGTGAGTTGCAAATGAAGTTGTAGCTAACTACGCCACAAGAAGTAAGGGATCAGAGGGAGACTAACCTAAAGACTGTAATGGCTAGCATCTCCACAACATTGACATACTATGGGAAATTGTTAGACGAAAGTTTGCAAATTTGGACTTTGCTGCAAGAAGATCCAAATGTACAGAAATTGCAGGAAGAAATGTAGCAAAAGCAGCAACAGTTAGAAGAAATTTGGGCATCTGCGAAGATCTTACCCATCTTGCAGAGGCTCGTGAAGATCAATGAGAGTAAGGCCCTCCAAAAGAACATTGAGGAACTAAAGAAGGAGGAGCAAATTTTGATAGAGAGGACTCAGCCTTGGTAGGATGAGGCCCTCCAGTTATCACAGGTAGTGGATGAGAAGCTTCAAGAGCTTCGACAAAGGGAAACAATGTTGGTGTAGAAGGCTACAGAACATGTGACAGAGGCACTATTGGAGGAAGCACGCAGCAAGGACAAGCAGGTGATAGAAACTCTGCAACAGTTCAACCAGGCCTACAATAGCATCATAGCAAAAATCAGAGGCAAAGCAACTGAGTGACTCAGGATGAGTCACATGTGAGTGTTGGGGGCATGTTGGGCGTAGCCCAACTTGGCATAGATTTTGATGAAGACTCTGCATTTTGGGGAGTGGAGTGCGAAGTAAAGGATGCAGTAGAGCGCGAAGTGGACCGCACAGTAGATATACCGCGTAGTATATGGGCTTCGGAGTGGGTCAAAGCCCCTCCCTTTTTGTAAAAGAATACTATTTTGTAAATGATGAATGGTTTTCGAACCATAGTAGCTTGTATTAGGGGAGTCCATAGTATATGGACCATGGTATTGCAATGATATATCCCTCAATGTAATAGTATATATAGGGATGAATAATAAAGAAGAGAATCATCATCTTTATGGTACACATCTATATTTATGGTTGAAATATTGTGATTTGTAGCTTGTGGCGAAGAAAAGGCTCTGCAGCTGAGTGCGTAGAGGCCTAAGTCCACAGTTGAGTGCGTGGACTGCCTGCAACTGAGTGCGTAGGCTAAGAACTATTTGTTGTACAAATTCTCTATTATAAGCAACAATTCTTGTGGACATTGGGATGAACCACGGTAAAATCTATGTCTTCATGTGTTTATTTGCTTATTATCTATTGTAGTGTAGTAGTTGCACTTTATTTCAATACAGTGAAGTTTTATAGATGTATATGATATGTTTAAAGTGGTGAATGTAATGTGGTGAAGTAACATATGAATGTGAAGTAATTTATGAATTTTAATTATAAAAAAACGTAAAAATACCACATCGCATCATCCCTCAAGGCTGCAGAAACCTAGTTCTGCATCCTCCCATAGTCACTTCGGGTGAGATTGCGATCTACTTGCAGGTCGTTGCCGAAAGGGCCAGTGATTGAGGGTTTTGTTGGTGCGCAGTAAAAGATCGAACTTGGGTCAGCCCAACCTAAGCCAACAAATCATCGTGACCCATTTTAGGACATCCCAGTCACCAGGGAGGAAAAATCTATCCTTGGGATGCTTGTTAAATAATTTTTTTATTTTAGCCAAATGCCTAGCAATTTTATCATAGACTTGCTCTCTTTCTTGCAAGTCATTGGGATCTTCATTAATTTCTTGTAGTATTTTCATATTTTTTGCGCAAAGGTATAGTGGGATAATAACATCATATCGTATAATAGTTGAAAAGGGGAAGTACCAATAGACTTCTTAGTACTAACCCTATCTATCTATACAACATACTTCAACATTATATGTCCGTTTCTCTTTTTAAAATTTAAGGATTTATTTAGGATTTTCAAGATATTTTTATTAGTGAATTCATCCAAGTCATTCCCCGGTGGGTAATAAGTTGTTGAATGTCCTAAACTAACCTCATAATTATAACAAAAATTTTGAAATGTTGCAGAGAAAAAGGGCTTAGCATTATCAGTAATAATTTTATTTCGGCACCCATAACACGAGAAGATATTTTCTACTAGAAAATCCATTACTGCCTTATTGTTAATTTTCCTTAAAGGAATAACCTCGAAGAACTTGGTAAAGTAGTTCGTGGCAGTTATAATCCAACTGCTAGGAGGGTGGATCTCACCAATGAAATCTAGTCCCCATTGCTAGGAGGGTGCCTCGATTATAATTGGCTTTAAATGAAATACAACCAGTGTCCGCTTTCCGATAAAGATCTAGCATTTATGGCAGGCCTAAACCTTTTTGTTCACATCGGAAAATAATGTGGGCTAATACAAATCACTCCTCAAAATCCTATAGGAAGTGGCTCTCCAAGTGTGGTGGCCACAACATACGCCACTATGATGTTGAGTAATAAGGTAATTAGATTAATCTGATAGAATACAATTGAGTAAAATACCCACTGGGTCTTTCCAATATAATTTATCATCTACTATACAATATTTTATAGATTTCAATTTTAAAGAATGCTACGCTGAATTACTTAGGTGGGCTAGAAACTGTAAATTCTAGAGGTAGGTTATGATGTCCCCTTTGTAAGATTTGAGTGTTGTAAAAGCTGCGATAGGGAGGTTGTTTTCTTGGTGGATACTTAAGGTTTTTGTTAGAGTTCATTTGGGCATTAGGATGAAAATTTTGTTGTACAGGTTGATTTTGGGGAGAAAAACTAGTGTTGTGTTCCCAATATCTAATCTTTGAATTTTATTTGTTAAGGATTTGATCAATTTGGCCATTTCTTCAATATTTTGTTCATGAGAAGATGAAGAATCAGGGAGTTGAGGGGTAGGTCTAGTAACATTTTCCTTCCCCTCAGTTATGCTTCTCTGATGCCACGTCTCACAGTGGTTATTAAATTTCTTTCTCATGAACAAGCCAAAGCTTGAGCTTCAGATAAGGTGGTAGCCTATCTTTCTCTTAGCATCAATGAGAGGTCGTCGTTGAGAGAAGAAGAATAAGCGACCATGACCACGGTATCAGATGGATGCACGTCATCTAGAAATTGATTATAGCACTCCATAAACCTATTATTAAAGTCATTAATAGACTTATTTGGACTAAGCTGTAAAGTTGTGAACTCAGTCAACCACAACTGATTTCTTTTCTTAACCCCGAACTATTTGAGAAACAGTTCTACTAATCTATCCATTGAATTAATGGTGTTAGGTCATGAGGTTCTAAACCACTTCCGAGCATCTCCTTCAAGATTCTATATGAAAATCCTCATAAAAATATCGTCATACTCAGCCCTGAGGTTTTCGCAGTAGTCTTGGAAATTAACAACATGTTCCTCCATCATGCCTTCGCCTTCAATATCAAATTTAGGGAGATTCTTGTCATAATTTTGAGGGATGTCATGTAATGACCCTTGGAAATTAAGAGGTCGACAGCGTGCGTTAATCTAGGCGTTCATGGAAGGAGGGGAAAGAGGATAAGGTGGTAGTGATTGGTAAGGAGAAGTAGGTGGACTAACTCTAGGAGATAAGGAGATAGGGATAGCTTAAGTTTCGGTTTGAGAAGTTGATGATTCAACTATAGCCTCAAACTCCCGAGTAGGAGTTCGAGGTTGCGAAATCTCCCTTATTCTAGGATTGGGAAATTTTGGGTGAGTGTGTCTAAACTCCTCAAGTCATTTTATTTTGTTTGTGATGGCTGCTAAGAATTTTGGGTCGTCTAAAGTTGCATTACTTAAGTCAGAGGTTGATCTAGTGATACGTTTGGGGGTATCTAGTTTGGAGTTGCCAACAGATTCTAGATATCATATCATTAAAATTCAAAAACGTATAAGGCATTCATGATGAGAGTACCTAGTCATATCAAGGATGTCCATTGTCATCAATAAGATCAGGACCTCAACCTTTCCTGTAATCGTGGGGTGTTGGGATTCAGTTGTATGTGCTCGTCTTCCTAGGATAAGACCTCCCAGTTCCTTTAGACTTCGTCAAAAGTAAAAGAGACCTACAAATTCAAGTTATAAATATGTTTTATAATTCCACGTTGGTAAGTTAACCCAAAAATAATGTGAGGTTGCAACGGGTTGGGAATAGTCATAAAAATAAATAAATAAATAAAAACTTGAAATTTTTTATCCCCGACAATGTCACCAAAAGAATGTCGATTCTTAAATTGTTCCCTCACGAAAACACTTTAAGAAGGCATTCAATGAGGACCTAGTCATCCAGCTTCGAGTGAATCAGGTTGTTCTACCGCACACCATGAGGGGTATTCCCTGATTACAATTATACAAATTTCCAATAGACAAATTGAATAAGACCAGTTATTGATAAGGATGAAATGATGTAATAATAAAATGTCATAGAAAAAAGGAATAACAACTCATGAAGATAAAATATAATTGACCCAATGACATAGTTCATACATCTGAAATGAATATCCGAGATGGAGTAACAGTTAAAGAAAATAAGGAAACATACAAAAATTTAAAACAAATAGTATTAAGTCTTGTGTCTAGGATTCAAGTAAATATCGTAAACATATAAAATTGTAGAGAACACTAGTGGCAAGTGTAGTCAC
Organism: Pinus tabuliformis; assembly: GCA_031772625.1. Lineage (NCBI taxonomy): Eukaryota > Viridiplantae > Streptophyta > Pinopsida > Pinales > Pinaceae > Pinus > Pinus tabuliformis. Next base: position 837,618,305 of record CM062817.1, on the reverse strand, counting down.
TTCTCAATATCTAAGCCAATCTAGTAATAAATGCTGTGTCAATAATATAGATACCAAAACATGAATATCACTAACAATCTTAGTTAAATTGAGCAAGTCAAAATAATTTGATGCAAGACTTGCTTCATAAACATAGGAAACTAGTGTAACCATAACGAACAATAGACATCAAGAAGTTAGAAATTGATCTAGTGAATGACCAAGGTAAATTTCCAGTGGCACGATCATGAAACTTTAGTCTGCAAGTCAGGAACTAAAAACCTTGAATGCCCAACTTCCAATAATATAATATTTAAAAAGCAAGGAAATTAAGTGAATGAGATGTTATAAAATCACGAATCGAGTGCAGAATTCATAACATCATATACCGCTTTAGACACACAATAGGGAAAATGGAAAAATTCATTCATTAAAGTTGCATGAAATGAGTTGTTCAATCAATGATGAATCTGTGTAATAGGTACATTCGGATCTTTCAACATAAAAAACAAATCATTTTGTCATCGACCCCCTCAAAGCGAGAAACTTGGGTCATTTATAAAATATTTTCAAAAATAAGTATGTTAAAGTAATTGTCTTTTAAATTAACAAACTATAAAAGTTAAATAACTTAAATGATAAAATAAGTCTTCATGACTGCCTCCTCATCTCAACGCACGACTTGGATTCCTTAGGCTTTTTTGACTTGGAAGTTCGTGACGAGCTTTGTGCTCCCTGCATTTTAGGCTTAGGTAATTGAGAAATGTTAAATCCTGCATCTACCCATTCTTCACGCTGATTGGTGACTGACTGCACGGGAAGAACTACTCGCATTGTAAATGCATCTTTCTCTATGACAATGTTCCGATTTAAATGTTTTCTAACTTTTCCAATCTTATCCCAATTTGTTGGCGATAACCATGGCACGTTCCTATATTTAATTACTACCACCATTAACTGAGATTTGAGCTAGTAGCAGGTTGTGGGGAGACTTTGTATGACTTTATCTATCACAACCTATATATTGAAATCTACGTATAAAGCGTCGATTACTAGTTGGGGAAAAATAGCTTCTTCGCTAACAATAGAAATGCAGTTGAGATCCTGTTGGGTGGCCATCAACTTCTCCTAAAATTTAACATCCGAGATCAACCATTTATCATTCCCCCAAAAGGAAGGGACCCCAAATCTACCTAAATAATTCCATTCATTTATGAATTTATGAATTTCCTTCTTGGCCTTCTCAAATTCTTCTTTCCTGAGTAGCATACACTTCTATTTTTCAATTATCATATATAAAGAATAAACACAACATCCATTTTAGGTAAATTCATGTTTGTAAGTGTTTCATCCTCAAGAGTATTAATAAAATCTACTAGTTGGTCAACATCTTTTAAGCCTCTCCTCTAGCACAGGGGAGATATTTTTAACGTCTAAATTAGCATTTTTCATTATTACTTTTCACAATCTATCAAGATCATAACATAAGAGTGGATTGTTGAAATATTTTGATTGATCTCCCTCCATATCTCTTCTTTGGTTTGGATGAGGACCTATATGTCAATCAATGTTACCTTAATGACCTCTTGCAAGGACATGATTTCACTTTGTTTATCCTTCAGGGTGTTTTGTATTTTCTCAATCATTTCATTTTTACGTTGTACCTGTATGACCCCCCTCTTTTTAGCTTGTTCTTTTTCAAGCCTCAGATCATTCAGTTCCTATTCTAACTATGAGGATTTCAATAGGAAAAAGTTTAGGCTTTCTGCATTTGAGGTCTCAGTGGCAGTGAGAGCTTTGTCAAATTCCTCCCTTAACTTTTTCATCTGACTTTGTTATTCTCTGAGTTCTTTATCCTTTGTATCAAGGGAGTTCTGTATTTCCTACAATTGACTCTCAATCTCTTCTCACTTTTCAAATTATTATATTAGGACATGAGCATCATAATTCGGGAATTCAACTTGTATAGGAAATTACATAAAGATGTAGGGCAAAACTTGTGAAATCTTGTGGATTGGTCTATTTCATAATTAATATTATGAAAGCAGCATTGAGTGCTCCTGGGATCCTTCCTCTCACTCTAATTTATTCAATGACGATGACTAGATCCTGAGCTAGGATGTCAAAGAACTAAATAAAGTTTCATTTTCCACCCATCAAGTCTCGGGCTCTTTTCCTTCTCAACTTTTTAGGAACAAGTAGAAATTCCTTCTAAGTAATTGCTTCTTCAGAATCTTAATGGGGTCATTATCAAATATTCAAGGGAAAAGTCTAATGACCTTCAACTATACTTCAATCCTAGGAATCTTTGTCTCCTGAAATCAATTTTGAAAGAAACTGACAACCAAATTAATCAAACGTACGTGTGAAGAAATTAGAGACCCATCTTCCCCAGTCATCTCCCATATGGTGTTGGTTTTCCTCTGTGCTTCACGAACTTGTGGAAAACCTTTATATTGTTGTCCACATGTTCAAGACAAAGAGCTCGACTACGAAGTCACCAAGTCACTTCCTCTTCATCCACTAGTTTCATTTTCCACCCATCAAGTCTCGAGCTCTTTTCCTTCTCAGCTTTTTTAGGAACAAGTAGAACTTCCTTCTAAGTAATTGCTTCTTCAGAATCTTAATGGGGTCATTATCAAATATTCAAGGGAAAAGTCTAATGACCTTCAACTATACTTCAATCCTAGGAATCTTCGTCTCCTGAAATCAATTTTGAAAGAAACTGACAACCAAATTAATCAAACGTACGTGTGAAGAAATTAGAGACCCATCTTCCCCCATCATCTCCCATATGGTGTTGGTTTTCCTTTGTGCTTCACGAACTTGTGGAAAACCTTTATATTGTTGTCCACATGTTCAAGACAAAGAGCTCGACTACGAAGTCACCAAGTCACTTCCTCTTCATCCACTAGTGCCTTTTCATTTCCTTCCAAAATTCAAACTTTTTCCAGTTCCTCCTCTGAAAGTATTCTAGATGGTCAAGTTCTATACAATTGGGTGATTCCAAAATCTAACTCCTTGATCTCCTTCTTTTTTCTTTTCTAACAACCCTGATCCCATATGATGACCTCTTGTTTCAACTTCTTTAGATTACGAATGAAGTGTTCAATCACGGATTCTACACTTGAAGAATCAAAAGACACCCAACTAGATCTAACCAAATTGGAGAAAGAACTTTCTTTGATCTAGTGAGAGTTGAATTTGAATGATGCCTTTTGTTTTTCTCCTTCTTCCCCAATTGCAAGAAATTAGGCGTGATCTAACAATCCTTTGGAAAATTCACTTATCCAACTTCTATAGTGCCTCACTATTTCTAGTAAGTGATCGACCACTAGAAAATGATCCAGCCTTTTTGTGATTCCTTCATATCCTGCTCTCTTATTGTACCATGTTGGGCGTATCGACATTGGTTCAATGTCGACCAACCCTAGTTCTTCCAATAATGTAATAAAATATTGGGTCAATGGATCTGGTCTGGAATGAACTCCCCAATGTTCCCAATCTGAGATGACAAATTTCAGGTCTCCTCTCACAATACATAAAGGATCTGACAAAAAACCTAATCCTTTGGCCTGTTCCCAAAAAAATTGACAATTTTGGTAAGGACCATAACAATTCAATATATTGAAATGAACATGATCCAACTTAGTAAATCCTTCTAACACAATGTCAAACGTCGCTGGCAAGAAGTGGGGATCTCATGTATCCCTGGACTCCATGTCATCAAAAGACCTCTTGAGAGACCCCTAGAGTCCACTGTACTAAAATTCCAACTAGCTAAAAATGAAAAAAGATAATCAATCGTTTCTTGCAATAAAAGGACATCCAACTTATATCACTATAACAATTTCTTGAGGGCTCATTGTTTGGGTAACCTTCCCAACCCTCTAATGTTTAGTGAGAGGACCAACATCAAGCAACCCCACTACTGAGCTTGGTGTGTCAAATGCTCGAAAGAAACTACATAAATCTAGATCATCTATTGATTCATCCTTTTATTCCTCCCTCTAAGACCCATCATCTACTCAGATAAAATACACTTTGTCAAGTATAGTTTCCTTTGAAGGATGCCTCTTCCTTTACTCATGCCTCTTGCTCAGGGGAGATTTAGAAGCTAATCAACATTCTAGCACGAATCCACTTCCTTTAGTGGGTAGTTGTTCAGTTGGGATTCCAATCCTTTCGCACTACCCAAAAACACTTGTCCTATGGCCCCTTCGAATAGAGGTATGAGTATTTTATTGATCACCAGAGAACAAGACCCTAAAGAGGTATCCAACCTCAGTGAAGGGTTTCCAAACTTATATGGAGGACATTTGAGCACTGGATCACCCCCAAGTTTTTCACCCACTAATTGCAATGGCAACCCGACAACTAGGGAATTTTGTGGGAAAAAGCCTTTTAAACTTTTGACTCCTGAAGAAAATTGAAAATTTCCCTTTGAAGAGAAAGTACCTTCCTTGGTCTATACAAGCCCTCCCCTCCTAAGTGGGTCAAAAGTAGCCATCGCAGTGGTCCTATCACCCCCACCACCAACACGAGTGTCACCTACTAGCTATTGAGTTGACCGCAATGTTGGCATAGGAAGAGGGATTCGCAACAAAGGGGGATTTACCAACAGTTTTTGTAAAGTCGAGAAAGGTTTTTACCCCAAGTGGAGACTCGACTTAAGACAAAACAATTCCTCCCTCTCGTCTAGAGAAACACTGACTAAAACAAAAGAACAGTTGACTAAATGACCTTTTAGGAGTGTCTCCTCCATTGCATCCAAGGAGTCGGAGGAAATGACTAGCACTTGTCCATGCTCAAACTTCTCCTTGTTTTCAATGTGTGAACCACCTTCTTCTTGGGTAAATTCTAGTGCCAAAATTTTCTTCTCTAGTCCCCTCAATGCTTAAGTGATCTCCTCTCAAAGTAATATTGTTGTTGAGTCTTGATTGACCGAAAAGCCTCCATGATTTGACTCTCACCTCACCTTTTGCTTTCCCAAATCTGATGAGGTAAATATCGGACAAGTGCACCTTTAATGTTGATTCTCACAACATCAAGAACATCTAAAAGGGGGCCCCTAAGTAGTCAACAGGTTGTACGAAAACCAAATCACCCGAGGCTACCTCTATTTCAACAACCAAGCCTTCACAAAAACCAAATCACCCGAGGCTACCTCTATTTCAACAACCAAGCCTTCACTAAGGTCTGTTTCAATGAGCATCTTTGCCATCCTCGTATCAATAACTCCAACAGACTCAGATACCTTCTCATCAAAGTAAAAGAATTTCCCAAGTATTTTCCCCCTTACCATAAAATCCCTGGTTCATAGCAATTCATCCAAACCAAGCAAAATAGCCAAATATCTTATACAACAAACGGTTCAACCTTTGGGTTAAAAATCGAGTGCTAGCTTTTAAGTACGCAGGTTAACAAATCCCAAAACCACACCTTGTTTTTCACAAAGTTTACATCCGATTTACTATTAAACCACATTGATCCAACCCATCGATAAAAAAACAGACTTGAGAAATGTAGCCCAAACTCTTCCACCAATAATCTTCCACCCACATGACACATTCTTCTTCATAAACTTTCCTACAGAAACTTCTCACAAAACATCGACACCGGCTCAACGTCAATATCATATCCCAACACCTCTCTGAATTCCCCCTCCCTCCACTTGATATACTTCCTCTGCATTTTTGTCTAAAATGCCACTTCTCCAAAAACACACTTTGCTTTGTCACAACAACAACAGGCTATGAATTTTTCTACACGCACTCTTTCTTGATTTCACCACCAGCGGGAAGCCTCAATCACCGATAGATACGTCCCAGGGATACGATTTATCCTGTGACCTCATGCTAAACGAGATCTGGAATAAAACAAATTCGGAGACTTTCCCCTTACTGACACGAATTACCGGGACTCTGCTGATTTTCTTCCGGCAATAGGTCCCTCATGCATCAACAGATCTAGAACAAAACAAATCCAGAGGCATTCCTCTTACAGGAGCGAGTTACAGGGAGTCTGTTGATTTTCTTCAGGTTCAATATTCTAACGGCTCACAGCAAATACAGATCCGAAAACTGGAAATGGGTTGTAGAACACTGCTTAAAAGGCCACGAAATAAACAGTGTTAATTCATTTAGAATCACATTTGATTCTATTTCTCAAAGCACATCGATCTCTGAAAAGTATCCTTGAATATGAGGCTGTATGCTCTCAAACAATATTTGCTTCTCATGTCTATTTTGTGATAGCAATGACAAAGCTCAACTGGAAGATTAATAGAAAAAGAAGCAGACACACCAATCTCAAAACCCTAAATCTGAGATCGTTGTTCTTGATTGCAAACATTTGATCCACACCATAACCGACAATGGTCTCTTCCTCGACCAGAATCCATGTGCAACCCAGGGGATATTTAATCATGAATTTGCATTTGCTGCAGGTGTGGATCAGCGATCTCATCTCATCACTCCCCAATCTAACACCACAACCCTGGAATCACATCCAACAACATGCTCATTATGCTTAAATGTGTTTGAGTCTTGTAGATGATTACTCAAAAAGTTCTCATTGCGAGATGTAATAGGTTGTTCCCCAAATAACCTCACCTACCATGGGGATAAGTTCAACCTTATCAACTTAGCACATGATTTACCGTCAATCCAATGAATGTTATGGCAGGGCAGAGCCGAGCCGAGCCAAAGTTATGACAGAGCCCAAATATATTTTTCCCAGATATAATGCATGTGAGCACAGAGCCGGGCCGAGAATTATTACCGCCTCGATGCAGACCTGAATATAGTAAACCTGTCATGCAAGCTGATTGGCACGTCATATAAATCAATTGTCTTCATCTTCGTCCAACCTTGTTGCGCAGCTACCTCCGGCAAGTAAGTTCCAGCGTGTCTTGTGTTATCTGGACCTATGAACTCAATGATCATGCCTAATGTGTATCCCTGCACAATGACGCATTGTGCATTCTACTTGTCCAGTTTGCAATAAGAAAGCGCAAATTGATTCTAAACACCAATAGTCCAAATATAAAATATAAATGGTAATTGTGATTTAATTTTTCAATTTTTTTTTATTTAAAAATTTATTTTATAATTTTTTTTATTAAAAATATATATTAATTATCAAAAACCTTAATTTAATTGGCAATCACTGTACTATAAAGTATTGTGTAAACCATAAAATTAAAAACCATAAAATTAAAAGTCAAATCCAATTAAATATATATATATACAAGTTTTTATTTATATGTTTTGTTATTATTTTTTATTTTGAAATTTTTTTGGGTTAGTTTTTGAATTTTTTATTTTTATTTTAATTTTGTATTCTAATGTTTGTTATTCTAAACAATTGCTTTTCAACTTAATTTGAAAAAAAAAAATTTGTTCTTCAACATTTTTTGAAATAAGAAAAGTGATTTTTTGTTTTTAGATTATTTTTTCTTCCTCCAAAAAAAAATATAATCTAAATTATTAAAAAATAAATAATTAATATTTAAACAAAATTGATATAATGTTAATTTTAAATCATAGTCAAATTTATGTTTTTTTTTAATGGTACCAATGGTAATATTAATTAATTCTTAATTTTAAGTCCAAAAATAAAATAAAATAAAAGTTAGAGAACTTTGAAAGATACTAAAAAACAAGTGTTAAAAAAATGTAAGCAAATCTTAAATTTTGAGTTTTGAGGCTTTTGTAGGCATGATATTTAGTCTCTTAAACCCTTGTTGAAAAATGTTTGAATTTTAACTTTAAAAGAAAAGTGGGTGATACTCTATTACCCACTTTTATATTTCAACATGTTTTTTCATGTCATTTATAGTCATGATATTTGGTCTTTAATGTCATGATTGAAAAATGTTTGAATTTTAACCCTGAAAATAAAAAAAGTGTTGTTGCATGACCACTTTTACATTACAACATGGTTTCTCATGTCTTTCGTAATCACGATATTTAGTTTTTAATGTCATGGTTAAAAAATGTTGGAGTTTTAACCCTAAAACAAAAACAAAACAAAAAAAGAATGATATTAAATCACCACTTTTCAAAATCAGCATAAAAACCATGATTTGATGTGACCTCCAACAAAAAGAGAATTCGATAAATTTCTCGTTAAGTTGGTAACATTATTTGTTTTGTTAGATGTGGAGATCATTCTCATATGTACATGACCAAATTGGGGTTCTCATGCACTCCCAAGGGGAGCACACATCACTAAGTTGGAAACTATGTTACCCCTTATTTTGGCATGGGATAACCCTTGTGAACCACTTCACTAGCCCTTCTTTTTTTAAACCATGATAACTAGGGTACTTACTATGATAACTAGGGGACCATGATGGAAGACTTGATGGAAGATTTGTTGATCATGCATAGTCCCTTTGTTGAACCCCTATAGGGTTTGGACATGGCACTTGCTTCATTCAAACTTTTGGGCATTTTCACATTTTCAGAGGCAATTTCAAAAATTTCCAAGCAATTGAAGTATATCAAGGCACTAGTCATATCTTTCAAGGCACCACTAGGGTATTTTCACTTGCATGGGTCCCCTCTTTACATGCCATGTCAAGAATGTCTAAGTGCTCACCTATTTTGTCACCTTTTCTGTTATTCTACACTTGATTTGAGGGTCAACCCCACTCATTTGAATGTCACTCTAGACAATAGGGGTTTCATAACTAGTCTTTTGACTTGGACAATCACTTCCATGCTTCATGGAGGTGTCTTGACTTGAGATATGGAAAACAATCATGCCTTGAATACATGGTTTGAAGGTTTATGAGCATTATTTGAGGAGACACTCCCTTTTGAGGGTCTTATTTCTTGACTTTGAAGACATTTTTGCCATGGAGAGCTATATATCCACCTTGGAGGAAGCTTAAAGGGGTTGACTTGCACACTTGGAGGAGGTGGTGGAGAATCTACACACCTTAGGGGCCTTTGGAGGCTAACATGGCATCTTGGACACTTATTCTTCCTTCTTTAGAGGGGACATCATGTGCTTTAGGTGTTACTTCCACCTTGATCATTGTACATATGTCTTGACCACCTTATAGTATTGTTATTTTGTACATATAAGGTCTATCATGAAATAATATTATTTTAAGATAACGAAAATTCATTATCACTCTATAAATAGAAGTGGCCCTTCCTTGTCATTGTTCATGGTTGTGTAAAGGATTCTTTCTTTGTGGGTGCGTAATACACCAAGGAAATTTTTCCCTTAGGGTTCTTCTATTCCCAAATCAATCAAAAAAACTATGTAACAACCATGTGCATTCATACAACAATAGGTATCATTCTATACATTGAATATAAAGATTTCCACAGCGAGATATTTCTTCAACCAAATCACAAGAAACTAGGGTTGATTGCCCAATGAACAATAAACATTTACAACCAATAATTCACCAATATAGTACTGATTTGAATAATTTAATAAACCAACATTCAACTGTATTATGTTGTACTATCCAATTCAATCATTATTGTATTAATTCATTGCTTATTGTGTTGTTCTGAGCTTCCTGTATTGGACTTTGAGCATTAACTTTATACTATTGATATTCTACTAATTGAAAAAACCTAATTATCCTTACAGTCCTACCTATTCACTAGAGATAGTTGTTATACTTGTTCCAAACTTGCACTGCACAATACCCTAACCAAGTAATCTAGGAGTACCCGTGATCAACCGTGGGAAGGTTCTAGGTTGGGTGACAATGCCATAACAACCTACCATAGGACGCCTTGCACCAATGCCCTAATTTTGCCTTAGAGACTCGTTTAAACACAAGTTGACTCAAGATTGTTGCAGGGCACTTCGATCCAGAGTGTGAAAACCCTAACGTTGCCACAAACTTGAATCACTGCTATAGTAAGGTTCAGTAGCTACCCAACATGTGATCACTGCCTTATGAAGCTTGGCCACTAACTCAAATTCATTCTTTTGATCAGTGCCATAGAGATGTCTTTTATTGTTCTTCTTTCCCCAGAAATGTGAGTCCTTGGATGAGTAAGAAAAGTTGTGAATTTCCCACAAAACCCTTCTTGATGTGCCAAACAATAGACGAACAATTTGTTGTAAAAGAATGCTTTCAAATAGCTTGTTGAGAAAAGGTGTCTGACTAGGGTGGAATCTTTCACCACCAAAATCAAATAGAAGCTTAACAAGGAAAAGGGGTCTTAAAACCCTCAGAGCCTTAGCTCAAGAAAACAAAGATAACTCAATCCAATTCAATGATGAGAAAATGATCTTATCTCTCTCTTATTTATAGATTTATCATGGAACCTTTCTTCCTTAATCTAATGTGAGGGGTTACAAGTGCAACCACCAATTTGGGCTTTTTTCCCAGCTACCCCAAACTTTACCCAATGTTGCCCCAAACATCGAATGATGGGTTTCACCTTTTATCAATGATTATAACCTATGGGGTTGGATAGGCTATTTCATCCATCTTAGGGAAATTAATTAGAAAAGGGCACTACAAAATGATCGTTGTCAATTCTTGAAGCTTTTATATCTTGGTTATTATTTGGTGCATAAGGATTAATGGTGAAATGCTCAAGTCTTCTACAAGCCTTTAAAATTGATCCATTTGAGGGGTAAGTCTACCACTTGGAAGGAAGATGTTCCGTGTTTTCCCATTCTTCCCTAGTTAGTTTGGTGATTATTTGGTGCCTTGCTTTGTTTTTCCGCTAGGTTCCATAGCAAGAAGTATTAACTAATTATAAAGTCATAGTTGATCTTGTTGGTGAAGGTTTTTCCATTGAGGTTACCTTCTTGTAGACCTTGATATTCATTGTTGATCTTGATTGGGTGAGTGATTACTCTTCCTCTTGGTTCTAATCTCAAAAGTGTAGTCCTTGAAGAAAATAAACCAATTCTTTGGAGGGTTTCCTCTTAACTTCACAAACCATTTGATTCAGCTTGACCCCATTGGCCTACATGGATTTTACACTAGTTTCTACTTCCATCATCTATTTTAAAATCTTGAAACATTGTTCCACAAAGGTTACTCTCAACTTCACTTTATGCTTCATTGCTTGGCCTCACTGATCTTACTAGCAATACCCCTTGAGCTGGAGGATAGTTGTTGAAGTCACAATGGTGAGTGTCCTAACAAGTGCTCTTGAGTTGTACCTTGTGGATTAGGCCTTTTATCATTATATAAAATTTGCATGGAAAAAAAGTCCAAAACCCACCTTTGGGAAAAGCACCCTACCTATTTGAGTGGTATAAATACATGACTCAAGCTTCATTTGCATAAAGAGGAGCTTTGTACATTGAGTTTATTTGCATTATGATCTTTGAGCATTGAGTTTGTTTGCATTATGATCTTTGAGCATTGAGTTTATTTTCTCACTTAGTAAAAGTGTTTAAGCCTGTGGGTACCATAATTAGTGTTGGTGCAATCTTGTCCTTATGGTGATTTCTCTCTCTTGTACACTTGACCTTTCCCTTTCTAACAAATTAATGAACAGCTCCAAACACAACATTTTAGTGTGGCTTTTTGTTTCTGCTGAAAGGTTTTTGGGTTCGCTGTTTGTTTTTGTTTAATCCCTTAATAATTCTATGATCTCGACATCTACGGAACTACGCTTTCCGGATCTTGTTTCCCAAGTCTTTAATTATACTTTTCTGCTATAACAAAGTACAAATATGTAGTTTCTCATGAATCCACATTTCTGAAAGTTTTAAAAGGGACTTCAGCTTTTTAACATCTCATATTTTATAAAAAGGTTTTCAATGAAATGGAAAATACCACCAGATGAATATTGAATGTACTCTTTATCAGACTCCATTCTAAGAATGACTTCCTACAGAAGTTACATCTCATCAGAATCCCGGTAGGTCTCTTTGCCTGGAACATCTCCTTCCTGAAACTCACAACATACCCCATGCTTATTCCGACACTAGCATTCAGCGTCTCTACCCCTTGCAGCAGGTAGACAGTCTCCTCGTGCCATCACATGTCGTGCAGAACTATTTAATATTATTTGTATAATTCATGTGCGCCCGTAAGATATTCATAATGTGTGAATAACGCTGAAGAGAAACATATAATGCAAGAAAATTCGGAATCAAACAAATATGAATTCTACCTTTGGCGGACCAACCAAACATAACATGAAGATAAGCTCAATCGTTTTAAAATTGAATAAGAACATGAAAGAATCGGACTCCTTAACAGAAACGACCCCCGATCGACTTCATCAAAAGACAAACCAAAGCAATCTTTGAAGTATAGTTCATATAAGTTTAATTTAATTGATGGGAAATTAACCCATCTGTGCCCTCTGAGGGAACTGCAAGTGGAAAATTAGTAAAGAATCAGAGTTATCTCAACACTTAACTGCGCTTGCGCCTTTATAACAGGTTACAGCAATTATTGATAATGAATTTAATGAAGCTATGAAACTTAGGTAACTTCAACTTGAGTGCATAAAAAAACAAATCCAGGACACTTTCGGAACACATTTGCTAATGGAAGAGTTTTACCAATTACTAGCTAATTACAAAAACAGATTAGACTTTATGCCTTCCACAACCATACCCTGTATATGGAAATTTTAATATTGAAGTATCTATTGTACAAATGTGACAACCGGAAGGAAAAAATAGGCCTTAGGGTAACCCTCAACTTCCTTGTAAGTGTTCAGATCTTCGTAAAGTTGTACGAGACAGGATCTCCTATAAATAAGGCATAGAGGATGAATGTTTAAGCTTCAATTTATTTGAGTGAGCATAAACAGAGTTTCCCCTTTTTCTCTTGAAATTCTGAAGAAAGATATTCAGATAACCTTCAGAACAACTGTGGTTGACATAGCACTAGAGTATATTATAATTTATAATATATGAGAAGCCCAGGCATTAATAATGGCCAGCTTTAAGACTACCAGAAATACAGTACATCCCTTTACAAACTCTATAAATCACCTAAAATTCATTCAAAGGAAAGGGCCACGAACTGCTATTCCTGTAGCCTGATTCATTTTCATATATCTGTGGAGGCAAATCATCTTACTGTGTTCAGTACTATCTCTCATTTACAAAGGTATTTAAATTTTTCACCAACCTTGAGTACCAAATCTGTATGCTACTATCATATTATTTCCATAGCTTCACGCATTTGTCATGACTTGCAGATGCAACCATTCCAGTTGCAGGAGACTGAGCTAACCCTGCAATGAGACCTTCATGAGCAGGAAGAGTCATGCTTTTGTTCTCTGCCATATTCCATAATTCCAAAGACTGCAACAAACAGAACAAATCAGCACATATTGTGTATCTCTTTTGACGCACAATAATGTCTGTCAACAAGAAAAATCTCTACACTGAAAGAGTGCATTGTTAGCTTACCTGGTAACAGCCAATGACCAAGAGTGACGAGTATTTTGGATGGAAGACACAAGAATGGAACTTGTTACCATTACAGCTGAGTTCATGAATGCATTCTCCACGAGAGGCTAACGACCAAACCCTTACTGAATCCTCACTCACAGATGCTAAGAAATCACCAGTTGCATCCCAGCAAACTGAGTGGACAGGTTTGATATGCCTCTGCAATAAGATTTACACGTCTTGGTATCTTAAATTTAGAACAATGGCTGTTCTTCTAACAGAGTGCATTTTCACAAATAACATAGCAAATTGTCTTTAAAAGGCATTCAACAATAATGTCGCCAGCAACCTTGGAAAAACAAAATATCCACCTAAAGTAATTACAAGGATGTCTGGGGTAAGGAAGTGTGAAATAAAACACCATTTTGGGAATCACGAGGGCCAAGTTTCAGCACGAACTCATCTGTCTTCTGTGTAGTTATTAATAGCATTGTTTTAGCAGACATTGTATACGAACTTAAAGTTAAATTTTCAATATAGGTAAAAGCACATAAGTAAGATAATATATCAATAAAATTATCTATATAAAGAAATTGCAGGAAAAAAATTGTGACTATAATAAAGTGAAAAAACCATGCAAACTTGCAGCACGACCACCTCCAACACCCATCATCATACTAAATGTTTTTCAAAAGGAAATTATTGAAATCCTTTGTCATGGCCCTCGTAAAATTATACCTATCACTCAAACAAATAACGACTTGACATGTTAAGTTTTTTCTATCTTATTTTAATGCTTAGAGGGTGATATTGTTGAGGATCCCAATACATGTAATGGTTTTGACAATATGTAGGCATTTGTTGCAGCATGAATTTTTTTGGACGATAAAGGCCATCTAGAGCCTCTTTGTTGATGTATTTTTGCTTCGAATATGGATTCCACTCTGTGTTATCTTGGTTATATGCTTTTCCACACTAGGTGCTATATATATGAGAAACTTCACATATGTTTGTATAATGATTTGGATTCATATGGATGCACATAAATATTACTTTTTTTCCTTTCAAAATTTGAATCTTTATGTATTTTTCAGTTAATTGGTTTTTTGGTCTATTTTTTTTCCCAGTTCCCAATTTTGGGGTCGGTCAGTTCAATCACCAGTACGATTCTAATAACATTGGTTCATTGTCCATTGTTCATTTTTAGTTTTAATTTTTGAGTCTTGCCTCTAGAAACTGATGACCTTAGACCAAGTCTTTGACTCTCTTACTTTTTACTATTTTTGAGTTTGAGTAATTTCCATTACTATTCCATTCTTCAGACTTTAATATCTACTATTTGGCTGAGTACTAATCAGATTCTAGAATAAAGAATGATGAATTTAAATCGATGCATTTTATTATTGCATTTGAATTTGAATCATGTTTATAACATATATAAATATATATATATATATATATATATAGAGAGAGAGAGAGAGAGAGAGACACACACACACACACCCCAACGTCCCCCCATCCCCCCTGAATTTTCTTAAAATTTGGGAGTGCTCCCACACGTCCCCCTTGTGCGTCTCCATGTTCTTGCATCTCCCCATTCCGAAAACTTGGTTGAACATTGGTGGTAATATCTTGATGCGTGTTGCTCTAGCCAAAGAAGGCCAAATGATTTCCATGCCACATTCTTCAAGAATTTCAGAGATGGATGCCCCTGTTTCTGATTAATGACTTTGACAAGACCGTTCAATCAAACTTGTTGAACCAAAAATACCATGCAGATGGTATGCAGCTAAACACAACTTTCACAAGACTACAGTAAAAATAAGTGAAAGTAGAATGAAAAAAGACTTAATGACGAGACTCGATAAGAATGATAATAATTCTTCTGAATATTAGCAAGAACTCCAATCAAATTCGATTCGCTTCAATCATTTGAAACATTAATCTGTATGCCTATTCAATTACTTGAGATAAAAATTCAAGGTAAGACTACTTAAAAATTATTCTTCCACATATTTTGTCTTTGTAACAAGATTTTGTCTAAAATGGAAGTTAAAAGACAATTTGAGAGCTGGAGAAGAATTACCCTATAAGTGACATGCCACAGAAGTGTTAAGAATCAAACTGGGTGCTTGGTTAGTGATCTCCCACAGCTGGGCACAATCAGCATACACAGCAGATCCTTGATCGCACACAGCTTCCAGCAGATCCATCCGCTCAGTTTTCTGCATACAGCAGAGAGAGTGCAGAGTGATGGCACAGCACTAGCCTGCTGTGGGAGGTGCAGCAGTCACATAGAGGTTAAGAGAGTGAGGAGACATATGCGCGCCAGTCTCGTCCTTAACCCACATTTAGAACTGCTGTTCAGATTTAGCATGCCAGTTAGCTGGAATTGTTTTATTAATTGTAGCATGCAATTAATATCTTTAGAGGAGTGTGCAGATTTCTAGAGGTGCCAGCAGGTTTGCATGTTACTGTCTATCATCATGAGGTGCACTATTTTTGGTACATATTTCCATTCAGGTGGGTGCACTAATTGAGATTTATTAGAGTTAGGTTTGACTCTATCAGTTTGTGGTTCATGCACATGTCTAGATAGACTGTATTTCCCTGGCTTGTTATAATGATGATGAAGGGCACATCAATGTGTTGGTTTGGCAAGTTTTAGTTTCATGCTTGTGCATTGTAATTTTCTTCTTTCGAGCTTGAAATAGAATACAGATGTAGTTTTAACTTTTGAGTCATTCTGTTTAGCATGCTTCCCATGTTCATAATTTTAAGCAGTTTGTTTTTGTATATTAACTTAGTTCATATTTGATATTTTGATTGAAGTTTTCAAGGTTTACATTACCTAGGTGTTGTGTTAATAGTGCAAATCCTGCTTACCATGATTTGAAACTTAACATGGTATCAGAGCACACGTACTGAGATACTTTAGATCTGTGTGTGTAATGGGCCGCTGCCTATGAGGGGGAGTTGTCAGAGGGTTTCAGCAAGTATGATGTCTGAGATCCAGTGAGTGAAGTAGATCCAGGACCTGTGACAGGTTATTGGGTGAGATGGCCAGGATCTTAAAGTGATTGTAAGGCTTTCATTGGCCTAATACAGGCAATCTGCACCTGAGATAAAATGCATATCTGGTTTATTTTGAGTCTGATATGTCTGTTCAAGTGAGATTTTAGGCATTACAGCAATTACTAGTTTTGGTCTTCGAGAGCATCACATGTTGAAGGGTGCTTCCAACTTTGTACCATGGAAGTGCAGGCTGCAAAATCTCTTGGGGGAAGTTGAACACCAGTATCTTGTGGATACAGAGGTCACACCACCCACTGATCCCAAGGATTTGGCAGAACATACTACATAATTGGCCAAGGCAAAGCAAATAGTCCTTATTCATGAAGGACCACTTTCCTTCACGTACAAAGAAGAAGACAGTGAAGGAAATACTTGATGCCCTGGCCATGTTGTACTAGATTGTCATCATGTCCCGTCAAATGCTTCTGAGGAACAAGCTCACTAATACTCACATAAGCAAGACCAATATTATAGCGACCTATCTAATGAGTAATGAACATCATAGAATTGAGAAAAGATCTCACTGCAATTGGAAAAGTGATTAATGAGAATGAGCTAGTTTGAATCACTCTAAGTAGCTTTGGTCCATCATGGTATCACTTTGTCTAGTGTATTTGTGCTTGTGAGAAGTTAACTACTTTTTAGATCTTTGAACCGTGTGAAGAAAGATATAAGCCATGTGAAACACTTTAGTTGCCACAAGAATGGTCACTATGCCCCTTAGTGTCTTCAGAAGAAGGGGAAGGGTAAACAGCAATAGCAATTGCAGTTTGCAGAGAGTGCGGATGCTGATGAACTTGCATCCAGATTGGAGACAGTCTTCTCCGTGGCATTGTGCCTTTCCACGAACATTGTTTCTAGTGTTAGGTGGTGTGAGGACTATGGAGCTTCAACACACATGACAATGTACATATTAGCGTTCTTCAAAATAGAAAAAATGATTCCAACATGCAAGTGGGTCTGGGTGATGATTCTAAGTAGTCAATGATTAGGATGTTTTCTATCTCATTCTGCATGCCAACGAGAGATACTCTTGAGCTATAGGCGGTATTGTATGTCCCTGGTTTAGCCAAGAATTGTATGTTCCTGGTTTAGCAAACATAGCCTTGATCCTAGTTGAGTTTTGGCCAAAGCAGTGAGGGTTGCCTTGACAAGTTACTAGCATATCCTATGAAGCATGGAGCTTTGGTGCATAGCAATGACAAATTGTGTGAGCTTTGGCATAGACATTTAAGTCACTTCCACTATGGAGCTTTGCCTCTCCGAAGGGACATTGTGGTGGCACTCCTTGATTTCAAGGTGGACAAGAAAGGAGTGTGCTTCCTAGAGTGAGCACTCAAGCATACCAACATTTTTCCAAGGAGTGAGCATAGATAGAGGGATTCTTGATCTAGTACGTTTGGATGTATGTGGACTCAATATCATTAGCTTTGTTGACAAGGAATATATTATTACATTTCCTTCATTGATAATTCTTCTAGGAAGGATTTATTTTATGAAGACCAAGGACGTGGTCTTTAGCAATTTTTAAGAGTTCATAGCTCTTGTGCAGAACTAGATAGGCAGGAAGATGAAGTTATGAATAAATAATAATGGAGAAGAGTCTACCTCAAATAAGTTTGATTCCTTTTGCAAAGAAGCAAGGATCAAGAGGGAGTTCATAGTGTCTTACAACATGCATCAAATTGAGGTTGTTGAAAGGAAGAAAAATTCCATTGTTGAGACAAGAAAGGCAATGGTTCATGACCTAGAATTACCTGCATTTTTTGGGGTGGAGTCATGTTATATGGTTGTGTACAACCTGAATAGGTGTCCTCCCTCGGTATTGAAGGAAAAAATATCCAACGAATCTTTCACTGATGAGAATCCACTAGTATTACATTTTCATGGTTTCAATTGTCTTGGATATATTCAAATTATGGAGGAGAAAAACACCAAATTGGAACCCTTTAGTTTGAAGGGTGTTATTGTTGGATATAGTGAGTCCCCCAAGGCTTATAGTCAACATTCCATTATTGGAAGATACTAGTGTGTAGAGATGTGAAGATTGATGAGGTTGCATGGCCCTCAAGGTTGTAAGAGCCTCCAACAAAGCTTGAGAAGGGAGCAACATTTACTATCAGAAATATTGATCCATAGAAATAAAAATTTCCAAAATAAGATAAGCGAGGCTTTATAGGTGGAATTGATGCTTCAATATCTTCCAATTCGTGTTAGGAATGACAGGAAAATGACCTATACATTGCAATATGCATAGGAGAAAGTTGGAGCTCCAATACCATATTTTTGGGTGAGCCATCCTACCAAAAAGTTCATGAATTATGTTCAATTGATGTCTCCTACTTATGAGCTAGCAGGTGAACTATGAGAAGTTGCCCTGGTGGAGTATAACTCCATCATATATAATGATATTTGCGAGATTGTGAAGTCAATGATTGTTTCCACATGGTTGTAAAAGGTGAAGCATGCAACAAATGGTAGCATAGAGAAGTACAAGGCTCAGCTTGTAGTAAAGGGACTCTCCCAAAGCCAAGGAGTTAACTATGAGGAGACCTTTTGATCTGTAAATTGTAGTGGACATTCCACTAGACAATCTGTCGCAATAGATCTACTAAAGTAAACCGAAATATATACCATGAAGGGTTGATTCCTTTAGATTCCAAATCTGTTTATTAATTTAGTTGTTTATGCATGCAATAGATAAAATTCAGAAAATAGAGACAATGAAATTCAAACACACATAAATCGCATTGAACATCAAGATATGCTCTAGGAAGCCCTTTTAGGAGAAAAAACAACTAGAAGGTGAGATTTCTCTACTCTTTTTTGTCTAGAATGGAAATAATGCAAATACAGGTGAAGGCACTCTCTATGGAGCTACCTGAGATTTGTGGCCCATGGGGTACTATAGAACACAAAGCCCATATATCATGCTCTCTCCCTCCCACTACTAGGTTGCTCTAATCTATTGTGGAACTAAATACAATCAAAGATGAATGGAACCCATTTTTCCTCCTAGAAGCCAAGTTATAACACAGTCCAATAGCCAGTTAGGGTCAAGTTTTGTTGAAGAAAGTGTAACTAGGTTCGGTATTTACAAATGTAATTTTGATCTTTGTACTTGTCAAGAAAAAGAAATATTATTTTTGTAAATTATAAGAATGAGTTTCTTGCTCATTCCATAGGTCTAGGAAAGTCAAAGAGTCAAAGACATGTAAAGAGCTCTTCTTGAGCATATGTGTAAATATATATACTAGTCTAAAAGGCCCTCCAAGACAAGCACAATCCTCCAAGACAAGCTCAAAGAAGTCTGCAAGCAAAACGCTGAAAGAAGGCAGTCATGTCGGCCTCAAAAATATATTTAATGACCTGTCGGCTCAGATGACATGTCAGCTTATTTAGGGAGATGCAACAACTATATATACCCAGGTAGGGTCACCACAGAAGTTCAGCTTTTCGGACAAGTCTACAATCTCGGATGAGTACAGGAAGAAACAGAATTTCGGTCATAAGCTCAGTAATCTTCTCGCTTACTTCACTGCAGTTTCTGTCTAGAAAAAGGGTCACTGTGATATAGCCTCGGCATAA